>JAUBNQ010000002.1:5901451-5916137 GCA_032353495.1 Ctenopoma kingsleyae | reverse complement strand
AAAAAATGAATAATAATTACCCCATAAAAGTATAAAAATATTTTAAAAACTTGCTAAAATATTTTTATATATTTATATAGAAGTATATTCATAGTAGACATAGCATATATTATACAAAACATTAGAAATAGTATAATAAAAGAAAATCATTAGGGTTATGTGTTTTATGTGTTTACGTGATTCTTACAGCAGGAGAAAAAGAGATGTTACATGTTTATACTCACAGCACACACAGACAGAAGAACCCCGGCACAGAGTCACTGTTGCGGACTAGGTAGCACCCATCCCGGCCGTCCTGGGCCAGCCGCCGCTCCCCCTCTTCTTTGCCAATGGGTCCATGGTAGATATCCAGTTTTTCCATGACAGCTCCTTTACAAACGAGCTTTCAGTTCTTCTTTCAAGTTCAACCTCTTCTGTCTCTTCTCTTACTTCAGCTTCAGCTTTTCACTGCAGGCAAGTCTTTTGGTCTTCACTGTGCATGCTGTAGACTGGGAGCACAGGTAAGGAAGATGGCCTGCCTTTCATCTGATATTTGCTTCTTGCTGTTTTAAATGTCTGCTAAGGAGGCTGAGCTTTGGAGACCGAGCTTTCTGATCTTCCACTTTCTTACCCAGAATGGCAGCAGCTCTGTCTAACCTCTAACCTTTATGGTTTGGTTCTCAGTCTTCCTCTTTCTCTCAAAAGACACGCATGTGCGCACATGTAAAATGTGGCTTTGTGTACATCTCAGGAAATGATTGTATTTTTTGACAGGAAATAACTTCAAAGACTGTAACTGAATATTTCCACAACAATAGAAAGCACAAGAGAGGGATAAAAAAGAAAGCAATACCCTCCATTTCACACAGGAACATATATTGTGCGTATGCATGACTTAACACTGTTTCCAACTTAATTATGTAGAGGCCTCACTTTGTTTTCTTATTATGATGTCTGTTTCCACCACAGTTTCCAGTAACAGTGATAAACAGCTTATTCTGCAAAATTCATTGGAAGAGTAAGTATCAACAGTAGATCCTGTAAGGACAGGATCTCAAGCTCTCTTACGTCTTTTTGCATTATCAGCAAAATCAATACTTAAACCAGCGGTTCCCAAAGCTGGTCCTCAAGGCCCCTCTGTCCTGCTCGTTTTCAGACTATCCCTGCTCTAACCACTGATGACTCCCTGGATCTGGTGTGTGCAGTCAATCAGAAGTCTGGTTTGGGAATCCCTGACTTAAAGTATAAAAAGTAAGTTTTAATTAACTTGTATACTATATACATATTAGATGCTTTAATAGTAACCTGTGTATTAATTTTATTGAGTTTCTACAACACTGGATAATTTAAATGAAGTTTAGAGGGCAAAGGTCTCAAATACACACTGATTTTATGTATTTGTTTATTTTGGTATGGCTTTCAAGCACACACCCCCCCCCAAAAAAAGACTAGAAATCACTCCTTTAATCTCTAACATGTACTTTATACATTTATCATACAGTGCAACCACCAAATCCAAAAAGTAACTATAGCTGTCAAATAAATGCAGTGGAATAAAAAGTACTGTATTTGCTAAGTGCAGTGAAATTTAGTGGGGTAGAAGAATAAAGTAGTAATAAAGTACCTCAAGTGCAAATGTATTTTCAAGAAAAGTACTTGGGCAAATATACTCTCAAAGTACTAAAACAATTAGAAAAAGGTTTTAACACAGAAAAACTACTTATATATTTTTTTTATTTCAACATGTCACATTAAAAAAATTAGAGAAATATATTTTATGCCAGACAAGTGAAATGTCTGTTACCTGGGGTGTAAAACAGCTGCCAATACTTTGCCAGCCTACATTTTGTCGTCACACATCCGCACTGTATAACACATGTTCTCAGTCGCATGTCACTGATCTGTCTTCTATTAAATGTGTGTTAAGGACACTCACACCTGCTCCACAAAGAAGCGAGGCATCGTCTAACCAAGATGTGTGCATGAACATACTGCGGAGCAGAAACAAGTGTTCCTCCTGCAATCTGTCCTGTCAGTAAGAATGTTCTGTTGTGTCAAATTCAAGATCTGGTGATTAAAATATTTAATGTTTTGCTGCAGTGACATGCTGCACATATTTTTACCAAGCTGATAGTACAGTGTTAGGTAATGTGACAGAGTCTGTCATGTTGAGATGTGCATTATTCTGGGCTTTGACGCTATTCATTCACACCATGATCACGACCACGCAGAGACCTTCAGACCAGCAAGTACTCATCTGAAAGACCCAGCCTTGAGCTTGTGGCTCTCTTTAATGCAGAATTTGTTGAGGATGTCTCTTTGGTTTTTTACTACATTCTGAACTGTAGCCTACATGAGTCATCAGTCTGTGTCAAAGCCCTCCTTCCCTCGGCACAGAAAGATCATGAGCGGTGGGACTTAGGGGCTCGATCTGGGTACCCAGCCAGTGGAATCCTGTCCACTGGTTCTAAAGCACTTTAGCACCATCCAGTGGCAAAGTGGAAAAATAATGAGGAATAATCTACAGCAAGGCGATAAAAGTGAGGAGTGAGTGAATTCATTTTGGGTGATATATAAATTTGTAAAATCATTCAGACTATCTTGGTTATAAGTATAAACTTACAAACTTCTCATTGTCTACTCAGCGTTCTAGTGTATAATACTCACATGGCCTTTACCACTGAAAAACAAAACTACACCACACGCCATTGGATTTTATCTCAGAGGAGGCCAGGTTCAATGCAGAATGCAGTGGATCTATACTGGATCCAAATACCAGACAGAGATACATCATTGATTATCTGACGTCTCCCTCGAGCAACACAAGTGGCCTGACTGGAATACACTGTATGGACATTAGTATGACATTATGATATCTGGCATTGATAATGTACGGAATCCATGTGAGGCTTTCTCGGAGAGGAGGGAAAAAGGAGGCGGGGGCGGCTGCTTGTCCATCTGCCAGTCCGATGGTAATCCCACCACTCTCATTCCCAGGTGGGGGGAAGCTCACAGCTGTTGGAGGGCAAGATTGTGGAAAGGAATATTAAATTGTAAATGCAATGGGTTTCACAGAATCAGAGCATGTGGAATTGATCCACATGATTCAAATGATCCAACAAATGTCCCATTCTTGTTTGTAGTTGAGAATCATTTCAGACAAGGAAATTAAATTTATAGAGCAAATGTGTGTTGACTTTATTTCTTATTCATAGAAATGCATTAATTTGTATTTTCTTAAACTGACTTGAATAATAAAATAAAAATGTTACAAAACAACATGATTACACGTGTAATATTTTGGTCCATAAAAAGAACAGTATAAATAGTTAATAATGGTTAATTATTTTTTTTTAAGCCTGTACTACTCTACAAAGCCAAAAGAAAGTAATTAAAAGAACAAATGTGGTTAGTTAAGAGCAGAATATGGATTGTGACCTTTTCTCATACCCCATTAAAGCTGCAATATATCAAATTACAATAAATAACAATTCTGCAAAACCTTATGATCAAACATAAATCTTCTGATTGGTAACATTAGCTTAGCAGAGTAGCTGCCCCTGCGTCCTTACAGGTTGAAGGCAGGTTTTCCTGCACCATTACACTTGCAATAACAGTTTTTTTTTGGACATCTGAAGGCAGTGGTAACGAACAAACATCACTTTTTAGGCTAAGTGGATATTGAGAACTTGTTAACAAGGAGCATTAGCAGATGCTTATTTACACATCCAGCATTAACAGAGCAACATTATCATTCATTTGTAGTCGTGTTTCTAGGTTGAATAGAAGTCCTTTAGCTCCTCTCTGTTTTTGGTTTCTACTAATTCCTGAGACTACACAGTATCCCATTATTTAGCTGCCCGAAAAATTCACCATGTAGTAATTAACTGTCTGTTAGCTTGTGATCAGAGTGTTTTTGGAACTATTTCCTGAAAACAGCTGTCACTTGTGGCAGAAAACAACAAAATAAGTGCAGAGTGAGTGAAACTAAACAGTAAAGCTGGGGGCTGCACAGCTAGAAAAATGTGGTGAAACTCAATATGAAGCTCCCTAAAGCTGTGCAGAGCTGCAGATTCATGATAATTCATCAGTATAAGTAACTTCTGTCACATTGTTTTAACCACAGTCTATGGTTTTAACACTGTCATGTAGCCACTTTGTTTGTTAATAGTTCACGTAACCAGTCTTTTTTCTCTCAGCTTCATCATTCCCTTTTTTACTTTTATTCTGGCTTCACAGGCCAATTTGGCTGAGTCAGAAACAGCTCCATCTTACACATGCATGGTTATTGGAGTTCAGCAGTCATTTGACATTCATTCTCTGGGGTGTGAGGCCAGTGGAGGAAAGGGAAAGCCTCCCTGTCTAGGGGTTAGCTAAGCAGAACCAGCAGGCTCCACAATCGCCAGGTCTTTCAGGTCACTGAGTTTTCTGGAGAAAGAGCTCAGCCTGGTGCTAAAGGAGCCCCTCTTCTGACTATGAATTTCCCCACGGGCCTTCAAACAAGCGCAGAAGCCCTTGAAGAGGCCTCCGAGACGATCCTGGAAATGGTTCCCAATGAAGCAATAGAGCACAGGGTTGATGGCCGAGTTTGAGAAGCCCAAGCAAAGGGTGAGAGGGGTGAGGGTGTGGATGGTCCAGGTTACCCAGCAGCTGTCCAACAAGCCCTCACTCCTCAGCACCTCCAAGAAGGTCACGCAGTGAAAAGGGAACCAGCAGAGGAAAAAGGCCAGGACCACAGCAGCTACTGTCCACAATACCCGTTCCAGCCCACGGCCCTCCAGAGCTCGGCAAGTACTGGAGCTGGGGCTCACACAAGGGGTCGGGGGTCTCTCTGGTTTACTGCAGCTCTCACGGGATATAAAGGAGGGTATTTTGAGAGGTGGATGAAGTGATGGATTCTGCATTCTAACTAGCCCCGTATCAGCCAACAAATATCTACCAATAGCACAGTAGCAACCAGAGATGACAAACAGTGGCAGGAGGAAGGCCAGACCAATCTTCATCCAGGTCAGGGTCCTATACCAGGTATTATCAGGATAGAAAATCACACAGGCCTCCACATCAAGTTCTGTGAGGGTATGCATGCGCCTCAAAAAAATGTTTGGGGCTGAGCAAGCACATGCTAGAACCCAAACCACAATGCATACAAGTGTGGCACGTTTAGGGTCTCGTGCAATATGGGAGCGGAGGGGATGCACGATGGCCAGGTAGCGGTCCACGCTCATGCATGTGATAAAGAAGATAGACGCATAGAGGTTGAGGTTGTGGAGAGCTCCGCAGATTTTGCAGGCGACCTCACCAAAGGGCCAGCTGTAGCCCCGGAAGTAGTAAACTGCCCACAGCGGGAGAGACAGCTGGAACAGCAGGTCAGACACACACAGGTTCAGCATGAACGTGTTAGGTACAGTTCTCCTCGAGGCGCTGCCGTGGGCCAGCACGCACACTGCCAGAGCGTTGGCTATTGTTCCCAGCACGCAGATAACACTGTAGATGGCGGGGATAACTGTGGTCATGGGTACATGAGGCCAGTGTGGGCAGGAGGGAGCAGTAGGAGCCACAGAGGTGTTCAGATAGATCTCTGATGCTGTGTAAAGGGGGGACGAGTTGAAAAGGGAGAGATCATTTGGGATGGCCATTATGAAACAGGATGTACCCTTGCGTCACACAATTTGGCTTCCCTTCTTCAGGTTTCCAAGGTCCGCTGGAAATAAAACAAAACAGGAGAGCATTTAAAATTCAGCAGCCTTTTATGGACAAATAAAACGTTTCCCTACACGATAATACTTGGTTGGCACAAGTGTTTATTAAGTGTCCTGCTTGATAACTAATCACAGCAATAATATATTACACCACTGTTGAAGTGAGGCGGTAATGAAATACATATGAATGTGGCTGCAGTCCTCAGCTTTTAATGTTGTATTAATAGCTGAAAAAAGTTTTTTGAAGATTCAAAATTTGATGAAAAAAGTGACAACTTAATATTAGATTTAATAGTTTTCAGTCACAGAAACTAATAATGATCCACCAGACACAAGAGCAGTGCATTATTTAAAAAAAAGAGAGAATTCAAATAACCTTTCCTAATAAAAAATAAAAAATGACTAGTGAGAACACTGAACTAGTGGTAGAAAAGAAATAATATGTATTATATAAAATGAAATTTAACTTAACTTATTAAATTAAACCAGATTCAATATATAATTTCAATCTATTTAAAGAATTCATTTTACCTTAAGTGATTGAGTGTCCAGTCTGTTGTCAGCGCTTCTTTTGGCTAAAGTCCATCATGTCCTGACAATTGCTCCTCAAACTCTGCTCCTTAAAGAGAAATGTTCACAGCTGAGCAGCCCGGACCAGACTGTGTGCCTCTGTGTTTGTGTGTGTTTGCAGTAAAACTGACTAGAGGTTCTGAGAAACCAGATGAGGTTGAGAGTCTTATAGCCCCCAAGAGCCTGTTGATGATTGCACAACGGGGAAAGTTGCACCACGTCACCTCTTCATCATTACCGAGGGGGTGGACTTACCTGGACATAAGCCAGCCTGCAGGGAGAGAGAGAACAGGAGAAGTTTGCTCAGCCTGTTTTTCAGTCTATCGGACATTTCCTCCCTCCTGAAGTTTACACCCGAAAAGTCTGAAACTATGAAAATCATCTATGAGATGTGTCTTATAGTAATCGCCACACGACCACATGTCTTACGTGATCACAATGAATAATAATAATGGTAATAAAAACTTAATTATGACCTGACCTCTGACCTGAGCAACAGAGGCTGTGTATTAATTAGCAGAACCTCACACTTTGTGCCACATACGTTCTGCTAGTGGTCAGATAAGCCATGGGAAATATTTACTCTGTCTCAGCGGAAGTCAAGCCAGGCAGGGGGACGGGTGGGGTGGGGTTGGGGGACGGCACTATGAAAGATGGATGAGGAGGAGGACGAGCAGATACTGCAGGGAGTGAACAAGAAGATGAGAAGGAAAGAGGGAGAGAAAGCGAAGATTCCCTCCAGTGGTTTTTCATTAAAGCCTCTGGTGAAAGTTAATGAGGGAAGCGTGCAAAGCTCTGAGACTGATTACATCACAGCTCCTTTGATCAACAGTGTGAGCATGCATCTATCCCCGCTCGTGCGCGTGCATGTGAGCTTCAGCGCTTCGATACTTGTACAACTGGATGTACTTAATCTCAGTCTGTTTACACGTGTGTTCCAGTGCGTGTGCACACTCTGCTCCATTGAGTATCTATCAACACGGGACACGTTGTAATAGCCGTGGGAAAGTTGACGGTGAGGAATGACGGATGAAGGTGAGAGAGAAAGCAGCAGATTCTGAAGGCCCCGACTGAAGAGCTCCATTGTTGCCGACATGCAGCACATGAGGAATGTGCTGTATGTTGCATAACTGCTAAAATGGGATAGTTTTGCTTTCTAAAACAGAAATCATGATGCTGTGTCTTTCCACTGGCATGCTGGGTATGCACAGTTGTTCTCACACACACATACAAAAAGGGAAGCCAAGGGCCCTTAGTCATGACAACTTCAAACAGAAATTTATGGTGTCGTGTTGGCCAACAGAAATAAACGACGACAGAAAAAAAACTCTCCACAATTCTCCTGAAATCCAGTAGTTGAATCCAACTCTCACATAGTAGTAGCATACTCTAAGAATACGCTCTTAACTCAACTATGTTCTCTACATGATGTTTTAACCTTGAGCTTTAAAAGAATATTTTTCAGTGCAGGATTGGGAAGAAGTTAGGTCTTTGACCCCTTGATTATGGAAGGAGAAAGCTATGCATGTATTCTGTGCAGAAATGCTGCAGAGTTCTTTGCGACCGAGCTCGTGTCGGACAGAAAAACAGTAGAAATGTGTCCTATGGTCTAAAAAGTCCAGCTGGTTTTGGGGGGAAATGGACATTGGGTTCTCTGTCTCACAAACAAAAAAAAACATCCAGACTGTGAAAGGTGCAAAAGCCAACACCTTTAACGGGATGGGGTGAACAGTACATTGTTATTTTAGAGAGACATACGTTGCCAACGTCTTTGCTCAGGAAGTCAGTGGATATTTCAGCAGGACAATGCCAAAGGCTCGTTCTGCATGTGCTACAACAACGTGACTGTGCAGGCACGGATCGTGTGTGCTTGACTGGCCCGCCTGCAGAGCAGATCTGTCTCCCGTTGAACATGTACAATGAAGAGGAGGAGAATCAGACGACGACGAACTGTTGAGCAGATGAAGTCCTGCGTCCAGCAAGAATGGGCAAATATTCCATTTGCAAAACTGTGGGAACCTTTTCTCTAAATTTGGTTACAGTACACATGTAGACAGCTGTTTTACTTTTTAAAGCAATAATGACATGTAAAAACATGTAGCAGTGCAGAAATTCTGTTACCAAAATCAACATTTTTCTTTTAGCTTTTGGGGCGTGAGGCTACATGTCAGGTACAAATTGAGAAACTGAGTGATTAACGTTGTGAGTATGTGTGGGAGTGCATATCTTTGTATGTGTTTGTCTGACGATCCAAACACAGGGATTAAGTTACAGGCAGCGACTGTACAGCAAGTGAGATAAGGAGAGCAACGGAGCAGAGAGCATCAAACTTTAACTTACGTCACAATTCTTGCAAGACATCAGTCTTACAGCAAATTATTTTTCTCACTTTATTTGCTGTTGCAATTTCTCAAAAGTCTCATTTTCTCCCCTCTGCACTCACATATATATATATATATTTGATTATGATTACAGTGAATGCTGCTGCACCCATTAAGTTAATATTGCCAAGATATCATCAGTTCACACAACTGCCAAACTAATTATTTTTATTGCAAAACACATGCAGTGACTGGAAGTGTGCATTATGCGCAGTATGCTTCCGTTGAAGATACTGTAACTGACATCTGATTTTATCTACAGGAGCAGGAAACTGAACAAAAACATGCGCACATACTGTGTACACACACTGACCCCCGCGAATAAAGAGGAGGACAATCTGCACAAGTAAACATACAGCAATCACAAACACCAGTAAACGGCTCATACAGCTGCTGTGTTTATATGTTTTGCTGATAAATGTGCTATGTGTTTAGAGGATGGTGGGGGTGTCTCTTGCTAGCTGGACCCTGGGAAGATAACCACCACAAGCCGTAACCCTTGCACAGTCCTCTATGGAAAATCTGGCTCATGGGGGGTTGAAGGTGAGAGGTCAGGGTTGTGAGCCCTACTTCCTCTTTGCTGGTCCAGAAAAAAAAAAAAATCAGAGAGAGAGCTCTGGGCTGTTGGTTTGTTCTCAGACCTGCTACTAGCATGGAACACAGTAAGGAAAAGGGGGCCCCATATGTAGAGGGGCCCCATGAGAGAGGTGAGATGAGGCTATACTTCGTGTCACATCTTGCCAGCGGGGGCTCTGAAAGCTCCAACGCTGGCTCTCAGCTTATGGTAACAAGATGTCCATCAAGGCTCACATGTTGCGAGAGGGAAAATATTCCACAGATTTCCAGCATTCCCACTCTCTCTGTGCTCCGTTCTATTTTAAATCGAGCCAGTATGTTCCATGTGGTTTCATTAATGCTGTCGGTGGATAATGATTCAAGGACACACAGTTGTTTCTGTATCAGAACATTTGGCGGTGTTTGTCGAAAAAACAGCACAGTCACACCAGCCCGCAAGTCCCTTAACCCCTCAACTCAAGCCAGATCTGATGCCACAGGAAGACTGGTTCCCACATGTGCATTATTCTCCATGTGTAACTGGAAGGAAGATGAACAAAGTATTGCTGTTTAATTGATCGGACATGTCCCGCGCGCTCTTTTTATTATTATTTTTCTCTTAAACATACATGTGAGCACACATACACAAGTACACACACTCACACACACACACACACGGTCCCAAGGGTCATGACTCTGGTCAGCCTCATGCAGAGTTTATGAGGTTGAGGGAGCTCTGGTTGCTCTGAGGAGCAGTAAAAAAGGCCATAAAATGTTAACAGATAGCCTGGTTCCTCAGTGAAAAACTGTGCTCACAGAAAAAAAAAACAAATCATGTGGTAAACTTTGTATATATCACATTGTGAGGGTTCATACACGTGTTATGTTCCTCTAAAGAATCAGTTCTATGACTACTATTTGTTACTGTACAGACATTATACTTTTTATTGAAATTTTAATTATACTGATGCCCAAACTTTTGTTTTAATAAACTACAATGACTGTGTCACTTGGGATTCGATTTTACTAGCGGTTTAACGATTTGCATTTTACAGACCAAGGATGTAAGTCAACTGTTTTCTAAGAAGACAAAGAGTCTACAGCCGTGCTCGTAGCTCAGTGAGGCTGAACACCACAACACGGGTGCTTTGACGTTTACGTTAATGTGTGCATGAGCTAACAATTTGAACATACATGTTCAACACCTTAGTTTAGTGTGTTAGCATGCTAATAATAATTGATACTTTATTGATCCGCTTGGGGAAATTGTTGTTTGGACAGCTGCTAGACCTGTGTCAGTGCTACTACGGGTATTGGTGTCTTGTCCAAGGACACCTGCTGCTGGGACTGGGTATTGAACTGCTCACCCTTGGGTTTGAAGACGACTGCTCTACCCACTGAGCTATCATGCCGCCCCCTAACATTAGCTAACTATCACAAAAAATCGCTATCGAGGATAGGAATCGCATTCGTTTCACATGTATTTTAAATGTATTTGTATTTTAAAATTATGGACTGATCAGACGTGGGATTTCACAAAAGCCCTTACAAGTCATCCTGAGAGGGACACAGATATCTAAACTAGTGTTCAAGTCATTTTGGATGACTGACAGTCATCCAAAATGACTACTCACAGTCTAGTCTACTATTACAAAGCAGAAATTGACTTTAACATTTCACTGTGCATATACTGTGTGTTCAGGTGTGTTTAAGAGCTACAGTTTCTTTGCTGTTTCACTATGTGTAAGAAGTTATGTGCTCATCTGACAAATGGTTCACCACTGCAACTTTATCTCTGATGCGCTGCTCACCAGCATGTACATGAGAGTAAATTACACAACAAACAGAGAGGAAAAATTGAAAAGACATATGAATTCCTGAAAAATATAGATTTATTCAGAGTGCTTAAATCAACAACTGAAGACAAGTTTTGAAGTAACAAAATGAAACAGCACTAGTCCATCTTGTAATCATTAGCAGAACATGTGCAGTATTTTCAGCGAAACCAATGCAATGGGCTAAATTACAATAAATAAAAGCACCATGCAGTTATGACTGTGAAAGCTGCAGAACAAAGGCCAGTAATTGTTACATGACAGAGAGATTTTTCAGTGAATTAAAGCTTGTTGTGGGTGTATTTTTTACCAGACGTCTGTCCTTCTTACACACACTGACTGGGACTATCTATTGCTGTTACAATGCAAATCTACTTGGCCTTTTTGTGTGAAAATATAAAAAGATGTGGGCAGAAAAAATGAGAATGGAAAATGTTGATCAAAGCCTTCCTAAGTATGCCTGTTTGCGAAGTGGCCTATTTACACTGCATAATGATGCAGAACGTGTGTCAGTCTGGATGAGATGTGAGGTGGCAGTGTGGGAATGACTTTTCTCCTGCTGCCAGCTGTGGCGTCTCAGCTACGTGTGCTGTACAGGTCTTCATCCTCAGGGCTGGACTGGCCGAAGTCCATTAGAGAAGGGTCTGGCTTGAAACCAGAGCCCCCTGGAGGGCAGCAACAGAAATGCAACACAATGTTTATTATGTTGAACCTGAGAGAGATGGAGCAGGAACTTTTAACTGTGATCACTATAAATGCATCAGTAGAATAAAATTAAATCAATAAATTATAAAATTAGAGCCATCAAAGAAAAAATTTACCACGCTCAAAGTACAGTAATACACAGGAAAAAAGTAATTGCGCATTTCCAAGTCTCCCAGTGTGGTCTTCCCAGATCCAATTATTTGATAACAATGTGATGTTACATCACTGAATACAGATACAGTTTTTCAGCTTGTGTGATGGTAATGCATAATTGTTTACTTGTATAACTGCACTTCATAGGTGGATCTCACAGATTAAGCAGTTACTCTTTAACTGTGGTCTGTCTTACATATGGCTCACCTAACAATGTAACATCAGTTGGTTGAAACTGTTAAGCAGTTTTTAAATGACCTTTTTTTTTTGTTTTTCTTTTTACAAAATTGGCCAAATGTTTAAAAATACATTCACTCATGCAGAGTTTAAGCAGTAATTTAGGTCAAATATCAGATTGTTCCTCCC
This sequence comes from Ctenopoma kingsleyae, assembly GCA_032353495.1. Classification (NCBI taxonomy): domain Eukaryota; kingdom Metazoa; phylum Chordata; class Actinopteri; order Anabantiformes; family Anabantidae; genus Ctenopoma; species Ctenopoma kingsleyae. The sequence continues at coordinate 5,903,894 of JAUBNQ010000002.1, read as the reverse complement.
AAACACTTCTAGTGTCAAGATATGCTCTTTAAAAATAATGAACTGCACATTTCAATGAATTAACTTTAATAACCAAAAGCTAGGGCAGTACTCACTCCATAAATACTTGGTCTTTCAGTTACACTCCGTAAATCTTAATCAATTTATTTTGATGTTAACTTTTACCGAACCATACATGTAAATGACATCTGAAGCAAAGCACAACAGGAAATGTATTTTTTAGTTTCCATATCTGGTAGATTAATATTAAGATATTCTCATCATTTCTGTGCAGTGTCAATATCTGATCACTGCATTGTAAAATAGTTCATCTTGTGTTTAATTGAGTGCATATTATTCTTTGCAGCCTAACAGAACAGTCCCACAGGGTTACGAGAAACAGCTGCAGAACTCTTTGACTTCTCAATCTATTAAACTGTGTTGTGTATTTAATTGCCACTTCGCTCCCATGAACACAAAATGTATTTTGTAAATTTAATTTTAGGTTTCAAACATCTTTCATTTCACTGACTGTGGCCACAACAAAGTCACTGAATACATTTGTAAATAAAAGACTTAAGCATTTGATTTTGAATAAAAAACAAACTGTTGTGGGTTAATGAGCGTAGCCTGGTATGAGATTGTATCTATAAAGTGACGGCATCTGAAATTTTTATAAAGCCACTATAGATGTGTTCTCTGAGGCTATGGGCAGGAGTGTTAAAGAGGTAAACTGCTCTCAGAGAGGCAGTACAGTATGTTTCTGTCTATGTTAAACTGATGAAATCTTTGTTTCACAGCTGACAGATTTCAGTGGAAAGAGACAACAATATGATTCCACCTCAGCTCATTACAAGTCTTTACTTAACACCAGACCTAGTAAGAAAAATACATCATCAGGTTCTTTGGAATTCAGGCATTTCCCAAAAGTGATGCAGTGCGTGCCTGTGTGCATCTCAGGCTGCATGCTTGAATAAGTCAGTGACGAACTCAGGAACCAGAGCAGTGGTATCTGTGCAGCTGGTTGTTCACAGTACCTTTTCTGTTTTCTGTGGCAGGCTGTTCAGGGGGAGGTGTCTCCTCCACAGCAGCAACTGGTGGCTGGTTGGCAGGTTCTGGCTCAGCTGATTCAACAACTGGCACTAGGGAGTAGTCAAAACACAACACAGGGTCAGCAGCAGGGTCCTATTGTGACGTCAGACTAACAATTTACTTTGAACTGTGTCTCCTAAAAATGAAATTTCTAGACAATTAATCTGGAGGAGACATCTGTAACCAGATTACATTTTCTACTAACATAATGAAGATATGTTTTATTTAACTTAAATGACAACTCACAAATATGTTGATATGGAACATATCTCTTAAGATTAGCGGTCTGACTTAGTGGAGAAAAATGTACTAGTAACTTCAGATACATGCTTATTTAAACAAATCCAAAAAAGTGCATTTTGTTCTATAAACTTAATCACATGGGACTCTGGGGGGACTCTGCTTGCTTTGTATCTGAGGGCTTCTTACTTTCAACATGTGGTTCATCAGAGGTTGTGGTGGTTTCTGCCTGTGATGGCAATGAATGTAACACTGCATCTGGAGAGGAGAGGAAATATGGTCAATCACTGGTATCATTCTTTGTGTGAATATGTATGAAACATACAGTAATGTGCAAAAGTCTTAGGTCACTATCAGATTTTTTTCAGCAACACTATAATGTCCATGTATATTTATTTCTCAGTTACATCTGAACAAATAAGAAAACACAAACAGTGGTTTCTTGGCTGCTATCTTTTCACAAAGACCATTCCTAATCAGGTTTTTTTGGGGCTATAGAAGGATGAACATGGCATCCAGATGAAGTTGTCAGATGCAGAGTCAGGTCCTTGCTGGACTGCTTGGGGGCAACAGTGGTGCAGCAAGTAGAGCACTCGTCAATTGTCTGTGAACCCCAAGGTTGGTGGTTCGCTTCCCAGTCGCTTTCTGATTCCTGGCCATGTGTCAAAGTGTTTCCGGACAAGAAACTGAACCCAAACCTGAATCTTAGGCGCCTAACAATAAACTCTGAGAAACTTAGCGGATTTTGACAGGTCTTTCACTCCTATTTTTTCCTGGACCTCTCTAGATTCCTCTACATCAGGAGTTTTCAGGTATAATTTAAGGAAGAAAATTTCATGTCATGCCTCAAAGCTGAGCACTGTCAGACACATCAGTGGACTCTACAGCTCAGCCTTTGGAGATTTTTACATGTCTTCATCAGCAGCTGATCTAACATCTCTGGTTAATACCTCACTCTTTATTTATTGGCTGTTAATGCAGATACAGGGATTTGTTTTATTTTCTACTTTTTGTTTTCCCTCATAAAGTGTATGTGCTCCTGCATTTACACACTTCTGACTCCATCACTGGATGTTTTTCTGTGGGGGAGCACTAGTTAGCTTGTTGTTGGCCAGTAAAAGTTGAAGTATGA
>JAUBNQ010000002.1:5871157-5883159 GCA_032353495.1 Ctenopoma kingsleyae | reverse complement strand
GTGACCAGTAATTGAATCATTTGTAAACCACTAATTTAATCCATTCCATCGGCTTTTCACAGTGTTTTTTGTGTCCTGTAAAACATTTACAATATCGGTATTGTACCTAAATTCATGTGTTGCCCTACATCAGCTGTGGACACCAGAAAGCATTCAGATAAAAATGAGCCTGCATGGCCACGGTCGCAGGGGTCCCATGAGCATTTGCAGCATTTCTTTTTTGACAATATTGTGATAGTATGGATGAGAAGCCTTTTAGTATGAGTGCCCAGGGGTGCATTATCTCATAATCCATGCATTCTTGCATCATATCTTTCAACATCAAGTAAAGCTGACCACGCTTTTCTGAATCAGGATTTCTTCAACTGTGTGGACTTTTTATTTCTATGCACTGTGATAAAATACATAAATGCTGGTTAAAAATGGACATAGGTTTGCACATTTGTGTTGCTGTTTTGCAAAAGAGACTGAAAAAGAAGAAACAAGACATTAAGGTCCAGCTTATGTTTGTTAGTGAAGGATAGTATAATTCATGCGTTAGCACACAGATATGAGTCACCACCATGAGAAACACACAGCTGAGAAGGTTAGACAGGGCTGGTGTGAGCTAAGCGGTTAGCACGTTGTGAATGTGTGTGTTTGCATGCTCTGTGCTTTAAGTACAGTCTGTTAGTCGTGATTGTAATTGGTCTGGCTGATGCTGAGTCATGCACCTACTCACAGGGATACGTGTTTTTGTTTTTTTGTGGGTGCATGTTTATGTGTGCGCGTGCACGCCCGGGTGTTTGTCCAGAATAAACTCCTATTTAGACTTGGTGTATTTGAGGAGATGGGGATATTAGGATGAGTTAGGATGAGTCGTGAGATGGCTACCCTGAATACAAATACACGCCTGTGCGCTGCTGTGTGTTTGTTTGGGACTGTGTGTATGTGTGTGGACACTGGAAAATGCAGAAGTACAGAAGAGCATTTCTAAGAGTGTCAATGTCATTCTCATAGTTGGCAGTCATGCATTCATCATCCTTACTCTCCTTTGTCACCTCTACCTGACACACACACACATTTATGTCAGTGAAACTGATATGTGAGCATCATGACCTGTCCTACAACAAACAGTTCGTACAGATTTTAAAGAGATAAATGAATGTGAATATGAATATATAAACAAAATAGTCTGTCTCAAGTACTGTGAATAAGCAAGACAAAGAATCACTTTTAGTTCACTCTTTAAGTTTGAGCCATGTACATTATGTACTGTATATTGTTGTTTTCAGTTTATTTTTTGTGCTTTTATTGTGAAATTCTTTACCATTTTTCCAAATGCTCTTGTTTATTGCACTTGATCCACCTTGTTGACTGATCACTTCAATACTTACTGCCACCTGTGTGTGGTCTGCTGTCTGATATTAAGCATGCTGAAGAAATGAATAATGTTTTCTATTTTCATGTCATGCAGACATTTTATTTGCTTTTAAAATAAACAGTAAAGGTGGTATTATTTTTTATATTTTTCTCACCAAGAAATAAGATCTAACTATAAGTCTGTCTCTCAATACTTTCTTACTTCCCAAAGCCCATTTGTCCTTTGACTATATGTATATATAGCTTAATTTCTCAAAAAATGTTACTCGCAAAACAGCTACTAGCAAAGGATATTCAAATAACAGTGAATAGTGTATTTGCTGGGGACTATTTTAAGCTGTGGCATCATGCAAATTTAGTCCTGCACTTAGAAGGATGTACATGTGGGAGTATAGCAGAGTAACAATCTAGTTGTGTCCAAAAGACTGTGTACATACAGGCAAAGCATCAGGTGGCTGGTCTAGGCGCAGTGTGGAGGACAGCATGGATGGGCTGATGGGAAAGCTAGGACTGCTGGGATTGCGGCTTTTGCGCCGTGAGCGTCTGGTAGAGTCCCGCCGGCTCTCTCTGCCCGGACCCTCTGGCTCTTCCTCGATCACGAGGATCTTGTCGTCGCTAAGGTAACGCAGCAGGGAATTGTCTGAATCTGTAGGGAAGAAGGAGGACACATGGATATGAATGAATTAGAGGCTGGACAGGCTCAAAAGAAGGGATGACAGAAAGAGGAAAACCACAGAGGGAGGAGATACCATCATAGATTCGACCCCAGAGTAGAAACAGATGAGGGTGAATATACTCAACAGAAAGGGATAAAAGTACCTCAAAGCTATAGTATCTGATATGGATCCATAGTTGGGGACATACAGCTAATCTGTTTGCAGTGATTATGCTTATTTCTAGAGCACTACTGCTAAATCTTGTCTGTCACAGAAAGTTGCATTTTGTTATAGCTCCAGATAAAAGAAGCTTGTTATCTAATTTGTTTATTATCCATATACTTCAACATGGAAAATTAAAAAGTGACTTAGAGAAAGGAGAAGAAAAAAGGCAGAGCCCTGACAGAAGTATTGTGCTTTAATGTTATTCATAGACTTTCTGTTGGTAGAACGGAGGATCCTCAGTTGAATACAGATCGAGTCTCGCCGCAAAAAGGTGAAGCTGGTTAGAATTGGTCACATAGAAATACCCTGATTTCCAGAGCGGCTGTATAAATGCAATTTCCTTGCATTTATGTTTATTTGTCACTCTGTCAGATACATACCTGGGAGATATGTATCCTCACACAACCACACCACCATGGATAACCAGAGGATGAGCTGAAATGTGTTGAGCTGAGCATGGAGCAAAGCGTAGCACCAGTCCGACCCATTATTGCTATGTGTACGAGGGGCTGTGATTTTGCGCGTACATGTGTTTTGTGTGTGTGTACCTCGGCTCCCTCTCTTGCCCATGCTCGGTTCCTTGGCCTCGACCATCCAGTTATATTCAGGAGGCATGGAAACAGGTCTGAGGTCACCTGGAACGACCAATCAGCAATCAGAGAGTCTGCTGTTGGGGGAGGGATTGGGAGTAAGCGGTGACTGAGAGACAGTGTGGAAGACAGCTGGAAGGGGGTAGACAGGTGAGACAAAGTGTGTGCAGGTGAGGGGAAAGGATCAGGAAACTCTTAAAGGACTCCTATGATATGCATAGCAAAGGTTAAATGGCCACATATTATACTATTACATTAGTTTTCTAGACATAAAAGAACATGCAACCTCTGATCAATTCAGATGCTTATGCTGCATTTATTTTTATCTCTTTTTATGCACTTTTATCTTAATCACTAACTTCATGCCTGACATTTGGTTTAAGGTTAGTATTATGTAATTTAGCCTCCCTTATTGCCAACATTTTACACTGATTATTACATTCAAACCACAGACATAAGCAGAAAGACAAACACAAACTATTAAACAACTATTCTGCATTGTTCTCTTTGCTGAAGAGGTCTGGACTAATTTCTACCTTTTGAATACTGTATATCAAGCAATTCTCCAATGATTCTTACAACACAAGCTTTACACTATGAGTAGCAAGACTAAACTACAGTGTGTCACATGAGCCTTGCCTTGCATCACAGTAGTCAATCAAGAGTCTCCAGGTAAGGCAGGGGGCGTTTCTTAGAAACTGTATTGGACAAGGGTGGACACAGGTGGTAGGGCAGACAGGGAGCTGGAGACAGTGTTTTTTTGGACTGACCCTGTGGCATGTAATCAGTGTTTCTGGGACGTGTGTACGCAAGGTGAAAACACGAAGAAGCACAGCCATGAAGTGAAGTTATGAACACACAATATTTTGAGAAAAAGGTAAAAAAGAAAAATGGTCAAAGAGAACATGTCGTATTTCACAACAAATGCAGGGAACGGGAGCCATTCCTTCCCCAGTCACACTGTTGGCTCACACTCGCTGTCTTACCATGAGTGGGGGTCTTGTCCCGCCGGCGAACCCCTGTATTGCGTGCCCTGTCGTAGTCAGGCCCCAGTGGTCCGTCTCCCTCTAAAAGAGAGAAGTACTGACCGCTGTCCTGATCAAGGTAGTAGCTGACAGCCTCTGAACCTTTGGAGCCAGACTGGGAGCTCACACTGTATCTGCTGATGTCGTCACACGACATCAGACCCAGTTCATCCCTGGAGGGAGCAGAGCTGCTATCATCACTGTCATCAGCACCATCATAATAATCAACGTAATGATCATCATCAAACATCTGTGTGTGCAAGAGTCTGACCTGGTGCTGTAGAGTCCGGAGACAGGAGAGAGGATATAGACATCCTGCATGCTCGGAGCATCCATTTTGGACATTCCCAAAGTTCCACTGGGGGTAGGGGAGGTGCTGGTGGGGCTGGTGGGTACCGGCTGAAGACAGAAAGAAGAAGAAAAAGACTTTTTATTCAACACTCTGAAAGAGAGGGTGAGGTGATCTCTGAGCACAACCTGCAGAAACTGAGCTTAGATCTTTCGCTACCTCACAGAAAAACAAACAAGCGCACAGTTTACACTACACGAGCTAAAGGAAGCTTTTATTTGTGATATCTTCCTTGTACTGCAGCCGGCACTTGTTTTAGCACTGAATCACAAACAAGAGTTATTTTCATAGAGCTGCCATGTTGTCTGTGTTGTCTTTTTTTCATACTGTATCTGTCTGACTGTGGAGCCTCTCCCACGTTCAATCGTTTCACTACTCTGTCATTTTGTTTCAAACCTCTTCACTCACACAGGGCTCTCTCCATGTCTGTTCCCATGACAACCCCTCCTCTCCCATCTTCTCCTAGCTCTTCCTCACTCTCCTCCTTGAGCCCCCACCTCCTCCCCTCTCCTGTGCTATGAGGGAAGGAGAGGTTGGAGGAAAGCTAGCGTGGCATCCTACCTCAGGTTGACTCAAGGACACATAGATTCATTTGTCATCAGGTCCTCCTTGAGGATAGGCTCCCTCGCTTCGGATGTCAGGGAAACTCAGTCCAAATTTCAACTGAATTATATTTGTTCTCAGCCGGAACAGCTGTGGTGACAAATACGTAGCTTGTGCTGACAATTTCTCCCTGAGGATGAGGTTTCCCAGATTTTGAAAAATGGGGGGTTTCACTGTACGTGTGAGGAGTGTGCTTCGATTTAGAAAGAGGATGCGAGTGTGGAGAGAATGGATAAACAGACATGGTGCTCGAGCGAGGGGCAAGGCGGACAGCTTTCTCATTAAGAAAGCCTAGTGTTTCATCATTTCATCAGCAGTGCATTGGGAAAATTCATTTCATATTCCAAACTTTCCCTCCCTCCCTCACCACCCTCACTTCCTCCATCCTCAGGGCCTATCTATATCTCCATCTCTCTCTCTCTCACTCTCTCACACACAATCTTCCTCTCATGAAGGCAGCTTACAGTAAGACGGCTTCACAATAAATAATGAAGACGGGGTCGAAAGGGAGGGACATGAGCGAGAGAGAGGGAGCAAAAGGAAATAGGACAAAGACAGAGAGACAGAGGGAGACAGTGAGGGAGAGCGAGGCGGCGGAGCTGTGCAGTGTAGTGACTGGTGCTGAAAGTAAAAACAGTAATTTAGTGATTACAGCCCACTACTGCCTACATGGGAAACAGGGAGGGGGTGGGGGTAGAAGTAGAGAGAGATGGAGATGACTTCCACAGCAGGCGAAATTCCAGTCTGTTAAAACAGCACTTAAACCATTTGACCCCTGCTGCGTCCACCGCAAGCTACCTAAAAATCTGCTGCACAATTCCTCTGAGACACACACGCAACAATACAGCTACATATAATATAGTATGTGCTTAATAATGACATTTTTATGTATGTATGTAAAAATTCAGAAAGAGAATGAATAAAAATATTTACAGTAGAGTTGCAAGAGAAGCAGAACAAACTACAAACATTGTTGCTTCTCTTACTTGTTGCAGTTTTCAATACATAGCTGGTTTATCTTAAGGATGCCTTAGGATTTGGTTACTAAAGACTTGTACCTGACATACAGTATGTAATAATGAGGCATTTGATGAGGCAGTTTCTGCAACATAGCTGTTCATGCTATCAGCCTGAGCAATTCAATCTCAGCTGAATCCCATATAATTCATCTGAGAACACAGTATCTCGTGATGTATTCATTGAATGACCTGATATATTGGGAAACATGCTTGTTTGCTGTCTTGCTGAGAGTTAGATGAGAAGATCGATACCATTCTCATAGCTGCATGCCGAATATAAAAAGCAATCAGTTAACTTGGTTGAGCACAAAGACTGGAACTGGAGAAAAACGCTAACTCCACTCCATCCAAATCAAATCAAATCTGCATTCAATAGGAGCATCAATAAATCAGTAACCAGCACATTATATCTGGTTTGTCTGATATAATTAAAACGTATATAGACTATTGATTCATATATACTATACAGTCATAAGAGTGGTATCAATATTTTGATGACACACTGCAAAAAAAAAGCAAACATGCATACAGTATTTCACAAAATGTTGAACTGTTACTCATAAAAAAATATAGTTACTAGTGAGTTTCACAAGTTCATTGTTTCTTTGGAAACAGCAGCTGATGAAGCAATTTGACTTTCTTCACTTTTCTCGAGCAGTTCATGCCATGTTGGGTTAAACTTGTAGCCTACAACTCCATCTGCTGATGAAGATGGTGAGACATAATCTGATAGATTGGTAGAATAGCTAATAAATGGATCATCAGGTGAGACAGTTACTCTATTATTACATTCACTGCACTATGCTACTCTGTATATGGAGCATGAACATAATAATTTTAAGTTGATACCACAAAAGTAAACCAAAAGTACTGTACTGTAAGTAACCATTCAGCTGGTTCATCAATAATACATAGCAGACAAAGAGTAATAATTTATATGTCTAAACATATAACAAATTTATGAAAGCAGGGTCACAGACACTGTGTGGCACGTGTGTGACCAGTGCAGTGACCTGTGATGTGGGCGCTGATGTGGCACTGAGTCACACATGAAAGGACATGGACATTTTTCAGCTGCACAGCAGACATGCATGCGTGCGATATAGATTGCCAGAGTAATCCTCATCTTCTTTGGTAATATCATTTCATTGCAGTGAATCATCAAATTGCTTTTACTCCATCCTAACATGGACGAAACAGACGCATGTACAAACACAGAGAGGGAGAGAGAGAGAGAGAGAGAGAGAGCGAGAGACAGAGGATGTGCCATTATTTTGTACAATAAGATAGGTTGCCATGGAGGGATTTGGGGCTGGAATCACATGATAATTTGCAGAGATAAACTGTTTCCTTTGTGGATTCAGTTATAATCCAGCTGAACGTTTGCCACATTTGGGCTAAACTTCACAGCCGTACAATTTATCCTCCAAGACCAGGCTTAGAGATCTGAGTGTGCATGTGTTTGTATGTGTGTTTGTCGTGGGAGTGTGTATGTACAGTATGCATCCAAAACCAACCTTACAGAGTGCAGTGACCCAGTTCCTTCGGCTCTCAAAGGAGTAACTGGATTGATAATGGAAAACATCCGTCTGTACACGTGCGCAAACGTGCACAAAAATGCGCTGGCACATACAGATGGACAAGCGTGCATATGGCAGTGATTAAAAATGTGTGCACACTCACTCACCCCAGCACACACACACTCACAGGCTGTTTAGCAGGATATTTTGGATTCAGTGAATTATCTCCAGTATTTGCTGAGTAGCGGCTCTTGTTTCAGAGCCAGTGGAGCTGCCTGTAGTTGCTTATGAATAATTAAGAGCTCCAGTCTTTCTGAGACTGTCAAAACATTCCTTTCTTCTCTTCTCCCACAGATATCTCGGTGCTCTGATCTGGGCGCTCATGGTGCATTTGTGTCTCAGCAGCCCATCAGGGTAGAATTCCCACAATCCACTGCTGTTGCAAACAGTAAATATACCAATAAGCTCATAACAACAACTTAGAGTGATGATCTAACAAGGCAGCAACCTGGAAACAAGAACAGTTCTGTAGCTTGTTAAAGACAGGGACAGTGATGAAGTCGTGATAGGCTGTATAGTTATTACAGAGTATTTATAGTTTCTAGGCTTTATAGAAACCATATTTACAACACTCTGGGTCTCTCACATCAACATACACTTACATATATGCTGCTATTTTTTATTTATTTTTTGCTCACGGACATGTACAAACAACAGAAACACAAAGAGCAGTTGATTGAAAAGAACAAAGAAGAGGCGCGCTGGAAGAGACAGTGAAAGGGAGCATAAAACAACAGACCAGAGAGACCTAGACAAAGAAAGAGAGAGAAAAAGCCAAAGAGCAGCCGAGAGCCGAGCAGAGATCAAAGCATGCATGTAGCATGTAAATGAATTAGCTTGATGTGAGGTTAAAAATAGCAGCCGCGGAACATGGGGGTCTGACAAGACAGTCGTCGCCTCACAAAGCGCTCAGGAAGCATCAGACCAGCCCTTGCCTCACCCCGCCGTCCGCCTCTGCACAGCACAGCACAACCTGTTCTTTTCTGTGCACCGAAGTTGTCAAGTCATTTTTCTAGGGTCTGAGTGAGTGACAGACTTACAAAGTGTTTTCCCTTAAGTGAAATGTGTACACCAGCTCTGAGCTGCAAGCCTTCAAACAAGCTTTGCATGTTTCAGATCTACTGGACACGTAGTGTATATACAATTTACTGTCCTTTGAAAAAGACATGTCCTAAGGTCGGGCCAAAGGTTGAGTGAATCAGGACCAAAGTAAATGTGAATGTGAGGGGGAGAATGGATTTACACTTTGGAGACCTTTTACAGCCCTACACTTGTTCCTGAGCAGAAAGGTAGAGCAGAATATTATACCATTTTAGTCATTCACGCATTTTACCTCTTTTCTAAGCAAACGTTTGAATTACCAACTGTAAAAATATGCTTTTGGTATGCATAAATTCCTCTGCAGGTGGACTTTTAGCTACCAGACCATTTGTCATTGGCTTTGAAGTGTGCCAGCAGTACAGCAGGCTTTAAAAAGAAGGGATTTGTTGAAATGCTCAACAGGAGGATTGGTGCAAGGTCAAACACTGGACGAGTTTCCTTTGAAAATGTTTGCTTAAAATGCCAGTAGGAGAATGCAGAGTGTGGGCAGTAAAAACAAGAGCTGAGAGTGAGAGGTACTACACAGCTTACTGTACATGTTGTGCTAAATTATCCTACTACAAGTTCTTCACTGTAAGTACAAGATGTGTCCAGATATAAATATACAAGACTGTGTAGAAGAGGGAGAGAACGTGCCTCATGCATTATTGTTCAAATATCAGTTACACCATTTGAACTCAGATCAGTGTACCACTGAATGAGTTAAGCACTTTTCATATCGGGATGTGAAAAATGTAGGTACGGCGTCCACGTGTTGCTGACGTTTACCTGCAGGCCCAACGGTTTCCAACGGACGTTCCTGAGCAGAGCAGGTGTGGAGCTCAGGGTGTTCTGGGGCCTTTTCTTCAGCGTTAGGATGACTCCGCACGGGTCCTCTCTCAAGGCATTGACCAGGTTTTTCAGCTGCCAGCCCACCTGAGGAGCACACACACACACACGGGGCTGCCAAAACAACTGCTGCAAGCCACACATACACATGCTGTGCACACACTAGGAAGCCACCACGGAGGGAAACCACTATGTACAAATAATAAACTTTAAAAACTGTCACAGAAAACCACCATCAAAGTTCTATTTATAAAGAAGTGAAATACATATATTTAGAGAATTGACTATGCGAGGCTGTTTGACCAAGTTCAAGGAAATGTCCCTTGTCTTAAGAAACTATTTTATCAAATCTTCGCTGTGGTTATGAAAGCAGTCCACCTGCACCCTGCAGGTCTAGGAAGCAGAGGCACAACAAGAGCTGTACAGAAGCCTCAGCAGACAACAAACAGCACAACCTGACAAACTCTTCTTCATTGCTGGTGACTTTAATGATATATATTTAAAGACTGTTCTGCTAGAAGTTCTTCAGTATGACAACCTACAAGAGGAAAACATAGTGGACCTTGATTACATCCAAGTTGTTGCTGCTAATGTAGAAATGCACTAATATTACCTTTAAGATTGTGTGGTGTTTGTGTATGTTAATTTTAGTGTTTTTAATTTTTTTGTCTAAGATAATGCTGTTGTTTTTTTGCACCTATTTATTGTTTTGTGCTCCACCTTAATGTCTGTTCTGTGTTGCACTGTAGTCCAGGAAAGAGAGTTAGTTTCCCTGCATGTATGACACACTGATTCATAGTTGACATTATAAGATTTAGAAAATATGGAGGCTTAGATACTCACATACTCATAAACATACCAACAACATTTAACATCTAACAAGTTTAGGAATTTGCACTGCAACAGCAGTGGAGCAGAGAGACTTGCAGTTTGCACGTGGTTCATATGATATCCAGGACACTCCTACAGACATAGTTCTGTACCTTCTATAGTAAGTATCTGAGTTATATGGATTACAGCAACAAACCTTTATCTACCAATACCAAAGTCATTACCAATAAAGAAAGACACAGCCACAATATGCCACACTGCCCCAGTACCACTGAAGTAAAGAATAGCTTAGTCAGTATGTTAGGTTGTGAGCAAGAAACTGACTGCAGTGGTTTCTCATGATTCCAGCCAGCCTGTCTCCCTCACAGCTCACAGCACTCATCAGGCCATTGATTGGCAACGCTGGTCTCAGCTACTGGAAGTGTCCACAAAGGTCACAATACACACACACAAACACATGCATGCACAGAACTGGTTTGATCATATTCCTGAAATAATGATGACCAGCCAGTAAAATTATTTATCATATTATTATTTGATTTTCTGATTTTAATCTTTGTTTGTTTGTTTGTTCTGAGTTCCTGTGTTTGGACATCATTTAAATTTGCATTATGATCTCATCACTTTGCAAAGTTTTTACACCAAAAGATTTAGGAAACTGTTTAAAAGCAAGAATAGCTCTGTTCCGAGCTCCACTAACTTATGAGGGCCATATCTGCATCATCAGAAAAAAATGCTAATTGCTAAAATGCCGCTTTGTCTGTCTGCATTTTGGTACAAAATTTTCACCAAACACAGCAGCGGTTGAGACAACGACAATGAAAGTAGAGTGAGTGAATCACATCTATGGAGTGTGGAGAGTGACACAATATATTAAATATAATAATTTAATTTAATTTAATTTAATTTAACTATTTAAATAGCTATTTAAATGTGTCATTAAATTAATAAATACTGAAATTAATTCACACATAATTTATTAAATATACAATTTATTAAATTTATAAGTAACCAAATATATTCATTTCATTTTTAAAAAGTATATATATTTATTTCATTACTTATTTAATTAATTAATTCATGGTCTGTATTGCTGCACATCATGAATTTATTTTATCTGTCACCTTTGCCCATCAAACTCAGTGGGCGGGTCTAACACTGGTTTCTAGTCACACGATTGGTCTTTTCCAAACATGGTGGTTCTCCTTAAAGAGGATCTGAATGAGTTGTTAAGAGGTTGGTGAGAGACTTTCTAAACTTAATATTAAATCAGGAGTACCTGACACAGAATATGTGACAAGTAAATCAGAGGAATTTATTGAATTTCTTGGAGTTATCAGCCCTGTGGTCTGTAAACAGCAGAAAGTGTGTGTAGCTTCTTTGATTTACCTGGCTTAGTGCAGCTAGCCGTCTCATCAGACTCCTTCTCACCCTGCCATTAGCAAAGAGAGTCGCTATCTCGCTACCCCCCCAACCCCAATTATGACTGCATTACTGTGTATAAAGTATGAGCACAGTTAGCTAGAAACCTAAAATAAAGGTGATTGATCTCTGCTGTTTGCTAAACCTTACCCTACAAGTAATACAGCCACCGTTGGGCTAGTGGGGTGGGGCAGAATTAGCAAAGCGAATTAGCTGCAACGCTCCAGTGCACTGCAGTGAGTAGTAGCCAAGTAAATCAAAAATAGCTACACACTATGGCAACTCCGGCTCTTTGCAAAGCTTCGGCTCTTTTGGCTCGGCTCCCTTAGAAGAACCGGCTCTTACGGCTCCCAAATGGCTCTTCATTTAGTATCACTCGAAGCCTTATATTTTAGCAATTATGAATGGTTT
>JAUBNQ010000002.1:5852738-5869458 GCA_032353495.1 Ctenopoma kingsleyae | reverse complement strand
AGCACAGGCACAGGATAGAAAGCACCATGGTGTGCTGGCAGTGGTGGTGGTGATGGTGGTGGTAGCAAAGATCATACATACATACAAATACATATTGTAGTATGTGTTCACAGTGGAAACACATGGAAAGTTCATATCCTGTTATTCTTTATGACTACAGTATTACAGCTTTTAAACTCACCACTGTCTGGTGGTTGACTTGGATCACCTCATCCCCTGCATGGATCTTCTTACACTGGTCTGCTGGAGACTACAGAGGAAGAATCAGAAGACAGAAAATGAAAATAGGAGCAAACTTAGGAGATACTGAGGTATGAATTCATTGTCATGCTGGAATATGGAGTGTCAAACTTCCAGCTAAGTGAAACAAAAACTCACATTCTCTGTGGTTCCGGTGATAACGTGGAGGCCATCATATGTTGATTTGATGTACATCCCCTGAAACACATGCACATATGGGCAATTTCAGCAGGGAGTTTCAGCAGTCAAGGATTCAGTATAATACAGAGTGCACAGGTGAATAAATGATACGTGTATTTTATATCTGTGTGTGGTATAGTTGGGATTGTAGACTTGAGCACATATTGGGGTCATCAGGCTTCCCTAGGGTGGTGGTTGGCCAAGAGAACAGCTTCAATGCTGTTTGTTAGAGATTCTCCTACTGGAACTCCGCCAGAAGATACTGCTTTGTTTTTCGTGTTTTGATGACGTTGGTGGAAGAGCGCCGTCTGAAATGCTTTGGGTCCAAAATCTCCTATTGTTGCTCACTTGGATTAAATTTGAAGTATATAGTGAGCGACTCACGACAACTTTTATGGAGACATAAAACTTTATTTGAACATGTTAGATTAAGTTGCATTGTAGGGGCAGCATAAAACACATCCAGCAGATGTGTAAACATGAGCATTCATTTCAACACGCTCCTGCTGAAAACCAGACTTTGCACGCTAGAAAACCAAAACAATGAGTCAAAATAAGCTACCATGCCCTTTAGAAATGAGGACTTTACTGTGTCTCTGTGGGGTCATCCCCATAGTTCTCCTCGGGCAGACTATACTGTAAGTTGTTACATATGTAAATCTTATCACTATCACACATATGATATCCAAGTCTTTTAATATCATGTGAATTGTTTGACTTGTTCACGCTTTTTCAATTAAGGGATTTCGCTAATCTCTGGCCTAAGGTGTCTCAGGTTGAGATGGAGATAATTATCCATGCTTTTATTTCATTCCATCCAGATTATTGCAGTTCCCTCGTCATTTGTCTCAGCAAAACATCTATGGATCGTTTACAGTCGGTCCAGAATGCTGCTGCTGCTGCTGCTCATCCAGATCCACCCTATTCTTGTGATTACTTTCAGAGCCCTCCAAGACCAGAGGCACCTGTATACATTAGGGATTTGCTGCACCCATATGTCACCAGCAGGTGCTTAATGTCTTCTGAGCATGTTAAAATAAAAATATTGATTAGTGCAGCTTTAAAACCGTGTGTATGTGTGTCTTTACCAGTCCTTCACTGGGCATGATGCTGGTAAGATGAACCACCTCTAAATGGGCAGACTGAGAGACCAGCGAGTCTGATGACAGAGAGATGATATGGTCGCATATCCCTGCTAAGGTCTTGCACTGGATATAGAGTTGGAGGTAAAGAGAGCAGATAAATGACAGGAAGAGACACAGAGTGACAAAAAGAGAAAAAAAAGAAGTTATTGAGATTGGTTTTGGTCCGCGAGGGATGCTGTGACCTAGCTGGAGGAGGTGAAACAGAAATCATTTCATCAGATTGTTCCACATCACCGCTTCCATCACTCCGGCATACAAACTGTTTCCTGTCACAGTCTGTCCACAGGCATGCCCGCAAGACGCCATCACAGACGGAACAACACATCACCAATACCAGCCAACCCCAAGGTGCCCAGATGACATTTTCTAACATCTAAATTACAGAGCACAGATTTCATTTCTTGTTTTCAGTAATCTTCTGCCTTCACATTAACTGAACAAGACCAGACATGCTGTAGAGTGATGTTATTTTTTACACAGCACTTATGTACTGTATATTATCCCATTTCAGTGCATCTGAATAAATATATCAAAAAAGCTTCACTTTGCCTTTGTTCTAAATAAGCCTTGACTATTTTTTATCTGTCTGCCTGGTCACGTGTGCAACTTAATTTATCATCAGCAAAATCTCGGCCTTCTAATCTTGTCTGACTGACTGCAGTGGGCTTACAGAGACTGTTACCCTGGTTATCCTGCCACATCACTTCGCTGCTTAGAGCACGCATGCATGCAAACACGCTCACACAGGAATGTGACACAGCACACTTCTAAAGGAATGCACAGTATGTACCGTACATTCTCGCAAGCAGCATGACAGTGATGAACCCTGCATAAAGTAATCTTCTGGATCCCAATGAGAAATGACCAGTTTACAAAGGAACTCTTCAGCACACGCAAACACACATATGACATGCAAGCACTCACACTTGCGCACACACCATAGCTCAGAGCCTATGATTCATTTAGCGCATATCTGTCAAACTCAAGGTCCGCGGGCCAAATCCGGCCCGCCCCCTCAACTCATGTGGCCTGCGAGAGCTTACAAATTTTTTCATTATTATAAATGTTACTTTCGGACTGCCGCTCTAGTTCCAATGTACCATACGAACACACAAACCAACTATATTGTTTCATTTTAACACAAAATCCCTCTTTATATACTTAAAATACGTTTAAATATGGCGCAGTTATTTCTGTATCCTCAGTCATGACTGATGAGGTGGGTGGGGGTGGGAGAGGGACAAGCGCGTAATATCTGTCCCTAACAATACATATCAACTCTGTCAATAACTGTCATGATGTGTCACTGTTTGTCTTCAAAGGCTAAAAGAAAAAACTAATGTTTTCCTCTCAGTGTTAAAATGGACCCAAAACGTTTCCGATTGAAACTCCTGCTTCATCACGGTCATTACATGTTCAGAGCTGTGCGTGCAGCCCACAAGTTGCCAGAGTATTTGACTGTATGCACCAGGCGTCATGAACAATTAATCACAGGGAAACATCTTTAGAAATTACAGCGTCATATGTGATATTTAAAATTTGTGGGTTTTTTTAAAAGATCTGCTCACATGTGAGGACCCCGGTTGCAGCAGTTTTCTGCCCCCGCCAAAGTGCTGCTCTGTGCAATTGCCTACTTTGCTTATATGGACTCGTCGGCCACTGCATATACTCACAATTACAAGTGGCCCTTTGACATCAACATAATGGTGATGTGGCCCGCAATGAAATTGAGTTTGACACCCCTGATTTAGCGTGAGAGAAAAGGTGGAGAATCTTCAGTGAGCTGGCTATGTGATGCTTATGCTCTTTCTCTATGTGTCTCTCTCACTGTCTGTTGCTCAGACACACACAAACACACACACACATATACACACTTCCATCTTTTTCTGGGTCAATTAATTGAACATTACATTGCCTGCTTCTGTTTATACAGTAATATTATGTTCTAGTCAATGTGAACACATTACGTAATGGAATACCCAGAACTGTTAATGTCATACACAGACACAAACACTGCAAGCCTCTATTTGAAAAAGAAGACAGAAGAAGTGGAGCACATGCTAACAAAAAAGAGGGGGAAGAAGAAGCAGCATATCTCTAATCCGGCCTATAGAGTCATAAATAACATTTGAAGTTTCTAGCTGGAAACCACAGCAAGTGGCAGTGTTGTGGTTCTGTGTGTGTCCCTCTTTGATCAGCTAATATTCCTGACCTGAGATTAACACAGGGCAGAGATACAAAAGGCCAGTCACCAACATAGAGGCTCTCAACTGTCAAACACCCAGCCTTGATCTGACACCAGAGAATGAGAGGGCGGATTAAAAGGAAAGTTAACTCATACGGTCTTCCTCCCTCACCCACCACCACCACCTTCTTCATTTTTACCCTCTCTCACATTTTCTTCCTCATGCACTCACACATTTTTTTTCCTCATACAGAATGATATTTGTCTGCACGTGCGCATGCATGTTTACTGTGGCAAGCATAAACCTGAGCTGAGACACAGAGAAAGACGGGAGAGGAGAAGGAGAGAAAAGGAGATCACGAGAGAAATGAGAAAAAAAAAAAGGCAGCAAGGTGGGAGAGAGCGACAGGGAGGAATGAGAGAGAAAACAAGGGAAAGGGAAAACACACAACTAGGACAGTCTTATGTAATTTCTCTCATCCTTATGCATGCATGCACATAAAAACACACACACACTCATACACACTTCACGCTCCATCAGACACACAGACTCACACAAGCTCATATCTTATCTCTCTTTATCCCTCTCCCTCTGTCTCTCTCGCATGCACGCACACACACACACACACACACACACACACACACACACAAACACATACACATACACTATGCCTGTCCATGTGATTGCTGCAGGCCGTAGTCTAGAAGAGAGCAGAGTAGCAGTGAGTTTTGCATTATTGAGCAGAAGCTAACAAACATAAAACTACCACTACAGTAGCTACAGCAGAGGTGGCCACAGCACTAAACAGTCTCTGAAGCCCATGTTGGATAAACACTGGGGGCACACCGGCTGGGAGTGGCACTTGAAAATTTATGAGGCCTGTAGAGGTTTCCTGTGTCAGATCCGATTTTCCGATAAAGGGAATCCAACTAGACAAATGAGACCAAAATGACACCTATTCATTTATGTGCTGTGGAAAATGATTCAGTCTTAAGTCAGTCTTGTGTGTGGGAAAAGTATGCGAACCTTTAAACTGGTGTGACTGTTTATCAGCCCTGCACATCAGCTTGATCAGATTTTAGCATTCAGGCATGCTGTTTGGCTTGTCTTTTATCTTCAGGTCCTTCCTTAGCCTTTCTATAGCATTATTGTCAGAACATTACATTTCTTCTGCTTTAGTCAGTCTTTGGTAGAATGATTTTTGCATTTAGGTCCTTGTCTTGCTGCATGATCCACTATCCACTGAGCTTTAGTTCACAGATGGATACCTTGACATTTTTTTTCTGTAGAATTAGCTTCAGCTCAGAATTCTCAGAAGTCTGTTAATGAAGGCAAGTCATCCTAGTTCAGAGGTAGCAAAGCAGCACAAATCATGCTACTGTCACCACTGTGTTTCACAGATGGGATGAGGTATTTATGGTGGAATGCAGTGTTTAGTCATAATCGAAATAGATGTCTCATTCATCTACAAAACATTCAGTGGTCTCCTCATTTTTGAGGAGTAGTAGCTGCTACCTTGCTACTCTGTCTCACACTGTGTTCACCTGATAGTGGACTCAAATATTCCCCAATTATTTTACAAAGCATTGTGGTCTTTTACAATTAGTAAACACTACACTAGTATTTCAATTCACATTGCACAGCGTCACCATGAAACATCATGTGCCATTTAAAGTACCACTGTACATCATTATCTAGATAAAATCTACACATACTATATATTACTTAAAGGAGCTGTCTGATATTATGGGGAATATATCTGTACAGATATGAAGCTACAGCCAGGAGATGTTTTAGAATTAAGAAGAGAAATGGGGGAACCTGGCAGCAACTTGTTAAGCTGTGGTTGTGTGATGGAATTATTTCCTGGAGGAAAGAAGACAAAAAATAATTTTGCATATTACCCAAAACTGTCATTCCTGTGCTTTGGTTTTCATAAGGATTAGAGGTGCTGTTCTTCTACATTTAGACAGAGCCAGGCTAGCTGTTTCCAGCTGTTTTAGTCCTGCTGCAGAGCTAAAGTAATCTTCTCTTGGCTCTAGTTTCATAGTTATATATATATATATACATACATACATACATATAATATCCTCTATATATAATATAGAGGACTATAAGTATATCATGATATCATATATCAAAATAAAAACAGATATGACACATTCAACAAGTTGGTTATAAAAAAACCTGCAGTTCTTAGATAAATTATATAAAACATTATTCTGTGTTCATTCATTTCTAAAACACATAGTAAAGAAGGTTCAGCAAAGAAGCAGCATCTAAAAACAAACACCTCTCTCTCTCTCTCTCTCTCTCTCTCTCTCTCTCTCTCACTGCACTCTGTCTCCCTATTTCACACATAAACCTCCCACACATAACAGACTTAGTCATGTGTAGCCTTTAGTCTGGCACTGTATATGCACACTGGATGAACCATTTAAATATCTGAATTTGCCCAATGTCACAGTCCAGCATCATTAAGAACAGAGGTAAATGACAGCTGTGGCTCCAGAGCCAAAAAAAACTGCAGCATGAGGAGACCAACATCTCACATCTTATGATTTGTTTTGATGATTATTATAATGTTATTGCATATTTACTATAAACTGACAGAACGTCTACAGTAATTTGAGTACTTTAAGTGGCATAAAATGCTCAGATGTTTTTTTGTTTTTTTTCTGTGAACTCCCCCTGCCAACATTTTATTTGGTTTCCTCCACGTGACCTTGAATGGCAGCAGGAAGTGTCCCAGTCCAACTGTCAGCGCGGATCAGACACCAGCCGCTCACTCAGCTTCACACATGGACACAGACAGTTCTCTGTCATGCATGTGCACACACATACACACACACACACACAGACTCTAAAGTGGAGCTTTCAAAAGGCCTTAAGCTCACTTACACTTTAACATGCCCAACTTTATGCCATAAATTCCCCCAACACACACAGTGCCAAACAAAACACACACATTGTTCAGCTGTCTATGTTTGCAGTTTGTTAATGACGTCTTCACAACCAGAACAATCACACCCGCATTACTGGATGACATGTGCAAAAAGAATATGTCTGCCATAAATACGGTTTCAGTGAAGGAAGGGTTTGACATTTAGGAAAATTCACTCAAGAAATACACTTTCTTGCCTAGAGTTAAATAAGAAGATTGATATCTCTCTGGTGGCTGTATAAAATACAAAGCTGGAGACAGGACATGTTTAGCTTAGCCTAGCAGAAAACCACAAACGGTTAGACTGGCTCCGTCTAAAGGTAGCAAAATCAGCCTATCAGCACCTCTAAAGGTCACTAATTAACACATTATATCTCATTTGTGTACTCAGTGCACACAACCACTGACAAGTTGTTGTTATGTGTTGGACTATTTCTTCTTTTGATTTTACATAGGGGGGAATCACTTCTTATGATTATTTGATTCATCCATTTAGTAGTTATCTTTATTTAGTATGCTATGGCACTTCTTCACTCTGTCAGGGAAACTTTAAAACCCTTTTGGCGTTTTAAGAAGAATTTTACATTTTAAAACAGAAACTTACCACGTGGAGAATCTTATTCTCTGTCTCATACACAGTGCAATCCTGTAAAATGAGAAGACAGGAAGAGAGAAAAACGTGAGACGGAGAAAGCATCAATGCCAGCATCCACGCAGAAGCTCAAATATCTCCAAGTTGAACAGTCAGGAAAGAAAGGAATAGGAGAAATGAGTCAGCTCTTTTGTTTCTAACCTTTCACATTATGTATGACTTTACAGTCTAGGCAGGCTAATACAATGACTTGACCAGTTCTACATCTACTTTGCTGCCTGGAGCTTCATGAACTTCCTCAGGATTTCAAAACTTCACTGCTTGAATATGACGGATTGTTATTTAACGACAGCTGATAGTTAATCTATTTCTGGGAAAGCAGCCCAGTAAATCCACCAGATGTGCATGGGAGCAGTTAATTCATCTGTTTGATGCATTAGTGCAGACAGTGTTGCCACCTTTGTCTGTCTCGCTGCACCCTGTTCATTTGGCCCACTGTGGACCTGTGGTGGGCCCTTTTTCTCTCCTCTCCTTTGGCCCCTGTAAGCGCGGATGGGTGTTATCTGCTCAGCTCCAGGACTCACTCTGGGCACATGTACAAACACACTCTCACACACTCTCTAAGCAGGCTCTTACAAGGAGGACATGGATGATGTCCAGGAGAGCAGGCATAGTTTCTGTCCAAACAATGAGAGTGTTTCAACTGTGTCAGAGTGTGTATGTGTGAACCTCCGGTTTTATTTCTTAAAACCTGCATTTTTGTGTGTAAGTGTTGCAAATTAACACGAGGGAGTGAGCCAGATGTGGAGCAGAAGAGGTGATAGACTCCTAGTTCCTAGTGGATCTATACACACGAGGTACAAGCTTGATCTCGTTTGATGTTCCTAACCTCACGCTAGCTTTGCCCTTTCACTTCAACATGAATGTGTCATCCTGGGAGTTTGTGAGTGTGTATAAGCACCTGTTGTACGATGGTAGTTAATTCTAGGCAGAGCTGCACGATGTTGTTCTTCAGTAATGAATACTCTGTGACACTGGCAAAAGGAGACCTGAAACAAGCAACAAAACAGAGTTAGTAATACGAAGAAGCTGATATCTGTTATGATATTATTCAAAATATGATTTCATAACATGTCTATAAAGAAGGAAAATGTAGAATAGTGTTTTCTCAAAATCACACTTTAACACATAAATAAATGTGAGCAAAGCATCAATAAAGTATGTTTTACAAATTATATTTGGTTTACTCAGTTTTGAGGATTTTATAGTGCTGCTTTCATTTCTTGTTTTCCCATCATCTATTTGCTAACAGTGTGATTTTAAAAGCCGTGAGAGGCCAGTGAGCGAGAGACAGAAATAAAAGCTCCTGCTTCTGCAGCTGCTGCACTCGAGCATCTCATAAAGACAAACAACAATATTTGGTTTTATATCGTGGCTAGGAGGCTATGAAACTCTGGGATCTACCGGGGCTTAATATTGCTTTAATATATGTGTTCTTAGCTTCATACGAATCCATCAGTTCATTTTAAATTCACAATAACAAAACAAAAGTATATGCTTGCAGTCCACTCCTACTGTTTGTAATGTCTATAAGACGAGATGGTTAAACTGGTGAAAACATCTAAACTTTGTGCTAAGCTATGCTAACTGGCCGATGGCTGCTCTGTACACTCACATTTAATAGACTCACATGAGAATGGAGTCAATCTTCTCAGCCAACTCTCACAAAGTGATCTAATAAATGTGTAGGATAGTATAGTCATACATTAGCATAGAAGTTATGTTTTTTTTATTTTGTGATCATACTTACTTGAAAGAACTTGGAGATAAAAAAAGTCAATGGTCAAATGATGAAATTCACTTTACAGTCTCAGGTGCGGTGCCTACCTGTCGAGCCAGGCCAGCAGATTCTTGGCTGCACCAATCAGATCTACCACCGAGGTAAGGAAATCATTGGGTAGCCTCCGGGAAGCTCGTCCATCATAGTGTCCACCCCTCCGTCTGCCCAGGATGAAGTTCTGGAGGTTTTTCGCCGAAGCATTCAGCTTGTGGGACAAAGTCCGGAGGTTCTCTGTCTCTAGGCCGTAGTTCTTGATAACACAAAGAAAGATTACATTTAAAAGAACAGAAGAAAGTAGAATTGCTCTGATGTTCTTAGAAAGCAGTGTTTAGAGGTTGGTTGGAATAGAGATTAGTTCAAATAAAGGTTAAAAGTTAACTGTTGAGAGTTAGATGAGATAGATTCCTGTAGGTTAAATACTGTATGAAGCCTGGGGTGGGAGGTGATTAGGAGGCGATTTTTTTTTTTATCCAAAGAAATATGAAATCACTACAGTATATTCTGAAATGAATATAATGTAACTTATGCCACATGTACTTTTTACTGCCTAGATAGGGCAGTAATCCTTTACAGATTGAAAATATCTACTATAACATAACCATGAATCATAGAATTGATATCTCTCATCAACCATTGGCATTTCCATAAAAAAACACACATGTGTGCACTAATACAAGAACACTAAGCTGGTTGAGTAGCCCATTACTGCACTGTGACCCTTTTAAATAAACACACACAGACCCACTGAGCCACATTGCGCTCAGCATCACAAGGCACCTCCAGTCATGTCCTCCCTGACAGAGCCTGATTCCTGCTGACACAAAGGCTACACACACACACACACACATCTCTGTATAGTCAGATGCACAAGCTGAGCTAGACGTATCTATTCCTCCTCTGCCTCTATATCTGTTCTACACAGTCACGACCACAGTGACTACAAAGGAGAGAGGGTTTCACAGTGGCATCAGAGTGAGAGAGAAATGAGGGAATTGAGGAACTAAAGAGGCAGAAGACAAGAGGGAGAGAGAGGAGGAGA
Source organism: Ctenopoma kingsleyae (assembly GCA_032353495.1). Classification (NCBI taxonomy): domain Eukaryota; kingdom Metazoa; phylum Chordata; class Actinopteri; order Anabantiformes; family Anabantidae; genus Ctenopoma; species Ctenopoma kingsleyae. The sequence goes on along the minus strand of JAUBNQ010000002.1, from coordinate 5,859,292 downwards.
GAGGGCTCAGCTATGTATCTCACTGAATCTGGGTCATGCATACACTGTGTTCTGTATAATCTTCTGTATTCTGTGGGAACGTCGATGTATACATGAACTTGAGCCGTACATGTTTGCACAGCTGTAATTAGGCTGTCCTAGGATTCACTGTAAAGCTGTGTGCGGCTCTCTCCAGGGGACAGAGCGTTGAGATCAAGCGTGGGGGGTGGAGGGGGGTGGATGCCCTGTGTCGACTGTCTGAATGACTTTGTGTGTGTGTGTGGAGAAAAAGGCAGGAATAATTTGAGCAGCGTGTGCATATGTGTGTGTGTGTCAAATCAATACAGTAAGAGGGCGATGCCATTAGAGCAAGCTCCCCCCTCCACCTTTACGTCGATGTGGTTGCCATAGCAGCCATGTGTAGAGTGGTCTCTTGTCTTTACTGATATTTCAACCACTGTTCAACAGTGTTTTATCAGCTAACACTATCATAAATATTATTAACTGATGACCAGTTTTTCACATCAAAATCACAACTCAGAGTAAAGTGTAACCTTGGAAAATGAGAAATGAAAACACATTACATTTTTTGTCAATAAAAAACACAACATGAAAGCCAGAGAAATGAGCATGAAGTAATTATCATCTCACTGTAAAGTCTTATTCAGCAGAGCAGAGGGACATGGACACTTCATGAGCCTTTTCCACTACCCCGACAATGTCGACAACACCTGTAGCCATGGTAACTGTGCACAGCAAAGCTGCCAACAGCTGTAGTGTCAAAAATGCTTATATCAATATATACATACGTACTAAAAATGGAGCATAAAAACTACACTAAAATTTGTTGTATATTTGTTTTAGTGGCTAAAATGAAAATGGTGGACTTCTCCATACAATCCGTTTGTTTTTCAAAGTAAAATCTTACTCACTCCACTGCCACACTGTCAGTTCACATTCATTACTTGTACACGTAAGCATTTGCAGGCCATTTAAGACAGTATATAACCTCTATTAATGAAGAAATATTGATTGTGTGTGTTGCTTTAAGCTTGGAAGATCAGGGTTCAATCCTCAGCTGATGTATTTTTTGCATGAATGAATGTTAATTTTTTCTTTCCTGCAGGGTTTTGTTAAAACCAGTCTTCCACTGAAACCAGTGCTCTTTGTCATTTTCAGAAACATCTATTTTTAGTTCAAGCGAGGGCCTGAAATAATAAAACATTGCCTCTTTTTAGCTGCATAAAACTGAACACTAATTATGAAGCTGTACATTAAGGGATTTCTTTCTCAGTCGACCTTTCTCATGTCAGTGTTCAAAAGAAAGTGTTTAACATTTAGGAAGTGTTACCCTAGAGCAATAGAGATTCAAAAGACCAACAACCAAAGCACTGCAACACACAAAACAGGAGAATAAAAAGATTAAACTCATTTTTACAAAAATAAAAACATATGGACACACATCTGCAGCTCATACAGAGCCAGGCAGCTAAGTGAGGAAGGAGTGAGTCGATAATGGGGGAATGGAGCATGAGCAAATCCAAACAGCCAACATGTTTTCAACAAGCCGTCAAGTTTCGCTAAATGGTGAATCTGAGGATTTCTGTCTAATTAGCTTAAATTTTCAAATAAGGTTGAAAAGAACTAGAAATATAAGCTGTGGCCACAATTTAAAATAAACAAACAAATTCTTATAAACTTGCAGTCACACACAGGGTATCAATGAACCAACATATCATATGAATGAAAGACTTACATGAAAGGATGACGGGATGAAAGGAAGTTTGAGCTGGGAAATAGAAACACAATAAAGCTACCTAATACTTATAATGCCAAAATATTTACAGAGTTCCAGGATTGTTAAATTGTAAGCTGTTTACAAGATGTTTTAGTTTACATCTTAGCGTGTCTTTCATTTCTGATCACAATGAGCAGTCATTTTATTCTTTGGATATGCACGTTTCTCAGCACATCTTGCTGGAAATTCACTGCACACATACCTAGCATAGATGCTAGGGGTGAAAATTCAATTGTATAGGCATAAAGAAGCAAGTCACAGGGAGTTACAGCGAGTCTGAAAGCTCAGTCAGCATTTGAAACTTGCATCGATCCAGGGCCACAGAAACTCCCCTTTTTATACCATAAAGTCATAATGGTTGAGCCAGGGAAACCGGCTTTATGATGGATCATATTGCTGACAACAGTGAATCGTCCTTTATACTCCAAATATGCACAGTCTACAGGTTCCACAGGCCTGTGTCTCTTTGTTACCTGGGTAACACAGTTAATGAGAGGTAGTCAATCAGTTGAGACAGCTACCTTAAAAGATCATTCTGATTTATTACAACTTAGGTCTATCAGTTATGGCAAAATTCATCTGGAAACATGGCAATTTTACTATCAGAGTGTAATTTTAGCATTTCCCTTTGATTTCTCATCAGTACAGATCAGAAATAATCATAATTAATGTACAGTGTTATAATAGCTACTAGGAATCATGGCAAAAAGTTCTAATAACCCAGCGTTATCCTTTAAAACCTCTCTCAGCAGTAGTTTGGGTCACGATTTTGTCTACCTGGCATCTGTAAATGTGTGTGTGTGTGTGTGTGCGTGTGTGGTGTGTGTCCAGTTCCAGGACATATGGTGATTGCTGCTCTGGGACACTCATGCATGCTGGAGCATTTGAATGAGACGAGGTGCTGATTAGCACACACACAAGCATGTACTTATGTGCACACACACACACACACGCACACACACACACACACACACACACACACACACACACACACACACACATTCAAACAGCCCCAACTAATCCAGCCATGTGTGCCTGTGAGATAAGGTGCATCCTGCATACTCTTTCTACATACTCTCTCTCTTTCTCTTCCTCTCATTCTCTCTTCCTCTCTTTCTCTCTCTGGGAGAGTAGCACCTAAATCTCTCTAATTCTCTAATCCTGAGCAGGGCCACTGCACATTCAGTCAGCAGTGACCGAGGCAGTACACACAAAGCAGCGTCCAAATGATAGAGAATATTTTTAGCTATTTTTTAAAACTAATATCAATAACTGTGGTGGGAAAAAAAAGACCTGTGAGAATTTCTTTAATGATTTTGTGAATGAAAACTATTCTTCCGACTTTGGTCGGTCCACTGTTTGTCAACAGCTTAATAATTTTTAACTATAAATCCTATATACATGAAATAAAGAGTGTGGTTTGAAATGTTTGAATACTGGCAAAACAATATGTTTCAGTAACAATAAAAAAAAAACTATAGTTTCTTTCATATCTTGCTGTTTTTCTTGTAATTAAAATACACAATTATATTAAATAGTAAAATAAAATGTATATATATATTTATGAAGAGAGAACCCTCTATGTTATTTCTAGGCCTTGGTACAAGAGGCAAACACATACAGGGAGAAAGAAAAAATGCATTATATTTCTAATTCTCATCTGAATCAGCTGTAGCCAGCTAGCTAACCTGTGGCATAAGAGCTGTTCAGAAACATGTTAGCAACATGCAACGAGTTTTCTTTGTATTTTCTGTGCTGTTTACACCCCACCCCCACCCCAGCATTTTGTTCCTGGAACTGCACATATAGTCATTTTATTCAATTAAAGGGTTACTGAAAGGAGGAAACCCACTCTAAGATAACAAGTAGCAAGACAATAATTCACACAGCTTATTCATAAGATATATTTGTACTGTTGGGAATCATAACTGCCTGCAAACCTTTCCTTTTTAGCAGAGGGCTAAATAAAAGTGGATGGTGCAGTAGCATTAGCAGCATTCATTTTTGATATTTTGGTAGTTTTTACTAATGGTACACACACTGCATGTATGTGCCACTTGACTTGCTGACTTTGTGTACTAACTAGAGTATTTTTTTTCTTGTGAGTTTTATTTTCATGTCATAAATGATAATCAAAACCACCAATTTATGTTTTACAGGAGGTGTTTTAGCCATTGTCCCAAAATCTATATAAGTCAGTTCAAAACAGATGTAACTGATTAAATAACCTGTTACAACTTTCTGTCAGTGTTAGGCCTCCATTGTTTTGGCTCATAGCAGTCAACTGAGAGAAATAACAGCAGGAAGTAACAGAGGCTGACTGACCAGGGCACAGAGGAGGTCGACTGCTTCAAGGATGAGCTCCTGATGTCCTATTCTGGTGACGCCCAGCTCCTCCAGCTCCTGATGGGTGATGTGCAGCAGCTGCTCTCCCCCCATCTGTTCTCGCTCAAAACTCTTCACGTACTGCTGGAGACAGTCATCCAGACCTGAGGAAACAATAGACAGATGAAGAATAGCATGTGCTGAGGTTTCTATCTGCTATCATATGAAGCCTTCTGGTAAACCTTAGCCAATAAAGACGCCATTGTTTGTGGCCTAATTGGTTTTTAGAAGGTTTTCTTTCCTATTCCGAAACCATTAGATAAAAATGAGTAGGACACTTTCTGAGTTCCTGTCTGTCAGACTGCAGACTGAATCCAGGTGCACTTGGATGCAACACAGACTTTCAGCATGAGTGCAGCACCCACACAGCAAAAGCTTGCCTCATTTTGCCAAAAATAAATAAAACACCAACCTAAAGCCTAAACCTAAAGGTCTCAGTGCTCCATTGGCAACTTACTGTCACCTAGAAACAAATCTGTTGATGCGGCCTTCCAGTATCTGACAATGACTGTTCAGCATGACAGAATAGCATTTGCTTTGATGTTATTGTTTTTAGATACAAGAAATTTATTTTTATTGTCTTCAATTAGAATATATTTCATGCCGACACTGAGTGACAAAGAGCGTGTCAAAATTATACCTAGAAAGATGTGTGTAACATTGACTTTCTACTCTTAAGCTGTGGCTGCCTTCCATGAAGAGCCAATCAGCTGCACGTAGACGTGGTGGGTCCGGCACACTATTGATCAGTAAGAGCCTCTGGCTTTGAACCAAACAAAGTCAGCAGAAAGCACACCTCCCACCAGACTTAATGAACAAGCCTGCTAAAAAAATGGCCAACAAAAAAACACACACAGAGAAAGCAAATCCACGCACACGTACACATGCATGCAGCCACCTAGATACACAAAGAGAATCCTCTGTCCCTCTGTGAACACACACTTTCAAACACAATCACACATACAAATACAATTGCAACTGCTGTTGTTATTCAGGGTCTTGACGCCTCTGTGGAGGCATGTTGTTAAAGCTGAGCGGAGCTGTGAGGAAAACACTGATGCCCAAGGGAAGCAATGCTGACAGAGAGCAGACAGTGTGGTAGCACCTTAACACAGTCACCACACATACAAGCAAGAGGCATCTTGCTCTTAGCATGCCACGGGACATAGACAAAATATATGCCTACTGTTGCTCTGAGTATCACGGACAAACAATCCTGTTACACAGCACAGCAGAGCAATTTTAAATCTAACACATCAGTATGATTCTCTGCACTGTAGCAACACTAGTGAAAATTGTGTAATGGAATTTGTTCCCATTGAACAAACCCTGATAATGCGTTAATAGGTGTTTCACATATGATATTACAGTGTTATCACATGCACTTGCTATTATTTCTATTAAGTTTATACATTATGTGTGTGAAGAAACATAAGTGAAATCAATCAAAATCAGTGCTGGATGTTAAAAAAGTATTTAAAGTATTTAAAATAAAACTACTCCAACATTACTACAACATCACACCAGTGGTGGCAGGTATTTAAGTACATCTACTGGATACTGTACTTCTACATTAGAACTGCAGCACTTTTTACTCCAGTACATTTCTTTGATAGTTATAATTACTACTCAGATACAATACAAAACAAGATAACATTCTTCTAAAACAATACTTAGCTGTAGATTAACCTACAAAAATGCTACAAAATACTTTACTTTCACCTTATAATAATCTAATACATATATATATATAACAGCATATAACATTTCAGACTTAATTTTTACAAGGTATATTTACTTTAAATGGCTATAATCAGTGCTTTTCCATAAGAAAACTAAATAATGTGTAAAAATTGTGATATTATAAATTGTCTTCCTCACTGTGATTAACCTACAGAGTCTTAATATTTGAATCAGCAGGTTTATGGAGATTTGAATTTTAGCACAGTACTTTCAGCTATCTTAAGTTGAATATTGGCACTTTAAGTAAAACTAAGTAAAAGTGACTCTACCATCACCTGCAGTAACAGATTTGTTTGGCCACTTGAGGAATTGGAAACAAGTGAGTAAGAGACAAAAGGGCTCCAGTAACATGACAGGGAAATGTTGTGGAAATAAACAATTAACACTATCCATAACAGGAAATACTGAAGAAAGCTGAACATTAAATATGCTGTAATGGAGCCAGTTGGGAATATCTTAATTCTAGCAGAACAACTTGTAAAAACAAATTCATAACAGATATGGAGATGAATATGTCAGCTGTCATATTTATAGCATAGGAATGAAGAAAAAATTTAAAAAACAGCGATCCTTTAACACTCGAACTCCCAGAATTCTATTACTACTGGAATGGCCATAGGCGGTCATTTTGACCGCTATGTATTATTTG
>JAUBNQ010000002.1:5826345-5845265 GCA_032353495.1 Ctenopoma kingsleyae | reverse complement strand
CACACACACACACACATGATTAGTGATTACTCATTCATACTGTCTGTTTGAAAGGACGTATCTCACACCAGCTAAGCGAGCAACCAAAAAAACAGCGAGTGTGAGCCGCGGCGTTGCGCTGTCCACGGTGCTGAATCTGACTGTACGGCTGGCATTGGGGATAGGGGGGTAAAGAGCGGGGTGGTGGTGGTGGTGGTGGTGGTGGGGGGCGGGGGGGGTACATGCAGCTAACTACATTAATCATACGCGCGCGCACACACGCACCTGGGCGCACGCGCTCATACACACTGAGTGGTGTCATGAGCATGTGCCAGTGAGTGAACAAGCAGATGACACATCAGCCAGCTTCATTGATGGGAGCGATTGTGCTGCTGATGCTGATGGAGTCAGCAGCAGCAGCAGCAGTAGCAGCAGAAGCCTATAGGCTTGGCTTGCGAGGGGTGCGCTCTCAAGCAAGCGAGATGACAGAATAGTGAGGCTCCACTCCCTGCTTCTTGGAGACAACCATTTCGCTGCATCGGCTCGAACGCATTCACCCTATACTTCAGTGACTTAAATCAGTCTCACAGGAGTCAGTCATGAAGCCTAAAACCACACGTCAGCCTGCACGTTTGGATAAGAAGAACACACATGCACACAGTGTGGCCTTCCACTGCTCACCATCATCATTACCATCATCATCCTCATTCTAACCACGAGCAGCATGAACATTAGCAGCTTGATGCAATGAAGGGATCCACAATTACCTTTCATCCAGTCCAGCACTTGCTTTGGTGTCCATTTACTTATAGGTTCCATAACCAAAGCCATGGTGTCACAGTCTCTCCGAGATGATCAGCACAGAACTCAATGCGGGCGACATAAAATGACCCGTCAGTCACATCTGGAATGACACGGCGGTGGATGAATCTGAGGAAAAAGAAGTCAGTTTTATTCTCTCCATCGGAGCTTTGTCGCCTGCAGAAACGGTGAACGGGATGCGGTGGTGCAATCCAAGCGCGCACATACAGCACGCACACACATACGCTCTCTCCCCCTCTCTCCCTCTTCTCTTTCCTTCACTCTCTCTCTCTCTCTCTCTCTCACTCCCTTTCTCGTGCCTTCCCGCCAGCAGCACCGCACGCTGTGAGAAGTGGATTCGGTGGGAGCGAGGGGATGGAGCGACCCCCTCCCCTCTCCTCTTTTTGCTCCCGCCCGCCTCGCTGCAGCATCACAAGGGCCACCACTCATAATACAGTCCAGGGAATGGTGCAACGCACACCATATAGGGAGGATCTCTCTCTTTCTCCCTCCTTCCCTGTTTTACACATGCACATACACAGAGAGGAGGGCTTAATGCAAAAACCCCCCCCCTCAAGATTCATTGTATATTCAGCAATATCACCACAATAAATAACAATATTTAAAGTGCAGTATGATAGGGACACACTTTAAGTAAGCCTACCTGTAGAAATGTTATATTAAAATGTTACATATGTATGAAAAGAAATTGGTGTCACAGTTAGTGTTTGTCTTTACAACATGTCTGCATACCGGCAGCTCATGCTACATCACACAGGAAAGAAAATGCGCTTGTGAGATCTGCTCAAAGTAAGTTCACATCTGAAGATGAGGGAATCAGCATCCGTGCTCAGACGCTGCTCATTCGGTGTATGGGCTTAACTGTGAGGAACGGCGCCCCCTGTTGTGCACCTGGGGTACATGTGACGTCATGGATTACCCCCCCACACACACACCATCACCTCTCCTCACCCCCACCTATTACATACACACACACACACACACGACTAAGGGTAACTTGATACATAGTGAAAAAGAGGAAGTAAAATAGAAATGCAGGTACATATATAGGCATGCTGTATGTAAGGTTATAATATTGTAAGGTACACAATAAGGATTGTCAGTAGCTTTTTTTTCCTTTAAAAAAAACGTGTTCTGTCTTGGATGTCTTATGTGATTTGGGGTCACTTTAACATGTTACATGTTTTCCCTTTTTTCAATTTTACCTCAGAAAATATTTCCCTCAAAAAATAGAGAATAAAATTAATGGATAAAAAAAATAGAAACAACACAAAGAAGAACAAAGAAACTATACATTCATTATAATAATTTGTTTATTATCCAATAATAATAATATCCCCACCACTACCACCACACCTGTTACCCTCATGCATAAGAACAAATAACAAAACACAGTGGTTATGGATGAACTATCTTTATTGCTTTTATATTCGACCAACAGCAACAGGGCAAAGCACATTAGGTTTCAAGTGCAGGGTTACATGTAGTTCAAGCGTGAACCTCTAAACACATAGTAACAATAATGAGAAGTCATATGAATACTTATAAGAGTAGTATATACAGTGTGTGGTTGTGCTTGTGTTACTGGCACAGTAAAGTGGCAGAATAACACAAACACAAGCACAGTCATGGGTCATTGCTTGTTTTATCTTAGTTCAAAAGGAACCTTTATTGTCTGGTTTACCTAATGCAGTTGGATTGCTGTGTCTAAATTCTTCATAAATGCTTTTAGTCTCTTTCTTTATCTCACTCCCCGAGGCCTGTTAAAGCCCTACACATTTTATTCAAGCTTTATTTAAACAGAAAATTTCACTGAGGTTAACAACCTCTTTTTTCAAAGGAGTCCAGGCAAAGATGACAGCATCACAGGTTTCAGACAGTACAATGCTACATGAAACAGGTAATGAAACATATACACAATCAATAGTAGAACCTGCCAACAATGTATGGACACTAGGAAGTTACAAAACTCTGAATGTTAGGAAAGCTGAAATACACTAACAACAAAAAAAAGTAGAAAAAGGATCGTTAATCACAGACTTGAGAGTGGCCTTGATCTGACTCTGTGATACCAAATTTGAGAGTGATGTTTCGTTCTGCTTTATTCCAAGTTGTTGGAGCAGAAAACATGAAAACTGTCTTTCCCATCTTCGTCTATACACTAGAAGCAAACAGCAGATACTGTATGTGTGGAAGAAAGTCAGTTTCAGACTGTGATAAGGTGGTACCCATTCAGCATGTATTTTTTTAACTAAAATGTTACATTAATTGAATACTGTATATTCAAATTCAACTTACATTTTTATTTGCCTATGCAGCAGCTACTTCCAAAGTAGGCTGTTCAAGTATCACACTGTAAATATGATATGAATATATCACAATGTACACGCAATCTAAATCAAAGCCTGATTTAAAATGCTAATTTTATCATTTTACATTTTCAGATGAAAAAAATTGTCTCCTGTCAATGTGAAGTCTAATTAATCAAACCTTAAAGATAGAAATCTAAACATATGCTGAATGATTAACAGTAACGTAATTTGTAAACTGCAGTGGAAATATACAATTTAAACACTCACTAATATCTAAAACACATTTTCAGAGGCAAACTTACCTGGAAACACTTCAAAGGATACTTACACGTAAACAAAGGACGAGAAAAGGAACCACTTCTCATCCAAAGTTTCGGCTGCTTCCATGTCTGTGACCTCCTCCTCCAGCAACCCCCTGAACAAAGTCATCGGTGGGCGGGACCACGCTGCTCAGTTTTCAGTCCTTTCCGAATGTCACAGCCATGATCTCGAGCTCCCATTGGCTCCTGTCTGCGAACACGTCACAATCATGATTAGAATTGATGATCGGACGTTCTGATTTCATTGTCTAGCAAAGGGGACTGGTGAAGAAATCTGCTGAATTTGAACGTTCGTCTGATTTTGACATCAGAAATGGTAAGCAGGAAAGTGATTTGATTCCCAGTTTCGGTATCTCCCGGATCGTCTTCCCTCGTGTCCGCTCGAAGCCAGGGGGGCAGCGAGAAATGACCACGGCAGCATCGGGAAATCACAGATTATGAAGGAAAAGTTTAGCTTCAGCTATCCAGTGGGAAAGCTATGCTAATGCTAACGTTAGCCTAGCTGCTTGGCTCAGATATGGCCGCTCGGGCCTGCGAGCTAACGTACGCTGTCTGTGTGGCCATTGTGGCGATGCGGAGCTTACCCGGTTTGTTTACTGTCTGGCTCGCAGTCATAAAGTTACGGCATGTACTTCCTGGGTGGTAATTGTGTTACTGAGTCCCCAGACTGTTACCTTGGTGGCGTACTATTCAGACATGCCCACAATTTGCTCTGTAATTCTTTCCGTAATGTTTCCATATTGGCTGTAGCCATGCGCAGTGAGCCTGCCAAAATAAACCTGCTGGATGCTTATTGGTCGCACGACATTCCCGTATGAGAGTCTGTGTTTATCAAAACCTCTAGCAACTGTATTTCAAACTTAGTCAACGCTGTTTTTCAGCTCTGTACAAGTTCAGGTGTTACGACGTTGACCGGACTGGTTACACCGCCTTTTCCCTCTCTCAACACTAGTGTAGTACAGGTTTGAGGCTGAACTTTCAACATTCATATGCACGATATAACGTTAACATATCACTGACCGACCTTCACTAGCCAACATTAAAGTGTTCGTTATCTTGCTGCAACCAGACCTGGTTGCTTGTGATTACATTATCGTGTTTTTGTCTTGCTAAGAAGTCAAACCAAACACATAGGATTAAACGTATGTCCAGGGTTAATTCAAGGGCAATTATATGAAAGATTTTTTAGATAAATTGTCTTATGTCTTGCTAGGTACAAGACATAAGCTTGATTGATAGTGTTGCTGATGCTACACAGAGGCTTTGTTATTGTCTATTATACTGTGATTGACAGACTGTAGTTTCATTTGTCAGCTTCACATAGTTTAATTAAACGTTTTCAATAATGTGTAACATGACAACGCTTTGATAGGTTGTCTACCACATGATGATACTGATCATGTTGCACAGATATGTGTGCTCATTATGATTTTTATTTGCACTCATAAGGATAGTGTTGTCTGTTTTGTTTTCTCCTCAGCCACATTACTCAGCGCTGTGTCAGGTGCTCTGAGACAGCATGAGTACAATCAAAGTTGTGCTAACCTAGAAATATGGAGGTTTGGCTGTGATCTGCATGGCTGCCCCATTCCCCTCCAGTAGCAGAATGGATGCGTGGCCACAAAGACGTGGCCTGCAGACTGTGAGTATATCAAGAACCGCATTCAAGTATGAGATTGAAAACATGACATGAGATGCATTCTGACAAATGAACTGCTGCAGCTGTAATGCTGAGTCTGACATTTTCAGGGGATAGAGTTATGTGATAGTTTGTGCATTTGTTGTAATATAATCTTACGAGAAATGCTGTGGATTTTTGCAATTAAATTTACTACAAAAACTCATATTGCATCAGTTGGAAAAAAAGGAAATTGCACAAGTGTCATGAAGTTCTAAGTTCACTGTAAAAACTTAATCATCTACCGCCATCTATCACTAAACTGTGATTAATAGATAATTATGGTAAACTGTGGTTGCTTTATCTCTGTGGTTGTTTCTCAGATGAACCTGCGTTCAGTGTTTACGGCTGAACAGCAGAGGATCCTGGAACGTTACTATGAGAATGGGATGACCAATCAGAGCAAGGCTTGCTTCCAGCTAATACTGCAATGTGCTCAGGAGGCCAAACTGGACTTCAGTGTTGTCCGGGTAGGCCCATAAACCTGCTTAAGTGTGTGTGAATGAGCAAGTGGGTTGCATCATTGTGTTTGTTATAAGGAATGCCCATGTAATCCCGAGGCAAGTAATAAGGCCATGAGTCTGTGGTTCCTTCCTTCCTCTAGTGCAGCATCATGAATTGTTATCCTTGCTTTGCTGAATTAGTCCCTCTAGTGTTTAGAAGAACATTTTTTTTATGTGATGTTACTCTTTTCTCTGCAGACATGGGTTGGCAACAAAAGACGTAAGCTTGCCTCCAAGGTAGACCAGAACGGAGGTGTGTCTCATCCCTTATCCAGTCACGGACTTGTTGGGGGACTTCTCTCCAATCACACATTAGCCGGAGGTGCTCTGTCCAACCAAAGCCTGGCAGCAGGGGCACTCCTTCCTGCTGAAATGGCTGCAGCGCGGAACATCCAGAATCGTGTGCACCTTCTCCCTCCATCCTCGTCCTTCCCTTCTTTCTCATCATCATCTTCCTCTCCTTCCTCTTCCTCTCCTCTTAGCAGCGGGAGTAACAACAAAAACAACAATGACGTCATTCTGACTGGGATCTACTCTCTGAACTCTGTCCCTCGCTCCCGACCAAGACCCACAGCCCCCCCTTCTCAGTCGGACTCTGAGCTTTCTGCACACACATCCTCATCTCTGATTAACCAGGCCCTGCAGAGCAGGAACAGCTCCACCACCTCACCCCTCCACTCCAAGCTGGTATCACTCTCACAGAATCTCCCATCCCTTACATCAGCCTCAGGATCTTTAGTCTACACTGCAGTCAGGAAGGGAAGTTTACCCCATGGGGAGTCAGGGGTAAGTGCAGGATCAGGGGTAGTGCCTCACAGCTGGACTAGGCAGTACGGTACAGTGCAAGCAAGCCCTTGGACCTCTTCCTCACAATCCCAGGCCCAGGCTCAGCCCAGACCTCACTCCAACCCCCAACCTCAGCCACCTGCTACACAGAAGACACGGGTCTCCCTCCCAGCCCAAAACTCTAGTCCAGTCTCTGAACAGACACCTCGTATCCAGCAGGTCTTCACTTTGTCAGAAAGAGGTGAAGGGGATCAACTTAGACCTGGACCAGCCTCTACTTGGAAAGGCCAGCAGAGTCATAAGCCAACTCCTCTTCCTCTCGACACAAGTCATAACTTCTCCATCGCCATGGAAACTGGAGATGAAGAAGATGAGTGGCAAAGGGAAGAGGAATTAGCAAATATGGCCGCTCAGACTCACATCCACAAGGAGCAGACGTCAGCCAGCCCAAACGAGGCTGAAGTGTCTGTAGTGAGAGGAAACCACACACCTCCTATGACAGGCTCCAGACCCAACACAACTCTTCAGGGCAGCTACTCCCTCACAGCACAGACCTCACTCACAGAGGAATCCAGCTCACAGGTAGGCAATCTGGACTAGTGTTGTTGCTGCTTTTCTTCTAAGGTAATTGAAATCCTTAACTTGAATGTGTCTTTTGTTTGTGTGCAGACTTCAGTTAGTGTGTCTGCTGCACCCTGGGTTATCAGCAATTCCAGAAAGAGAACAGTAAGACTTTTCCCCTCTCGATTTTCATATAAGGTTTTGAACATCCAAACTAAATAAAAACATGTAAATGTATCATAGTTATTCATATTCTGTATTATGCTGCTGTGTGGTATGTCATTAAGCTGTTGTGTGAGTCTGCCTATGAGCAGTGTGAATGTTGTGTAATCAAACAGAGGTTTGTGTCTTCAGCTGCAGGATCGGACCCAGTTCAGTGATGGGGATCTCATCCAACTGAAACGTTACTGGGACAGAGGCATGACCAGCCTGGGCTCAGTCTGCAGGGAAAAAATCACAGCTGCAGCACATCAGCTCAATGTAGACACTGAAATAGTCAAGGTAACTCCACAGGATTGGAATCAAATTTAGTTTATTCTCAATGATAAAAACTAGAAAACTATGAATTTCCTCCACCAAGACTATTTGACTTGTCTGAACTTTTATGAGCTAAAAGAGAACTGAGAGGAGCAAGTTTTCTAGGTCATAGAAGTTTTCTAACTCAAAGTTGTGTAAAAGTCGCGCACTTGCGTATCAGGGCCATGGTAGGAATGCTGATAGTCTAAATATAGTCTCTCAGTCCTGACACACACATGACCCACTGGCATCTCACTAACTAAGATTTATAGCAGAGAAGAATAATCTCTGCCGAGTGAGGTGAACAATATGTCACTATAAGGACAGTGTTCAAATTGCTGTAAAATTATTCAATAAAACACTGATACCACTTGTAAAACAAATTTATTTCAGGTGATACATATACTTATTGGCAATGTGGCAGCTTCACAGTCATAACATTGGACACTTTTCTATGACAACAATATCTATGAGTTTTAAAGTATTTTGTCCACATTTCAGACATTACCTGTGTTGTCTTTTCTGTTTTCTGATTGGCAGACATGGATCAGTAACAGACGGAGGAAGTACCGTCTGATGGGTATTGAAATCCCACCGCCTAAAGGTGGGCCTGCTGTATTCACGACCTCATCCCCAGGCAACGAGTCTCCAGATGCCCTCAGCGCTGACGAGGAACGTCTCAGAACACCTGAACTTGGAGATGACTTGAATGATGGGGGATCTGTCTGCCTGTCTGAAGGTGAGACAGTTAGCAGACAGCAGACACATATATGAACACTCACTTATCGATAAACTCAGTATTCATCCACTGTTTTTTGTTGTTTTTTTTACCTAGATGGCACTATCGACTCACAGCACAGAGATGCAGAAGATGGAACAGATGTGTCCAATGCTGCTTCAATGGCCAATAATGTGGTACTTACTCCTCCTCTGATATCAGGACTGTTCACTGGTTGACAGAGTGCATTCACTTAAGGTCACACTAGCCTAGCAGCCAAACTGTAGGAGCTATATCAGTCACATACAGTATGACCATGGAGCATTTTCCCATTAGGCCTGGTCACTCTGGATGTTTTGACACATCAGTCCAATCCACTTAACTGCTGGGGATTTAGAACCCTGGCATTGTGTATGCTTCCTCACTGTTAGACTGTCATGGATTACTGGGACACATAAATAGAACGGGGGTGTCATTAATGTTATTGTTTTACAACACCTGTGCTTTTACTACAACGACAAGTCAAAACATCAGCTGTGAGCGAGGCCTTGATTAATATTCTGCACAACCAATCATCAGAATCATAATTATTCTGTGTTCAATATTTGTTTGAATTTTAAAAGGTTTTACATTCTGATGCTTGCATCAAATGAAATGCTGACCTCCTCCTCCTCAGTGATAAACACTGTTTAGCCAGACGTAGTTGTGGGAAAATGGCTTTTAGTCACCCAGAATAATCTGGTGTCTATTGTGTCTTTGTAAGAATAGGTGCAACTTTTTTCTCTTAAGATTGATTAATTATTGTAGTATATAAACAGAGATATTCTGCAGTTAAAGATAATGGTAGGTTAAACAAATAATCCAAAAGCTACATTTTCATGTGATGTGTTTTAAATCTAATATAAAGCTTCACACACTTGATTACATATTTTCTCCATCTAGTCCAATGGATGTTTTTATTTCTACAATTTATCATTATTGATGTCTGACAGCATTATCATTGCCTTTTTGTGTTCAGTAATGAGTGACTGGGGATGGGAGCACTTTGTCACACATTGTCTTATGCTTTTGTGTTAGTGTGATCTAATTTAATGTAATCAAAAAACTGCAATATGAAAAGAAACATAAGAAATAAAATCCAGAGCAGTAAAAAATGTACTCGCTTCATCGTATCTAATTTAAATTCTAATAAATTATGATCTGATATAATGTTTGTGTTTTTAACAGAAGATTGAAGTAATTGATGAGGACGAGGATGATGACGATGGTGAATTTGTGGCTTCAGACCTAGAGCAAATGCAAAACCTCCTGGAATTCAAGGTAAAGACACAGGCTGTGACTGTTTTGTTATCATTCATCCTAGTCTATGTACTGTTTAGAATATCTCAAGCTCTGATTAAATTTTCTGTTTCAGCATGAAGAAGTTCAGTTCTTAGAGAACGAGCTAGAGAACCAAAAACAAAAATACCTGGAGCTTGTGAGCTTCACGAAGAGCCTGCTCAGCGCTGTGAGGAATAATGACCTAGAGAGACAGCAGGTACATTCAGTCATGTTTGAGTATGAGATTGAAGTGAGAAGAGTTAATTACACATTTCTAACCTGCTGTGTCTGTGTGTGTCTTTAGGAACTCATGGCCAGCCTACCTCAGCCTTCAGACCAGAGCTGGGAGATGACTGTGGCTAGAGGAGCCCAGCTTGCTGCAGAGTCAGCAGACGCATCCTCCAACCACGACGACTCCCCGATGGGGCCTCCAAACGACGAAGTCCTACCAGTCACCATAAACGAAGATGGTTCAGCAACTGACGTTGATGAGCTCTCTGCATCAGAGGAGCAACTGCAGGAAGCAGTTAAAGAACAAAAGTGACTTATCTCATGTACATCAGCTCACACACACAAGCTCACACAGATGTTTCCACACTCCACATGTTCTTAACATTTATACAAACACTCTGGTATACTCATGCTCCACGCTCAGTGCCTGTGGATTAAATGCTTCACTATGACTGTTGGGCTAACAAATGCCTTTTTACTGCATATCATTTGCCTCACTCTGGACCAGTCCAGAGAAAACAATAAATGACCTCTAACTTATCTATGTCTTTTTCTCATGTATCATTTAACCGTGGGTGGATTCATATCTGCTTAAAGAATTGTAGGTTGTAAGCTGGGAAAACAGTAGAGAACTTTATCCTGTCTGTATAAGTGATGACAGATACTGACTTTTTATTGTAGGTTACAGCTACAGACAAGAATATTTTGATTAAATTTGAGCTAATCCACTTTAACATAACATAACATACAGTATTATTGTGATTATCAAGAACTAGTTTCTAAATCAGAGTTATAATCACGTTTTCAGTTTTTCAAGTGTGTCCATTACCTTGCCACACAAAGACAGTGCTTGTGGGTGGGAGAGAGAGAGAGAGACAGAGCTGAGAGAGAAAGTAGATGAGCTTTAAGCCTCTTATTTCCACTTGGACTAGGGACGGACAGGCTTATGAAACAGTGGCTTTAAAACATTCATCTTACACCCTTAAGATCAGAGACTTAGATTCGTGGTTCATCACAGGAGGAGTCTGTCCTGCTCTCCACTTTTATCCTGCGTCAGACATAATTTGAACTCCTTGTCTGTTACAAAGACGGTGACTATTTCAGTCGCAAGCAAGTGTGTGCCATCCCCCGGATCCATGTATGTCACTCATAGCATGTCATACAGCATCAAGTCCCCCGCGCCACCACGTCCTCCTCCTCCCTCCATCCTCTCTATCTCGCGATCCGTTGCTTTGGTTTAGACGGGGGAAATCCTTAACTGAATTGCGTCATAAATACGTCAATAAACTCTCATTCACTGACGATTAGGTACCACGGTAGCCGCCATATTCGCATCTATGGCAGGGTAGCGGTGCTTTCGGCGAGCGTATGGTTCAGTTATCAACATCGGTTATTCCCCGTAGCGACCCCTCCAAGCCATCCGGATAGCGGTCCGCAGCCACACAGCTTGCATTTGATCGTCAAAGGAGAACGGCCGGACTTCCACACAGGGAAGCCATGCAACGTGGAGCGGGGGTCTAGGTGGACTACGATGCCTTAGAGTTAAAGAGGTATCCTGGCACAAGATGGAGGTAAACAGCGTTAGTAGTGAGGTGAGTTGATACACGCGTGTTTTGCATATTAATCAGCTTATCGTTGTTTTTGTTTGCGCTGTCCCGTTCAGTTAGCTTGCCCTGCGAGGCTGGGTAGAGCTTGAATTCGCGTCACGACCCGCAGCGCACCGTGATGCATGCTAACACGCTAGCTAATGCTAACAGCTGGTTGGATGTTTATTTTTGTTGCATTCCCTGGGTTTATTAGGTTAATGGCTGCCTGCGTGAGCCTTCGTTATATGACGTTATTGCACACAGAGGACGTGCTCGCTATCCAGTGACACATGACCTCCTTTTGCATTTTGTTGTTATTTACACTTCTCAAGAGAAGTTTGCCTCACAGCTAGCTTAGCGCATGTAGCTTTAGCATGTAGTTAGCTTGCTAGCTGACAGCTTGCAGGTTCGAAACTTGGAGACTTGGAGAAGTTTTTTTTGTTCAGCCTCCGCAGATTAGTCAATGAAGAACTGGTAAAGAGCATTTATGTATCTATAGTAGCACAGTGACAGATTAAGTTTGTTCATAGTTTAACTTTAGTTGGGTTAAATTTGTCCAGACGACTCCACAACACAGGGCTGGCTTGTCAGCAACACAAATGAACTAGTGATACTGTTATTAGTTAACACTATAAATTTGGCTTGTTCGCTTTGTGTTAACTTATAATTGTATGAAAACGTCCATTAAGACAGATGGGAGGGCGTAACTGTATTCACAAAGTGAACATATTCTTGTAACCAAACTCAGAAATAATAAATGGGATTCAGAGCATTCTGTAAACTCATACATTTATTAGAGGCTAACCTAAACCAATAAAATCTTTTAACGACTTGTGGAAATACTTTCTTGTGACAGCCGTGGGAAGCTTCAGTTTGCTTTTGCATGCCCCCCCACCATATGAGATGTTTTTTCATATGCAGCTAAACCAACCTGACATCCTAAACCTCCCCATCTCTGGGATTCTTTGCAGTCTTTTAACACCTACAGTCCAAACTGTCTGTCTGACTGCCGTTACTGTGTTAAAACCAACTGGAAGCTATTTCAACACACATTTCTGACCTAGTCTATTATTTTTTTGGACTAAACTCTCCTTCTGTGGTAGTTATGAAGAAACACGTTATAAGATTTGTATTATTTCTGCCTGTCTGTGAAAGGAAAGGTAATTGGGTGGCAGGATATAATAATCTAAACTCTCATGACATAAAATGTTTGTTGTTTCTTGCAACAAATAAGAAGAACTTTAAGCTACTGTTTACTGGATGTTCCACTTTTCCAAGCTGCCAAGTTACCAGAAGCACTGAAGTAAACATCAAGCTTAGCTACTTATACTGGACTAGTTGTGATGCTGGCGACTTAATCCACTTTGTAACAGTTTTTTACTTTGAAGATGGTTATTAATCACAGCCCTTGACGCCAGTATCATTACATGATCTTGTGTATGGTCGTCAGACTGCTATTTCAAATGGCTGAAAAAGGCTCGCCTGGTTGTGCTGCAAGTGTAGGCTGCACTGTGTTACAAGCCCTGATGAGCCCAGGCAAAGGTGGGAGTGAAGATGTATGTGTGAATTATGACACAAGCAGTGCCCTGGCTTTGACTAGCCTGAATGTTATACTTTACACATGCACCCAGGCTTGGATTTTGACACTTTTCTGTTTTCTGTTTTTCTTTTTATCTTGCCTGCTTTGAGTGTTTATGTTGTTTATGCATTTTATAGCCCCGAGATATTAGGAAGTGGTTTGCTGTACTCAGTTCTATGGATGTATGTGAGTGTATGTCGGTGGCTCCACCCACTGAGTAGGTTTGCGTAGTGCTATGACTCATCCCCCCTCTTCAGAGGCTTGATGGAATTCAACACAGACAAACACACTCGACTGAATACATCATGCAGGCTGAGCTTCAGCACTGAACTGAAATATGCAGACCTGGTCAATGCTATAGGAGTCAGTTTATTGTTTCATTTACGCGCAGATGCTCCAGTGACTGATATTCATCTGTTGACACTATCATTGAATCGTATATCTAGTTAAGTAAACAAGGGAAAAGCATCCAAAGGTTCATAACTGTAACTCAAGCAAACAAGAACAAGCATACATTTCTGTGTTTTTTTTTTTTTTTAAGGAAAATATCATGTCACCACCATCAACTAGGAGCTGAAAGGAACCAGAATCTAGTTTGTCCTCAAGAGGCTGAATGCCGACTGCAGCCCATGCAAACATCAGCCCCTCTGAGGCAGTCAGACATGTTGCTTTTGCCCTGGCTGGGGATTAAGCTAGAATGCCAATAATGAGGGGGTTTATAGTGATAGGATGAGAGCTGGACAGCTGGACAGACTTAGAGTATGGACTCCATACTGTTTGACACCAAACAGAGCTTCAGTTGGAGACGTGAAAAGCATTGTTATTGCATGTGACTCATCGATTTCATCTGCTGAATGTTCCATCATGCACGTGGGCGTGCAGGAGCTGCAGTCATAGTCCTGCTCAGCTGAAAACAAGGATGAACAAGCTTTGTGAAAGTGTTTACTGTTGTCGACGACTCTGATGAAATTTGTTGGTCTGGCTGCAGATCAATGGACATCAGATCATGGACGAGCCCATGGAGGAAGGAGAGTCTTTCTCACACTGTGTAAGTACTGATGGGCTTGAGGTCCTGGACCATGTGTGTATTTGAGTGCATGTAGGATGACATACCTGCAACCTTGTGTGCCGGTCTCATACTGACACTGTTTTTGTAGGATGATGGGACATATAAGGAGATTCCTATCACCCACCATGTAAAAGAGGGCTGTGAGAAGGCTGATCCATCTCAGTTTGAACTACTCAAAGTCCTCGGCCAGGGCTCTTTTGGCAAGGTGAGAAAACAAAGCAGACAAATCCAGTGTTTCCATCGAGTTGCATCCATAGCGGTTTGTACCTTTCTAAATTTCCCTTCTTTCTCAGGTATTTCTTGTCAGGAAGATCATGGGTCCAGATGCTGGTCAGTTATATGCAATGAAAGTTCTAAAAAAGGCATCTTTGAAAGGTAGTGCACATTTTCTTTTTACTCCACTTTCATACAAAACACAGTGCCAATCACCAGTCGTTTTATCCCCAGTGCTGAATTTCTCTTTCATGCTGTCCCTTCATGTTGTATCTTTTTTAGTCAGGGACAGAGTTCGCACTAAGATGGAAAGAGACATTTTAGTGGAAGTCAATCATCCCTTCATAGTGAAATTGCACTACGGTAAGAGAAGCAGTTTTATTTACATAATAAACAGATCATTACACAGTGATGTGAAAAAATGTATGAACCTATTTATAGCCTCTTCCCTGCATCAATCATAAAATGTGATCTGATCATCATCTAAGTATAGAGAAACACAATTTACTTAATATAAGCACATAATATTTCTTATAAGCTCTCTTTTTTTCCCACAAACACACAACACTGACCATGCTGGTGGTAAAAGTTAAGTGAACTGTTGGATTTAATACGATAAGCTATACTTTACTGTCCCCATAGGGAAATAAATAGAGATGTTAACCAGCTCCAGTGATCTCTTTAGTTTTTATTCTGGGCTCATTGAGCATTCTCCATTGTGGCTTTGGTATTATCTTAGTTTCCAGCTTCTAGAGAGAGTGGACACAGAACTAAATGGTTTTTATTTATAGAAAGTGTGGACTGGTGAACATTTAAACTCTCTGAAATGACACTGTAACCCCTACCAACTTAATGCCAGAAAGGGTTTAAATTCTTCATTGTAAGTATTCTGGGTATTCTTTGTTTAATTTTACTAGGCATGTTTTACTTTTTACTTTTGCCATCCCACCACACTACAATCCACAGGTGGGCCAGGTACCTTTCTCTTGTGGGGTTTGTTTGTTCTCCCTGTGCTGCATGGGTTCTCTCCAGGTACTCTAGCTCGCTCCCACCATCCAAAGACATGTAGTTGGGTTGATTGGTGACACTAAATTGCCCATAGGTGTAAATGGTTGTCTGTCTCTATATGTCAGCCCTGTGATAGACTGGCGACCTGTGCAGGGTTTATCCTACCCCCCATTCAATGACAGCTAGGATAGGCTCCAGCACTCCTGCGACCCTTAAGATAACAGATGGGTGGATGTTTCACTTTTCATGAATAGCAAATTCAGAATGCCTGGTTTCATTGATCGGACTTCAGGTTTGCTGAGTACCATTAATTTTAGCTGATGTCTTTAATCAAGGGATATTCTAGTCTGCACTGTCATTCTTTGAATCTTGAAATGCCACTTTTGAGAATATTTTTTTTATGTTATTACACAGTTTAACAATGTTATTGAACAGGACTTCACCCCAGTTACACAAGTATCATATGTCAGTTTTCAACAGACATAACATAAATTATAATAAGACACAGGCTGAAGCTAATACTTTTTTATACTTACATTATACTGTATGAGTAGAACATGCATTAATGTCAGTAAGCTGTTGCTATTCTAAGTGAGTTACAGGTGTTTACATGCGTCATCCTATAACTCAAATTATTTGTTTTCTGGTCTCCCCAGCCTTTCAGACAGAAGGGAAACTGTATTTAATACTGGACTTTCTCAGGGGAGGGGATGTATTCACTCGCTTATCCAAAGAGGTAAGCTGATGTTTTGTTGCCTTTCTTCTAGTTATAATTTCTGCTTTTTTGGCATCTTTTTCCTATCTCTTAATTTGTATGTATGAAAATAAAGTGCAGCGTGTCATTTTTCTTTGAAGATTTGAATGGTTAGTTTTTTTTAAACCCCAAGAGTTTTAAACTTGTTTGTGTAAATCAGAGCTACATATGGTACAATGTTATTTTATAAACCCTTAGGAATAGTTAAAATGACAGCTACAAATGGAACAGGTGCAAAGTATGCAGGAGTCTTTTTTTGTTGCACAAGTACTGCTAAGTAATTTGTCTCCTTTTTTTGTGTACTTTTTATTCAATTTGCGACTTAAGTCCCTTAAGGAAATGCAAATGCTTTTCTTGGAACCTTTATTCGCTTTTAGATCATCAATTGGCTGTCAGTTAGAGGCCCAGATCAGCCCGTTTCAATTGCTTTCAGGGAACTCTGACAGTGTGTGATTGTTCTCTAGATAGACCGTGTGTTGAAAGCATGTCTCAGAACCAAAGCAATAGCTACTGGCAATGTCAGATCAACAGCTTGCTGAATCATGTAACCTATCTGAAATGTTGATGTTGTGACAATAATAATACTGTTTTTTCTATTTGTGCTTACTGAAGCTTATCATTGAAGTTTTTTTTTTTACTTTGCTGCTGTATTTCTCTCACTTTCTGAGCTCAGAGAGTAAATGTGTCCAGTTCTTATCAGGTTATGTTTACAGAGGAAGATGTGAAATTCTACCTTGCAGAGCTGGCCCTGGCCCTAGATCACCTGCACAACCTGGGCATAGTTTACAGAGACCTCAAGCCAGAGAAGTATGAATCTTAGACCTCACCTTTTGACCTTTTACTCTCTAACCTAACACGAGAGGTGAAGTTAAAGCTAAATTTTTCTTCAAGGATTTAACTCCACCATGTATTTGATGTCCTTTTATCTGTATGTGCTGATAACTTCACTAAAAGAAGGCACAGACACATCAACTATCACATTCTTCACCAACTGAATAAATCCACAGTCTTTGACCTGATGCAGCGAATTTTACTTTGAATAGAGTTCTCTGATCTGTCAATTTAAAAATCTTAATATACAAATACAAATGACACAGAAATCTCCACGTTCAGTTAAAAATAAAGACATGTTGGTTTTGAAGAATGGTCATTTTAGTATTGTTTGTTGTTTTTTTGTTGTTTTTTTTGTTTGTTTTAAGCTCACTTGTATCATAAAACTGCTTTTGTCTTTCAGCATCTTACTTGATGAAGCTGGACACATAAATTTAACAGGTATGTTTTTGACTTAATGCTAAATTAATGTATTGCTCACGTCATGTTTGACTTCATGTTTGACAGCAGAGAATAATTGGATTGTCAAATTTAGTTAGGAGCCCGTAATTAAACTGTCTCACATTTTGCATTAAAAATAAGCATACCATGCTCTTTCTTATCCATACGCTGACTCCAGTTTTTTGTTTCATTTGCCAGCACTTGAAGCAATTATAACTGTGGATGTTTTCATTATATTCAGTATTTTAACATTTTGACATTATTCTCATGTGTACTTGTACAGACTTTGGCTTGAGTAAAGAGTCAGTAGATGCTGATAAGAAGGCTTATTCTTTCTGTGGTACGGTGGAGTATATGGCCCCTGAGGTGGTCAATAGGAGAGGACACACACAGAGTGCTGACTGGTGGTCACTGGGAGTACTTATGGTACACAAGCTTCACACATACCTGCACACACTGGCTCTTTTTTGTGCATTCATATTTGTATGAACTTAATGAAAAAACCTATAGATTATATTGCTTCTTTTCTACTGTGTGGTTGCAGTTTGAGATGCTAACAGGGACATTGCCATTCCAAGGGAAAGATCGCAATGAGACCATGAACATGATTCTCAAGTGAGTCATCATGTGCTGGATGATTAAGATCCTCACAACATGATGCATGTCTTAATATATAAGTAAGTGATGTGCTTATTGATATTAATTTTGTGCTGTTTTCTCACCTTCAGAGCTAAGTTGGGGATGCCCCAGTTCCTAAGTTTGGAAGCCCAGAGTTTGCTGAGAATGCTGTTTAAACGTAACCCTGCTAACAGGCTAGGTAAGGTTCATTGCAGCTTATGTGACTGTGTGTGTGTAGACCTGTTAGAGAATGAGGAGAAAATGAGGTGTGTTGATCCTTGCGTTGCACCACTTGCTTAGCTTGAGCTTGTTAACATTTTGGCATCTGTTTAAATCACATGCTGAAAACCACTGAGAGAAAAATGTTTGAGCATGTTGATCGTCTGAAAGCGATGAAAACTGGCGTGCCTGTTAACTGAACCAAGTGATCTGTGTCTTTAGGGGCCGGACCTGATGGAGTGGAGGAGATCAAACGCCACGCTTTCTTTTCCACCATCGACTGGAATGTGAGAACACACACGTACCTCTCATTTCTCACCGACCCACACATACACACACGTAACTCTCCCAGCTTCTGTTGCAGATTCACACCTAACAAACGGTTGGCTTGGTGACTACTGGCCATCAGTCTTGGCCACGCTAACTATGTTTGTGTGTGTCTGGGCAGAGGGCCAGTTCTCACTGTGTGTGCGCTAATAGCCCTGCATGAGTGTTTAAGAGCCAGCAGGATGCTATTGGCTGCACCAAGCTGTTAGTGGGATTGGATGGGGTTAAACTGGGAAGGGTCTTGGCTTCTCTTACACGTATGTTCACACTCTCCAAACAGCCTGCGGTAGGGTTTGATTAACTTGATCTAACTTGTATGTGTATTTTCTGCATGTGTGTACCTGCATTTTTTATTTTTTTTTATTTTTTTAGAAACTGTACAGGAGAGAGCTCCAGCCTCCATTCAAGCCTGCAGCAGGTAAACCAGATGATACATTCTGCTTCGACCCAGAGTTCACTGCTAAAACGCCTAAAGGTAAATCTACACACACACACACACACACACACACACACACACACACACACACAC
>JAUBNQ010000002.1:5798559-5815749 GCA_032353495.1 Ctenopoma kingsleyae | reverse complement strand
CACACACACACACACACACACACACACACACCCTACTCGCCCTCCAGTTTTGACCTCACCCTCAGTTGGACTCTCATACGCAAACACAGACGGAGTCCTGGCCAGTCAGATCTACTGTCCCCCTTTTTAATCTATTTATTTGTTACACCCAACATATGCACTCACACCCACCTTTCATGCACACTGGACGAGGCTGCATTGTGAAGAAGTCAGCTGAAGAGGAAGAGGGGAAACTCACAAATCTGTTACTACTGGGGAGACAGACTTGTATTTATTTCCACAGCTTTCATATGCACTTGCCCTCTTCGCCTTTCATTCTTTCGTCCTCGTATGAGGAAGAAACGCACCAGCTGATGTTCTCCTTCACTGTGATTGGCTGATTCAAAGCTGCTTCGGTAAACTGTGCCCCACCCCCTTCCCCCCACTGCTCTTCATCTGCACTCTGCCCTCCTCCTCCTCAGTTCTCTCTCTCTCTCTCGTTTGCATTTGCTTTTTTAACTTCTTTCTGTCAAAGGGAACTTATGGTTTATGTGTGAGAGTGTTGGTATGATGATATTGACTGCTGGGCATCAAGTAAGACTGTTTATTCCCATAAAAAGAAAAAGATACGTTTCTGCTTGTGGCAGAGTGAGAAGTCCCTGAGAATCAAAATCATCTACCAGCACTTTTGTTAACATAAATGCATGTCTGGACACAGTCTGTATTTCTTCTCCCTAAAATTCACAGTCTGACTCCTGTTGCCGTGTGATGCTAACAACGTATCAAAAGCTGCAGTTGGACAAAGGATAATGTGGAGTTTGAAGGGGAGACAGTGTGGTAACGATAACAGAAGTTGTATTTAGCTATAATGAAGATAATGACGATGAAGAGCATGTGGGGGAGCTGTAGGGTTTTCTCTGGGGGGAACGGAACGCACGCCGTCGAACCAGAGAGGCTGAATTAAAAAAAAAATTTCCATAGATATCTCTTCAAAAAGACATTGTGGAAATTGTATGATATTGTATTTATTTCATTTGATTTTTAAGATTCTATTTTTCTTTCAAGTTCTGTATATATTGACATTAAAGATCATTATTGACATGCACTCGCTGTGGTCTGAGCTGATTTGTTCTGTCACTTCATGTGCAACAGGCTTTACTCTTACAAAATGAGTAGAAAGTGCTCATAATATCTTAATTCATACGTGATTAATTGCCATTTTTCCTTGAAATGTTCATCTGTCATTCTCGGTGAACTAAGCAACAGCCAAGATTCCTGAAGCCAACAAACTGGCTTAGTAAGAGCCACACAGTAAGTTGCTGAAAAAAACTGAAATCTCATTTGCTAAAATATTCAGATCTTTTCTGTGTCATTCACTAAATTGCATTCAGTTGGACGGATGGCCTGTAACTCTGACATACTGACAGGTTACCTTTCAGCATGATGGTGACTATAAGCATGAAGCTAAGAGACCTGAAGTTGGAGGTTCATAGATGCTTCCCATCCGATCTGACGGCGCTTGAGAGGATGTGCCAGGAAGACTGGGATAAACTGCCCAAATCCAAGTGTGAGAGGCTTGTAGAGACTTACACAAGAAGACTCAAAGCTCTAATCTCTGCCGAATGAGCTTCAACAGAGTACTGAATACTTCTCTACATGATAGATTTTAGTTTTGACTTTCTATATTTTAGCAACAAATAAAATTTATGGAATATCTAGAGTAATGATGACGTTTGAAAAGGCTGATAAATATTTTGACTGTAATTTGTCAGTTTCAATTAAAGCTGCAGTAGTTAGTTTTTTTGGCCACACACGGGAAATGAAACATGTAAATCTAACTGATACAATATCGCCTATGGTGTTGTCTTATACATTACAGGAAGCAACATTATCAGTCATTTGTAGTCATGTTTTTGGCCACTTGATGAATTTACTGTAAGATTCGCTATTATATTAGCTTTGTTTTGGTTTTAAGTATAAATCATGCTACCTGCCCAGGATTCATGAGTGTAACTGTCTTTGTGTCTTTTTAACCAAAGACACCTGCTTGCCGGGACGGAAAAAATGAGAGCGGTGATCCAAAACAATAATCTGTGAGCTGGGAAACCAAAACAATCAATCAAGAGGATGCTAAAATGTTGTGAAGCTGTGTGGGAATGCAGATAATGATCTGAAGGTTTTGTCGCTACAAATGATCTATTTCACATCACACTTAGTCATTTGAGCAATATAAAAATTATTAGGAGTGCAGCTTTAAACCCAAACTATTTTGATGGCTCGATCAGACCAGGGCCAATCAGTGAGTAAAGAAAAACCATATTTCTTTTTGGTAATTTGGGTGAAGCAGTCCTTCAGAATTACGGACACAAATCTGCAGCCTTCTCATTTCCCTTTGTTTTCTCCCCCTATAAATCTAAATGAGATGCAAATAGTATTTGCCACCACTAGGTGGTAACACAGTCCGGTCCATGTGAAGTTTCATGGATGTTGTTGAACACATAGCGTCCCTCAGTGGGTCTGTACCCTACCCTTATGTAAATCATCAGTCTCGCCTGCTTCCATTTTGTCTATTCACCCCCTCCTCCATGCACACACACACACACTCCTGCTGCCCTGAGAATATGAGCTTCCCTAACCAGTGGTGTGTAAAGATGATTGTGTGTGCGTGTCAGAGCTGTCATGACCAGGCACCAAAGGATGGAGATCTAGGCAAGGAAAGCAGATGGACTGAGGCACTTGCAATGCTCCCATCAATTCACACACAGAAAAACACACACACAAACACACACTCTGCTCTATGGACCAGCTGTTGTCCTTTTTCTGCAACTATCTGAGTTGACTCCATGTCCTCCTATTCGCTCTCTCTCTCTAACCCTCTCCTGGATTAGATGCATTTTGCAGTCAGCCTGGGAGCTGAGAGGTAAACAGTGGGGCTAATTGCTTTGACATACTGCTCTTTGTTTTGGCCTCCTGGTGCTAATCAACCACTCAGCTAATAAGTCTGCCTGGCAAGGAAAACACAACTGTGTTTAGGCTGGGAGGAAGTAGAACAGGACAGGGGTCTGTCACATTGACTTATACGCCATAATAAAGTGTTGCAGTCATATTTGCCGTCCACATTTGCTCGTCATCCAGAGGTCCCACAGTGCTGCTTCGGCTGGGTAGCGCCCCGCTCAGGTGTGAATCTATTTATCCTCATTAACGAGCGTCTCCCCAAAGTCAGCCAATTAACACACTGCTCCTAATGAAGCCATTAGCTGTCAGATGAAGTAGAGGCAGTGCCTGTCATCGGTCCACTGTGTGTATACTGTATGTGTGCATGTGTATCCAGTCTTGCTGCTAATAAAAGCATGAGAATTAATGGAGTGAGCGTGTGTGATAATGAGTTAATGTGGAACAAGCAGGACGAGCAGTGATCAGGGCTCTGTCTCAAATGAAGATATCAGATACAGCGATTTAGTCAATGCCATAAACAGGCCTTTGTCTTCTCACTGTATAGCCTTTAACTTACTGAGTGTGTTAATAGACATGCTGACATAAGTATGATGGAAGCTCCTGTGTGAAAACCGAGCGTGCCACTTGGTTATGTGGTTTATGAAATAAGACCTTTTAACTGCACACGTGCAGCCATGTGTTATCACCTAACATCACCTCAAAGTTTGCAGCCTCAGAATAACAAACTGTAGATGTCACCCCGCGTTCATATCCTGCTTAATGGAGCTATCACAAGGCACAACGTTAATAAGGTTTTAATTGTTGAAGTAATTGCAAAGACATGAATGCCACAGCCTCAATAGAGAGGAACAATAAGATCACACAGGCAGCTGTTCTACTGACAACGTTCTTACATGTAATTGTTTTTCAGTGACTGGATGTAAACAAATCAAGATACCAGGTTTTTGAGAGCCTTTCGCTGATCTAAGGAGGTGTAAAGGAACAAAAGTTCTTTGTTTTACCCACAGCAATGAATAGTTATGCTATATTTTTCATGATGATTCTTACAGACTATCGTACTGGGTGTCCTCTGTGTCTCACAGCATCCCCACCCCCACCTCCAGCTGCACAGCCTGGTCTGGCACAGAACTGAGAATGTGAAATTGATTTTAGGTTACGCGATTAATCGTATTGCAGATTCTTCCACTTTCTTTCTTCTTCTTCTTCTTCAACAGTCTCTCACCTCCTCGTGCACTCTGCTTTCTTCTTTCCTATCTGTCCAGCCACAGTTAGAATAGATAAAAGTCAGCTGTCACCCAAAACACTGTAATCATCAACAGAGGTCCTTTTCCCTCCAGTGATCAGTTATCAAAAGAAAAGTCACCTAGAAGCTTTGTCAGTGGCCTGCAGAGGATTTTACAAGTGGACAACTATAGTATAAGAACAAATACACAAACAATCTGATGAATCAGTGCCTAAATTCTCCCTGCAACAAGTGTGAAATGCATTGTCGAACAAAAAACATGCAATTTGTAGTACAAAGTACAAACAATTTTTCAGTCCAAAGCAAATTAAAACCTTGTTTATTCTCATGGGCCAAGGGGGGAATGATGAAAACAATAATTTCTTAACCATTGAGTGTCACTGTTGAGAGGTTTTGCCTTATAGAAGTCTTCTTTTTAGAGCTTATACCCTTAACACGCCCTAATGCCCAAATACAGAGGCAGGCATACTTTGTAGTAATTGTTTTATATCCTTAAATACCAAAACACAGTGTTAGCATATCACAGTACTCAGTAGTATTAAATTGTATAAGAGTTTTGCCATCATAAAATGAAAATAGCCTCTTTTTTTATCAAAGGGGTTTGGTTGCCCTGAGAAAATATGACTGACATTATATCTTTCTAGAAATTACAGTTTAAAATATTAAAATGCCACTAATCAGAAATAACAGATAACATTATGTTTCATTAGTGTAATGAGTCTATTTTCCTACACTCATCTATTCACACAAATAAATGCTGCTGTGATTATGGCTGAGTTATCTCCTTTTTCTTGTAAATTCAGTTATTTATACATGTTTTATTGTGCTCTTCCTATTGTTTGCATATTTATCCTGTGGTCAGGTCCCTGAGGAGCGGCTACAAATTCAGAGAGAAGTTGTGAATTTTCTTTTGCTTTTTGTTTATTTTATTTTTTCTTTTGAATAGCTGAATGTTTTAACTGTTTTGGGCCTTGTCACAGAAAAACAAGTAAAACAGTTTTTGTGGGGGTGAACAAGACAGAATAGACGATGTTCAATATGTAAACAATTATAGGGGTAGATATGGTTTTGTTTAAAGAGATCACAAGTTAAAAAAAAAAAGCTGAGAACCGCTGCTTTAAGAAATAGAGAACCACCAGTTTAAACACATGGATCAGACCTAGACGTGTGGAAATACATATATATGACCTAAAATGGTCTCACGTTGGAAGTGACAGTAGAAGATAAGTCATGTAGTATTGATCATTTTGTACATGTTAAGTAAAGGAGACCGAAAAGTCGACTGACTTGCAGCCGATATTCATTATTGCCATGTAAGGCTCTTCTCATGTGGGTTCTGCTTCTTTCCGTCTATATTCTTTCCAGAGAAACAAGAATGCAGCCCGGTGTCGTTGTTCTCTGTTTAATTAAAGAGAAATGTGATGTTGACTATCTTCTCTATGACCTCCCAACATGCCAGTTTACCTGCAAACACTGCATCAGCTCCTTGTAAACTTTTTTTTTTTTTTTTTTTTTTGGTTTCCTACTTCAAAGTTACTGTTTTTAGATCATAATAGTTTTTATTCAGAGATTTTTTTTGTTTAGAAAAGTTGGGAAAAATAACACTGTTAATAAAACATTTGGAAAACAGTTTATTTAGACGAATTTGGTGATTTGAATTGTTTTGGGTTTGTTTTTTTTACACTTTGTTTTTCTTCTTAACTTTCAACCAACATCTTTGAAACAAGATACAGAGAACAAAAGGTTTGAGGTGAGATGCAATTATTAAATAAAAAGGTGTGAGTGTTTTATCCCCTGACAGTAAACCACGGCTCCTGCTCATCCTCCTAAGTGCTACAAGTCACTACTTCTCTATTGTCACTGTCATGTCTGATCATAGTCGGGATCTGATTCAGAGGCTCTGCAGAACCAGGTCACCCAACCTGGAACCTGGAGCATTTGGGGAAAATAATTACCTGAAGTTCTTCAGTTAACACCATCTCACACTTCTGTTATGTTAGTCTCACATTTTCAGTTTTTTTTCTTGTAAGCTGTGTATGTGGATGTATCAGGTACTTTTTAAAAACACATTAGTATGGTGCTGGTACAGTGTCTGTGTGCTGGAACTCCATGCTGAAGCAGTATATGGTGGAAGAGGCTCAAGGATACTGCATTGCTGCTCTGGACCTTGGTGTGCTCTGCTTGTTTGCTCGGCTGTGGGCTGCTCTTCTTCCAACCAGGGTCACCCCCCCACCCCAGAAATCAGGGATTATGTCAAACTAAAGTAGATGGATGGAATCAACCAGCCATGGTTTTACTTTTTCCTTCTTCTATATAACTGCCCTGTTTCACCTCCACCCTCACACCCTTCTCTCTCTCGCTCTCTGTCTCCCCTACCCCCCTCTCAGGGTTGCAGACTGAGGAGATGCATAAATTCAGACACATTAGTATTCCAGTCAGGCTCTCCATTTCAAGGCAAGGCCTAGCACCCTTCCGCCTCTCCTCTTCTCCTCTCCTCTCCCTCCTTCACTCTCCCTCTCCAGTTCTGTTTTTTAATCATTTAAGCAGTGCTGCATCTATGGGCGTACTTATTTCCAAACCACCCCTAAATTATTTTTAGGCATTTTGATTTTTTTTTTTTAAAGAACATAGTTATATTTTGCCTTTGCATGGCCAATTATACGCAGCTGTAGTCTTTGAA
Organism: Ctenopoma kingsleyae; assembly: GCA_032353495.1. Taxonomy (NCBI): domain Eukaryota; kingdom Metazoa; phylum Chordata; class Actinopteri; order Anabantiformes; family Anabantidae; genus Ctenopoma; species Ctenopoma kingsleyae. Next base: position 5,808,892 of record JAUBNQ010000002.1, on the reverse strand, counting down.
ATGAGATTCATCTGCTTCTGATTGTGTGTGTGTGTGTGTGTGTGTGTCATTGTGTTTAGCTGTCAGGCCCAGCGGCCCAGGCGATAAATCACGCATGTCTGATTGAGGAGGGCAGAGGGCCCGGACAATAACATTTCAGTGGAACTGTTGGGCAAAGCGTCTCAGTTTGCTGTGATCCGTAGAGCCTGCAGACCTGCAGCCAAGGTCCCGTTGAACCACTAGATATTTTACAGCTGTTAGTGACATGAAAAAAGTCGGCTTTTGACATGACATTGAAGCTGAATGAAGGTTATGCTCCTTTACCATAATTCTACTTGTATGTATGAATATGTAAATGCACCATAAACATCTCTTGTATGATTATTATTACTTAATTTTGGGTTGTACCATTGCTCCATACAATATCTTTAAATTATGCAAATATATTAATGGACTGTTGAACTAAAAAACATTTTAAGTATTGCTGCCACTATTTATTATGAATAATAATAATAATAATAATAATAATAATAATAATAATAATAATAAATTAGCATTATTTTACTTCTAACTTCTAAATCAGTATTCTGATTTTGGACAGTGAACAGTTGTAGCAAGAAATTGTTTATTACAACATACATAGTTTATTTCAAAACATAATACAAGCTTTATACTGAAAATAAATAATTACTTGAGCTGTCATCGAAATTTGGAATAAAACCGCCGAAACAGTTCAATCTTACTGAAAATATTGTTTTGTTTGTTTTTTAAACATTGCTAATTAAGTGCATGAATAACTAACATCATTTGTTTAAATTAATGACTTCAAAAAGGGTAATATATAAAACTGTACAATATTCGAAAAAATACTTAAGAAATAAACCAAATAACAGGAGTATTTAAGATTATAAAATTTTGATACTGAACGTACAATAAAATTATAGGCAGGTGTATAGCGTCAGTCAACCCCTCTTTCTATTCTCGGCTCTGTTTCAGAGTCCACACAGTTTATATGGTCGAAGATGATTGAAAACAAATACATGGATTTATAAATAGCAGTAAGCGTGTGTTTGTGTGGCTTCATAAGCTACAGACCATAAGGGAGGAATTTCAAAAACAACCCTCCAAGTGCTATTATGTTGGCAACAGTACCTCTACGACTGGAATGAGGGCCTATATTTGCATATGGAAAAAAATAATTACAAATCTGCTACGAGTATGTTATAAAATAATGACTGTAAATATGTTGAGAAAAGCGTGGTGTAAGCCCGGGAGAAGCGTGAGGTGGCTGCGAAAACGGCCTCTGGTGCTGCAACAAATCAGTTCAGAAAAGTGATATTACTATTTGTTTCACTCCACTGATCATACAACAGAAGCAAAGTGTGTGTGTGTGTGTGTGTGTGAGAGAGAGAGAGAGAGAGGGAGAGAGAGAGAGAAAAGCCCAAACACATCAAAACAAAACACCAGTTCCATCCTATCATTATCATCGAGCTGATGAGAAATGGTGACACAAACCAAAGGCGCTGGCAGGTTATTAGGCACATTTTGTATTTATATCCGTGATGTAGAAAATAATTTGGCGGGCTCCAAAAGTGATCTGAAAATGTGACGTTTCATATAGAGTAATGCCCTCATGACAGTTAGAAAACGGCGAAGGCTGAACAGGTATCTCTCGTATTGTTATTGTCGTGTTTCAGTGCTGGAGGCATCTGGAGGAGTCTGTACCGGGACAGGCGCGGCGGATCGAAGGTGCCAGCCGCGCGCCCCTGCGCTCGGAAGTCTATGCCGGAGTGGTGGAGGGGGGGCGGGGGGATTCCTCCCGGTGCTGCGGTCAGAGATCGTGGCACGAGGAGGCGTCTCCCGCGCTCCCGCTGTGAGAATATGGTCCCTCGTGCGGCGGCGGCTCTCCCGGCGGTGTCATGCGCTTCTCCTTCTGCCTCCGGTTGCAGAACCACACGCGCACCACCTCCTTCTCCAGCTGCAGCGAGTCCGCCAGCGACGTGATCTCCTGCGCGGAGGGTTTGGGACACTTGAGAAAGTGCGTCTCCAGAACCCCCTTCACGCTGACCTCGATGGACGTCCTCTTCTTCCTCTTCCTCCCCTGAGCTGCAATCTTGTCTATACTGCTAGAGCTGCCTGTGGACGAGTCTGCCTCCTCCAGCCACTTATTCAGCAGCGGCTTCAGTTTGCACATGTTTTTAAAGCTCAGCTGCAGAGCCTCAAACCTGCAGATGGTAGTTTGGGAAAAGACGTTACCGTACAGCGTGCCCAGAGCCAAACCCACGTCCGCCTGCGTAAAGCCCAGTTTGATCCTCCGCTGTTTGAACTGCTTGGCAAAGTGCTCCAACTCGTCCGAAGTCGGCGTTTCCTCGTCAGAGTGGTCGTGACAGTGGTGCCCACCGAGGTCGCTGTGCTCGGGGCTGAGTGTGTCCCTGAGGCCCGGGTGCATGCCTTGGCCCTGCGGGTTAGGTGGAGGCGTGAGACCACCGTGGTCCAGCATGCCGTTGACAGTGAAGCCCGTCTGGGAGTAGATGTTGATCTGCTGCCCGCTGGTGATGGAGGAGTTGTGGGACACCGGAGTTCCCCAAGCTCCCGGGTGGTTGCCATGGTTGTTGTGATGAGGAGAGTGATGCGCTACGTGCGGGGAGCGGTGATGAATGATGCCGAGCTGCAGGTCCTCTCGGCCTGGTTTGACGTCTTGCTGCTCCATGGAGGCCGACCAGGGACTGCCCTCCGACAGACTGCTGGCCCACTGGTGCCCTAGGGGGTGTCCGTTGCTCTGAACGCTCTGCAGGTAATCACTCTGGAGGAGTTTCTGGTGTCCTCTGTAGGGGCTAGCAGGCTGCATGGCCTGGCTGTCAGGGTGGATCATGGGACTCGAGCTGAGCAGGGTGTAGGGGCTGGAGGCAGCTGTGGCCATGCTGGCTGCTGAACCCCACTAGTGCTACTGAAGGGAGGCAGCAGCTCAGCCTCTGACATCTCCCTCTCTCTGGAGTCTCGGCAGCAGCCTGGCACTGAGTGACAGCTTCAGCCACCACTCACAGCCCGACGGAGACGCAGTGACGACGCGTCTCCACCAATGACGGCGCAGATACCTAAGCCTCCGCCTCTGGAAACCGAGCCGCGGGTAGGAAAGGGTTACAGGCAGTCGAACCGGAAGTGAGGCGGAGTGCTGGTCCAGTGGGTCTGGCTGTGGAACGATGTACGCGTGGAGCGCAGTTCCTGTTTATTAATTAAAGTTTCCAACTGATTTACGCACGAGTTTATTGCCGCTCCTGTCACCCTTGAGCGCGTGCAAAGGGGGAGATTAAAACGCAGTGGCATTTGTTAGACGTGCCAGCACTTAATTTAAAAGGATACAATCAAACCAAGGGCAGTTCTCACTGCTAATTATTAACTTTTAGAGAATCCTTCCTCAGGTGTTTATAGAACGACACGTCTCAAGATAGTCTTTACACGGAAGTGTTTTACGCACGGGCCATTATCCATATCCATTTTAGTCAGACAAAAATAACAAATGTCATGGGCCTATAATTGCAGCTTAGTCTTTTAAATAAGATATTAAATCACATAGACTCACACTCTGCGCGAATCATTCTCATCAGACATGTTCACGAGCAAAATATATTTTTTTTCAAAGTGTGAGAAAAGTGTAGCTGCTCATTACACACCTCCAGTCTTTGAGAAACTCCCCAGGTCCTCTAACACTTGTAAAAAAAATCTATCTGTATATTTGAGAGCTAACTTAGCCGCGTAATTATATTTGCCATTAGAAGACTTCCTCCCTGTCTGCTTATTGGTTTGAAATTCCATTAAATATATTGCTCGAGCTCCCAGGTTAAGCTTGATTTAAATTTGCATACATTTTCATACATTTAGGAGAAATAAAAGAAGGCTGCAGCCACCAGAAAGTCATTAAAGAGCGCTGAGGCGAGGAGCTGGCTGCGGAAACGGAGACGGAGTGGAGGCCAGAGCAGGTGAGCTGACCGCGGGCTGGGTGCGTGGACAGGGCCGCTGGACGGTGGACAGAGCGGGCCTCGGTAACGGGAGGAGTGACAAGAGTGAGGGAAAGGTGATGACAGGACAGTCTCTGCTCTGAACTGAAATGTAGGGTAGCCTAATGATCATATAGGTGGAAAAGAAATAATTCATCACATTTGTATGTTTGTTGTCTCGTTCTTATTCCGATGTGGCGTCGTGTGCACATTTTGCATGCGCCGTTCGAAAGTGGCTGAATATTTTATGTGAATGGCAGTGTTGTTCTTGTGGCCTAGTTTGCTGAACTGCGTTGCTTCTTACGAGCCGATGACATAATACACAAATATATGCAGAAAATAACTACACATCAGGCACAAAGGTAGTGAAATTCCAGCATTTTCATACGTGCCATGTGAAATGACACGCCACAGCGAATTGATACTGGTGAAAGAAATCTCCATTTGAACATAAAAGTGTCCTAGAAACTATATTAATTGTTTCTCAGGGCGTAAAGACGAAATCAGCAAAATTAAAGGTTATAAAATTTGCTCAACTCATTCCACGCGCATGAATGCAACAATAGGGCAGAAATATTTTTTTCGTCTTGTTAGAAATATAAAGTCCATATTTTGTGTGGCGCATAAAGCAGACAGGAGAGAGACTTAGAGAGGGGGGTTGTATTGCTCTCGATAGTCTAAGTTTCTAAGTGTAACAGATGCTTCTCTAGAAACGCTCCTTGTGCTGATTCCTTTTATTCGCATCAACATTTTTCTGCCGTCGAGCGCGTTTCCATAGCGAGGCGAATAAAAGGCAAATCCCCGCTCCGCGCCTCCAATAAAGAGCCCATTCACAGATAACCCGAGCCAGCCCTGCTACACTTACACCATGCAGCACTGCAGCCTCTCTCCACCGAGGTGCACATTACTGCTAAATAACACCAACTAATGAGTCACAATTTCTTCAGTTTTGTCTTTATGAAATGGTAGTTTATGGTTGTTTATCGTGTTTGTTCAGCGGCTTGTTTGTGTTTATTTGGCGGATTTGAGTGAATCTTGTGGAAATTATCTCCTGACTCAGGCTATTTGCTGTAGACAGTTTAGTAAATACAAAGATGAGTAAACTATGACCTCATTAGGTGATCTACTCTGTTGTATTTGGAGGAGGGGGGGGTGGCTACATTATTTATGTATGATAAAAACCATTATGTCAGAAACTTAACAACTGTGTTCACTGTGATAAATTCATTTAGCAATTTTTATTCAAGCATGATGGTTATGATTCAATTGTAATTAAAAAAATAGTTTTAAAAATCTGCAGGGTTGTGTGCTCATCACATTTGAAGTGTACTGAATTTAGACGGATATAAAACCACGTTTCTATAGTTTAAATAGTGTTAGGACAAAAATTATATTTTTTCTTATGAAGGTTTGATTTCTTTTAATGATTCATATTTTTTTTAAAGCAGTTTAGAATATTTACAGTTTTGTGACTCGATTTTTTAAAATATGTGAAAATTTTAATGGAGTTTGTTTTAATATTCACAGCTCAAAAATAACAGGATGTTGTTTTTTTTTTTTCATAGACTTTGTTTCCTAAATGGTCTTCCTCTGGTTTCACGCATCAGGCTGCTGCCTATAAATAAATCAAGTTTAGTCTGCTATTGAGACAGCGCTGGGCCTCAGGGCGGGACTTGTCACTCGATGTCATGACCTTTGAAAACTTTCTCCATGAAATTCTGCTTTTGTCTGCCAGGCATCAGTTTCAAGAGCGACACTAATGTAACACCTTAGTTCAGACTGATCTGCACTGGGTTAATAGTTTATTTGTTTATGAGAAAAATATCCGATCAAAAGAAAAACAGTAAAATGTTAATAAAAACACGTTTAATTGAATTTATTGGGAATATTATTGTAATAGCTTTTAATATATTTATTTAGTTTTAAATAAATGCCAACCTTCATGTCAGCTTTCACTTTAAACTTAGTTGTTCTCTCGTCCTTGACATCCTCGACACACACTTCACAGGCTCCCAGACAGTAAAATCGATACTCCCATTAACCCGTGACGTGCCTGATAAAGGACAGTGACACCGTGTTTAAACGAGACAGTCTCTCAAAAACAAGTCGTTTGTTTTCACGATCAACTTGGACCAGCTCTGGTTTTGATAGTTTAAGTGTAGGGTCCACACGTCCAGCTGTCAGTCACACAGGCTGAACCTCACCTCTGCCTGCGCGCCTGTGTGTGTGTGTGTGTGTGTGTGTGTGTGTCCAGCAGGAGGAGGAGATGTGTTGCAGTGAGTGAATGTATATGAAGCTAAAGCTCATCCCACAGGAGCGCACAAGTGTAAATGTACATTCATAATACATGAGGCCCAGTGGTCTGCCCTGCTGCCTCAGTGGGTTTGTACCATGTGGACGAGTTCAGACATCTGTACATTTTAATCAAAGGCTCTTTTTTTTTTATTATTTAGCAACTTTTCAGTGATGCACTCGTCATGTTGAGTAAATCAATGCATGTTTTTCCTCCTGTTCAACTGTCTTCTCCTCGACAGCCTCGTTTTTAGAGAGAACAGCTTCCTTCGTGACGTTTATGACATAACTTAGCATTAAATAAAGAGATCATCACATCATGCTCAATGTGGGATTGATTCAGCAGATTTGAAGGCAATTCAAACCATATTTCTGAATGTCTCCTTGATATTGTGTTTCCAAATTATAAATACAATTAATACGAGATAAGAGATGAACATAAATCCGATGAGTAGCATTTTTTATTTAAATATGTAATAGGGAGAAAATACATCTGAACTTGCTTAAAGTCGAACTCTTTACTAGGAAAAAAAAATAGGATGATGGAGGCCAAGTCTTACACTATGTGATCATAATGAAGGGGTTTTCTTTAAAGATCACATTAATGTAAAAATGAAAACAACACAGTGGTCTGAATTAAAATGGCATAGCCATTGGAAATAGTGACAGTCATTGAATATTGTGAGGTGGGTTCTGGCTCTGGCTTTCTTCATTTTTAATTTTGAACTCCCTTCACAATTTAAGTAATTTAATTTTCTAGAAAGACTAAAAGACACCAAGTGCACCGAGGAGCTTCAGCTGCATGTCTTAGGTCTTGATATTAGTATTCCCACTATAATGCAAATTTCAGCGTAAAATTATTTTTGGTTTCTAGTTAATTAGAAAATGAATTCAGTCAAAACAACACAAGCCTGAGGTCAGAGAGCCTTTCAGCTCCCGAAAATGTTTCCCCTTTGCACTCGGAGAACAAACACGCTTTGCAAAAGCAATTGCTGCAATATTATTTTTTTATCATCTGCAAGAATTTGAAACACCTGAACAAAAATGAAACTATTTGTCCCTGTGCCTTCAAACAAGGAAAATGTTTTGTCACAGTCATCATTCACTGCTTGTGTGTGTGTTACAGGTGCTGTTTGCAGGAGAGGCTAGTGTGTTGTCCCTGGGTCAGTGGAGGAGCCTCAGTTGGTAAAAATCTACATAACATTACCATCTGTTAAACTTCAAACTGCTTGAACACAATATGCACACACACACACACACACACACACATATGAACACAGTATTTGAACAGAGAGCAGTGAAGGAGAGTAGAGAGTCTATAGAGATGTATGCTCTTCAGCAGCTCTCCAGCTCCTCTTCCACATCCTCCTTCTTCTTCTCCCCTTCTGTGCTGAGATCAGACAAGAGCTTCGGGTTGAGGCCTCTGCTGGCACCAGTGAGGAAGAGGAAGGACTCAGGAGCAGGAAGAGGATGGGGATGTTACGACACCTCGCTGCAAATCTCTCACTTTTCTCTGCTGCTTTCGTGTCTGGCTTAAAAATCAAAAGAAGTTGATGTTTAATGAAACACCTGGGTGAAAATCAGCAACTTCTCTGCCACTGCTGAACAACCATAAACCCACACGCACACACACACACACACACATATACAGGTCCCTCTGAAGGGGCAGGCGGAGCCGGCAGTTGCACATCTGCATTTCAAACACAGACTCTCTGGAATTCATTATTAATTAGCCTGCTGAGCCCTGGAGGACTGGTGATGCTGCCATCATACACAGTTACACACTGACACACACACTCACACACACACCTCGTGACCCCTTTGCCCCTTTTGCTCTACAGTTAGAGAGTCCTCACCAGAATACTGAGCCATACAGAAGCTTTTCTCCTTCCAGTCGCATCACTGTCCCTGATTTCCTGGCTTAATGCGTGTTACAGGATGATAAATCACAGATCTAAATGTTTTATTAAGCTGAGCACAGTATAGCTGTGTTTAAAACACCATATTCGATGGAGTTGTTTAACACAGTCGAAGCTTTAAAATGACATATTTGATTAGATGAGGCACAGTCTGAAGAGCTGTAAAGATTCTTATATGAAATCAATAAACATTACAAAACTCTGTTCTGCGTTTGTTTGTTTTGTTCTTTGCTATTTGCGGGAAATAATTTGTGCTTTAGCTGCCTCTGAATTATTTGTGTGTGTTTCTGTAAGCGTGCAGCTCTGTGCTTTAACCTCCACCAGCAGCAGATAGTGGCAGATCAGAAAGACACACAGCGATTATGCATGAGGAATGTCTCCAGGGTCCAAATGGAGAGAGAGAGAGAGAGAGAGAGAGGAACATCAAACACACTGCAGAGAGAACACTCTGTCCACAACACACGTCCCACTGCTGCGCAAAGTTGGGGCTGCGCAGTTTACAAAAATAAACATGATAGGAAGCGATGAACTTGCTGCTGCGGGTTCCAGCCTATTGTGCGCCTCTGCTGCTGCCAACGGTCGCATTAGTATTCAAGGAGCTGACGTTTGATGCGGAGATCATTCAAGAGCATCTGATCGCGCGTGACTCTCTGACATAGTTCTGGCAGGATGATGTGCTGACTACAAATATTTAAATGTAGGATGTAATATTTTAAATGATCGTGAAATTATTGTTTTATTTGCTGGTGCTTGAAAGAATTGATCAGTGCAGTGTCTATTTGCAACATGTGGCTCCATCCAGCCACCATTAAGGTGCAGATACTATTACCATGGCCACTGGGACTATAGCTGGGCAGTCTGTGATCTCTCAGCACACATACATATCATCACCTCACTGGCTGGCTCGCTCAAGGCTACAACCAGAGCTCTGATAAGGCAAGAGGCTCTGGCAGTAATTTGGACATAATTTCATAATTGAGCAGGACTCTACCATCCCCACCTTCTACTTCTGAAGTTCTTCAGTTTAGGCCTCACGGTGGCCGAAGCTGCTGCTCAGCTGTCACCTTCTATCTCTATTCAGACTGAATGAGAGTGGAACACACACTCTTGAACCAATTGGATCAGATAGAGAGCCGGCCGACCTCCAGCGAGCACACGCGCACTTCCTGATTTTGAAGAGAATGCTGGGTTAGCAGTGCGGCACGATTTGCACAAGGAAAAGGGCCACTTCTCGACAACACAGCACAGCCTTTGTTAGATGTGTAATGAAGAATCTGGGGCAATCGAAGAATCTGCACAAATGTTGTTACAAGTTCTTGCTCCGAAAGGGAACTCTTGTTCCCCTTTCCTAGCGTTCCCCTCGGCCCGCTCTTTCATTCTAAGGAATGAACATATGATTTTTGGTTTCATACCAATTCCACCTGGAGTCTCAAAGGGAAGAATAACAAATATGGGAAACATTTAATCCAGAATAATATGTTTATCCAGAGACCTGTGGACTTGGGGAAGAATGGACCCCCTCTGATGTGGTCTGCTGCCAGTGTGTGTCTGTGTGCATGTGTGTGGGTTGCTGTGTGTTTGGGTTGGATGTGTGAGAAGGGTGAAGAGACCCTCCACCCCCTGGGGCCAGGAACTCTGGGTGAGGAGGAAGAGAGGTCTGACACACTCTCAGATTTCTGAAGTGTGTTTGTGTGCAAGCTTTTGTGTGCGTGTGTATGTGATACAGGATGTGACAAAAGCGAGGCAGCGAATAAGGAGCTGGACAGAACTGCATTAAAGACTAGAAGCATCTCAGCTATGTTCTCTCAAAAAGAAAGAGGTTTTTTTTTCTGCGGGAAAGAAAATATAAATTGAATCTTCATAACCTCCATCTGTATTTCTGCTAATAGGGTTAAGTGTAGAGAAAATACTCAAAACTCAGAGGTATAACCATGACCAGTGTTTAAAGGACAATTACCGGCTTATTACAGCTTGGGTATACTTTCTTAGTTTTGACATTGTCAATCATATTAAGGTAATAGGTGAGAATTCAGCAGCATCACTACAGCAAAGTCAGATGAGGAAAAGAAATATGAGCAGTGAGATGATGAACGTGGGAAATCTTAGGTTGAGCATAAAGTTCTTGAATCTTCTTAATAGTAATTTTGA
>JAUBNQ010000002.1:5739649-5750560 GCA_032353495.1 Ctenopoma kingsleyae | reverse complement strand
AATTACCATAATAGGGCAGGTCAAGATGAAACAGACATAATGAACTTCCCTTTAGTCAGTAAACTGCTGCTGGTCTTCCAGGAGTACATCATGTTGTCTACTTCTTCTAGCAGACTTTACTAAACACAGTTAATAAGAGGTAATGCACTTTCCCAGACAGACTCCAGCACAGCGATGGCATTAGTGGCTCTAACTCCCAACTCATCTGACTTTACAGGAAGCTCCCGTCCTGTTGAAGACTGCCGCCGAGACGTCGCAAATGTCATTTACTGTAATAGCAATAACGTTGCTCAGCACTGCCAGACTGAAAAGAGGCTCTGAGCTGGATAATTTCCTCCATATGTGAGCTGTGAAAACAAACTGCTCTGTAAGGCTAAATGGCAAGTCATTTTCATTAAGGTCACTTTTTATAAGAAAATGTGTTTTGTTTTTTTTAAATTAAGGATTTTGATGTATGCTGTTACTTCTGTGTCACTTCCACTGCAACACTTTAAAATCTGCACTATTTGCATGTTCTTACTAACAACCTATCACGACATAATGACTATGAGAAACACAGAGTTGATTCTAGTACTAATAATACTAATAATTGTACTTGTAACATAACACGTTACAGCCAACATTACAGGTTTAGTAAAGTATGAGCATACACAGATCCAGAGCACCAAAAGTCCTAAACAGAGCTCAAGTATTCCTGGTCTGCAGCTGCACAGTCTAAAAAGGGGCCCTGGAGAATTGCATCACTATCATTCCTCTACACTGTGGAAGAAACTGCCAAAAATGAAGCTGAAGTCCACCAGGCTGCGAAGGAAACGTTCAAGACTTCACTTTCTAGAGCAAGTTGAATCACAACTCTGCCACAACTCAAAGACACAAACTGTCCGGCGTCAGAAGACACAACAGAGAATTTAACTTCATTTATTGATTTTTCTTTTCACTGCATGCCTTTCCTGTTTTCAGCCTGGTGTCAGTTGCACTGCACTGTCACTTCAGGAAGCACCAAACCACCCACCTCAAACTTCCTTTCTACTTCTGTCACAGTGACAAGGTTTTAAAAAAAGAGTCCAAAAAAAAAAAACCTAGACAAAGAGGGTGTGAGAGATATTGAGACACTCCATCTGTGTCAAAAAAGTCTTGTGGAGGGCAGAGCTGCATGCTTACTGATGAGTCAGACCAGTCCAGACTGAGACAGCCTGGTGGACATCAGTTAGTGAGTTCAACGAAAGTGCTGCTTCCTTTCTGTTGCCTAACAAAAGCTGTAGATGCTGCAAATAAAACCAGCTACACGTCACAAATATAAAAAAAACAACAAATCTTTCTTGCAAATCTTTCACCCCTTACCGAAGTGGATCCAGAGGACGATGCTATGTATACTTTGATCACCATGTTAAATCCCTGATGCTGACACGACTCCGGAAAGCAGCGGTGTTTGTTGCCCTGCTCCTTGCAGACACTTTGCAGGCGGACTGCTCGGTAGTGAGGCAAAAAAAAAAACACACACACAACAAACTTCCCACGGTGAAATCCTGTGTGTGTCTGTCGTAGGCAGCGCAGACTATCTGCGCAAATGCTCCTGTTCTCAGCACTGGATGGAGCTTGGCATTCCTCCTCCGCCTCTTCTCAGCCTCCCCGCCCCTTCTAGTCTCTCTCTCTTTGTACAGAACACACACACACACACACACACACAGGCAGTGGGCCCATCATGATGGCAGCACAACGAGGTTATGTCTGAATATTTCAGCATCGACCCCTTTGTCTGCAGGACAGGTGCTGCCTATTGTTCTTTTTTATGTTGCAAACATGCGCCGTTGCAACAGTTTTAGTAAGTGTGTGTAAAATATGAAACCTGCTGTGAGGTTTGGACAGTTCTGGGTGCTTTTGTGTAACAGCACAGCCTGTGGAAGCCTAGTTTTCCAGCAGCCACATTCATAAACGGGCTTCGTGGGCCCCCTGCAGGCGTCTGGAGTAGACGACGCAAGGCTTTTCCCTGAAACGAATTTAGGAAAGCCGACTGGCAAACAAAAAAAAAATGTGTCGGAGAGGAGTGGGCGCCATATTGGACTCAAACAAGAAGTGAATTTATGGTGAGATTTGTCCCTGCTGGTCACTGCAGATGTGAGCTCTGGGTGTTTTAGACGAGCCAGCGAGGATGCATGGCTTTCCACCGGGGCATGTTGCCCGTCACCGGGGCCTGCGTAACGGTGCATATGCATGTTAGCCGTGCGGCCTCTCTCTCTCACACAGTAATTGAACACACTTGTATGAAGGCGATGTGCCCTCGGATTCGCAATCCTTTCATTCTTGCAGGCTTCCTCCCATCTCCCCCTGCAAGAAGCCATTCGCGCAGACCCCCCGAACATCACCGGCTCCAAAATTCCGAGTGTTCTGCAGCCCCGAATGGCGTCACCTGATTGGCCGAGAGCCTATCAATCATGCCTTTAGCCGCACCCCTCCCCCCATTCAACCACTCGTCTCTCTGTTCCAGTGTGTTTACTACACTGCCGAGCATAAGGGAGACACTCGTCTTCACATGCACTGAACCCAGTAAGAAAAACAGTTTTTAGTTGTATTTGTAAGGAAACCTCCAAGAGATCAACATGCCCAAGAGAAAGGTACGTACTCTCAAAATAACTAAATTATTTGAGGGGGATATCAGCTATTAATGCAATGCAAACGATTGTGAAGACATCCCTCTGAGACATTACTTAATTATAACGCAACGTATAGATGTTATTTATCTCTGGTAATTTTTGCCCGTTATCTAGATATAATCTGCATTTTTTATGTGTTAGAATGAATATTTTCCGGTTCGCGCACGGCTTTTAAAACGCGTTTTCATGTGCGAGCCGCTGTCCTTTGGGGAGTCAGAAGTCTCTTTCGGTCTCCATGCAGTTAAAGCACAAGCAGCAGCCATGCTTTGCAGCTCTTGTCCACCTTCGTCGCCGACCTACCGAGAACAAACGCTTCACTTATCGCCGGTTCGCCACCAAACCGGCTAAAAGTGGCGCCAGAAAATGCGCTGGTGCCTTTACTTTGCATTTTGACCGCAAAAACAAACATTGGCCGTCGCGTTTCGATAAAATTATATATTTTTTCTCTTTGTTCATAGTCCCAAATGGCTGCGATGGCGTGGCTCTGCCGCCAGGTGGCGCGCGCGAGCCTTAGCAGGTCCCTCCCCCTTCTGAGAGACTCCCGCGCCAGCTTTCAAATCTGAGCTCCATGCATTGAATGAGAGAAAGAGATGAGGGAGTGAAGGGGAAAAGCAGGGCCCGGGCCCTCAAAATATGGCTCCACAGACCCACATGGCTGAGCTCTCACGGCCTGAAACTGAAATCATGCATTACCCCTTTATTCCTGGCCTCTAACTTATTAAATCTACCTGCGTTTGAAATAAATTGTTGTTTTCATGTGAAACTAAAAAGTTTTTTCAGCACATCTGTAATTCATCAGTCTGTGTGCCCGAAGCATTTAGCAGCTGTTTCCTGTTAATATAAACAACAGTTAAACTCTCAGTGATGGTGATTGCAATTTTTTGTCTGTGTTAACCTGTCGTATTTGTGTTTTTCAGGCACAGGGAACAGAAGGAGGAGAAAAGGAGGAGGTAAGAGGGGGGACGTGTAAAGTAACACCTCATGCAAGTGATTGAAATGAAATTTTAATCATCATGCATATGCGTATGTAAAAGCATTATGAAAAAGAAAGTAGTTTAGTATTGGATTTGAGTGAGTGTTTCCTGGATATAGTCGCAGAGTGAATTAAAATCCCCATAATAACACTCTTTGTTCTGTTTCAGCCCCAGAGGAGATCAGCCCGGTTATCAGCGGTAAGAAGACACACACACAGTGTCACTAAACACATTTACATTAATCGATACAGTTGATTAACATGCAACACAAAGTAGAATTCCCAAAAGTGACTACATACGTGTAACCAAGATAAGACGATACAAAACTTTGCTTTTAGAGAAGCAAAAATGAGGATTGATTAACTTTTTGAATAGTTAAAATTTGACTGATTGCAATGTAAAAACTGAAAAACGTGCTGTTTTTGCGTCGCTAACTCTAAAGATCAACCAGCAATATTTAAGTAGTGCTTTAAGGAGAAGTAAAGTTGCCAGAAATACCTCCATAGGTGATCAAATAAATAAGACGATTAAAACTTGATTTAAAAACGCTTTAGCAAGTAAAAACTGCAGTTTAAACATTAAAACATTTACATTTATCTACATGTAGTACTTACTAAATGCCAATAGCAGGCATGATAGAGGCTCTAAGAATGATCATTTTTATTACCTTATAATTGTTTCAATTCTTGAATCGGTCGCTTTAATTAATGATATGCACCTACAGATAATGTATTTATAATAGGTATATGTTTAAGGAACACTTTAAGGTTCTGTGTCACCCATTTGAAAACTGTCTTATGGGAACCAGAGTCCCCTAGAAAAATGGTAAATTTGCAGAGAAGGTGTTTTCGTCTGCAAGTGCAGCAGTTTTCTTTATGTATTTTCTTTTCTTTTTGCAGAAACCGGCCCCACCCAAGCCGGAACCAAAGGTCAAGAAGGCAGCAAAGGTAAGAGACACTGCCCTTGATCCTGAACGCACTTGCACTACGAAGCAGGCAATGACACGGGTAGCGTGCGAACATTTAGCCTGCTAACGGTTTGTCGTGTCGCCTCCGCAGAAAGAAAAGGCTGTGAACGACAAGAAGGAGGACAAGAAGACCAAGAAGGCGAAGGAGAACGCTGAGGCAGACGCAAACGAGGAAAACCACTCTGAGAACGGAGAGGCCAAGACCAACGAGGTGAGTGGACCGGAAGGTCTTCACCCGCAGGAGACGTTTGTTGTAGACTTTAAGATATAAAGTATCAGAAGTTTTGACCTTGGCCTGCCCTTCATCCCACAGGTGGAGGCAGCCCCTGAGGAGGCCAAGGAGGAAGCCAAGTCCGAGTAGCACCACTGCGCAAGCTTCCTCCTCCTCTACAGTCCCTCCCCCCTCAAACCCCCCAGCCAACCAGCCAGCCCCCCCCAAGTGTCTCACATGGTTTCCCTCCAAGGCGTATTGTTAACAGAGGAATATTTTTATCAATGATTTTATAAGTATCCGTACAGATTTTTAGCACAAAAAGCAAAGCTGATTATGGAGCGCCTTGCAGATTTGCAGTGGTCATATCAAGTGTCTGCAAGCAAGATGAACACACTAAAATCTTTTTTAAATGGCATTTCATGATTGTTGAAGGCTTGTTTGGTGTAGAAAGTGTGTCCCTGCCGGATTGGCTATGTTGTGAGTTGTGTATTCCTGTGTTTTTCCCTTCTCCCTTCCCAGATCTTCCCCCTCGAGTCCCTCTTCTTCTTCCACAGATTTAGACTTTCCTCCCCCTACAGTTCAGCCTTTATCCATGTTTTATTAACAGTTCAGCCATGTTAATGTGGGTGATTCTTTTAGACCTCTAAATGTGCAGTGAGTTCCCTTTGCATCTGTCTCATGGTCTTGTTTATTTTTTTTTTTTGTTTGTTTTTTTTTTTCATTGAAGTCGTGTTTTTAAAAAAAAAAAAGCGTGTTGAAGCGTGTTGTCCATAAGAAAGAGGAAGATGAACATGTGAAACATTCCGGGAACAGCGATTGCCTCCGACCTGTCTCTTAGACGACCCTGCGTGTAAAACGGCTCCTGCTCCATCCACGCTGTCATGTCAGCTTTTCTAAACACTCTGGTTTTTTTAAAACAATTGAATTTGGAAACCTTCTCTGACAAATGCAGGTGTCTGGTCCCTCTCTTATGTTCTGAAATTCTCTTAATAAAAAGAAGTCCTGGGAATTTTCCTCGAATCAGTGTCTCGAGTTTGTTTCTTGAAGTGATGTTTTATAGTGTCGCACAAGTTGAAAACTTCTGTATTAACCCCACAATAGTCAAACGATGAACTTGTAACCATGCGAAGCTATGGTTCTCATTTTGTAGCGACTGCAGCAGTGTATCACCTTGAAATTAAAACTGAATGTTACATTGTCATCTGGAGGCCTGTACTTTATTATTAACCATGTAAGAGCTATTCAGCGTTTCTCTGTATTAGTAGATGAACAATCAGAGACTTGAGGAAAAGGTTGGCTTCACATTGACAGACGCAAGAACTAAAACAATTTAGCCTGTTCTCAGGACCTTTAACGAAATGAAACATTTGTAATTTAATTTCACTGTGGACAAAGCAAAGAGTGACGCTGCGAGAGACAGATTGTTGGGCGCGTCGGGTTTAAACCAATGTAATTAATTCCACAGCTCTGATGCTCCGTTGGGGGGGTCAGCAAAAGGTCAGCCGCAGCTGTATCTAATGTCCTGACAAGGCATGTGCATTTTATTGCTCCTTCATTCTTCATCAGTAAAGATTTGTGTTTGTTGTGAATCACTGAAATGCTCAAATAAGAGATTTTCCAGTGAGCAAGTGACTAAAAGGCCTCAGTATTTTTACTCCTGTTTTCTAGGCATCACAAGGTAGAAGGAAGTTACAGCAGATCTCGTTTGTGTTTCCTTTCCAGCAGAGGCCTAAATGCACTAAAGAAGAGGACTGTGTCACCTGGCATGTTCTGTCCCCTTCAGGCTTCACACGCTCATGTTTAACTCCACATGAACTGAGGCGTGAGTGCTGTGAAACACACACTCATCCCTTAAACAAAATCTTTTTAGCAGCATCACTTCAAAAAAAAAAAAAAAAAGGCTCCCTTTAGATTAATATGTACAAAAGCTGTTTTCATCATGTCAGGGGGCAGGCATCAGAAAATGTATTAAACACACAGAATTAATAGGCTACTTTCTTTGTGCGTGTGATTCCAGCGTTGCCAGTGTGTAAATGTGCTTGTGTGTGCATGTTTTTCTTTTTAGTTTGTTTATTGTATTCATTCATTTTCATTTAAGTCAAAAGCCAGGAAGCATTTTTATGATCACATGCTGAAAACGATTTGTAATCCCCTGTGCCAAAAGATCTTTATTAAGGATTAGATGTGCTGCAACTGAGTGCAGCAGGTCCTCTGTTTTACAATCTACAGCCGCTGTTTATTTGGATTTAACTCTGAATCACTGCCTGAATTTTCCACAGAATATGACGCTGTGTTCGCTTTACACGTTTCTTCCGCTATTTAGTGCAGCAGTCGCAGCCCCTCTGACCTGCATTGTCATGGCCGAGCACCGGGCTCCATTTTGTCGATATCTTGTGTGTGTGTGTGTGTGTGAGTGTGTGAGTGCAGGGCGTTGTTGTGTCGCTCCACCGCTAGATGGCAGCATTGTTTTATCTTTATTACTGCGAACACAGAGGCGCTCTGCCATGTCGCACTGTGGAGCTTGTGACATATTAAAAGTGTTATTTAGTGAGGCATATTAGAAGGAATAGCTGAATAATAGGTGACAGATCATACATTTAATCACAAAAAATGCACCTCAAACACTCACAAGTGTCCAGGTGCTCAAAAGATCCCCCATCTTCTCTTTCTTTCACCTCCCTTCACACTCCCTTTTAATCCCCTGTCAGCATCATATTTTTGATACATTTACTTTTACATTTAACACCGATTCAACTAGTTCAATTAAGAGCAATTTCTCAGAGCCAGCTCTGAATCCAGCATCCTCTGTTTAAGATGTACCGTTGAAGTGCAGTGATGTGAGGGGAAACTAAAGGAAATATGTTATTGATCTAACAGAAAGTTTCTAATCTCAGCCACGATGGCCTCTCTCCTTTGCACCATTGTCTTTCATCTGTGTGGTCCTTGTGATTTTTCTCAGCTCCTGCACCTTTATTGAACCATCCATTCATCCTGTCTCCTGTGATCAGCCCTCTGGCTTGTTAATGCCTTTGATATAGAGTTGCAGACACACACACACACAAACACACACATGCAAGCAGATATACAGCCTTCTCCCGAAGCCCTCTAACATCAAAGTGCTAATTACTCCAATATTATTTTATCTTTCGTCTGTGTGTACTTGCTGCCCGACCTGCCTGAAATGAACATTTGTCTGCCTGTTTAACTTCCTGTCTGCCCATCTGCTGTTCATCCTCTTCTGTCTCTTTCCACTGTCTAGTCTGAGTAATAACAAGAGCCTTGTACCCTAGCTGTGCACAAACCCCTCCATGGGCACTCTCATCCGTCTGATAGGTTATGATATGTTGACTAAAATAACCCATTTTCCCTTTTTAAACATGTGCATGTCCTATTCTGTCATCCCACGCGTTTCCAGCCCCCGTCTCCTCCCCACACTCATCCATTCACATCCACCGTCCACATCATTCTGATCAAGGCTCTCATAGGCAGGAGGGGTGAAAGAGTGTTTGTGAGAGGCTGTGCATGTTTGCACACACCTTCCCATGTGCGTTGGCGTGTGCAATTCAGAAAAGGGGGAGGGAGGAAATTCTCTGCGCAATGGACGAGGATGACCTTTTACGAAGAAGTGATTTAAATTATGTCCTGTCATCACCAGGGATACCAGCGTGTGAATGTGGATGAGCATTTGTTGTTGAAAGAGTGTCATACTTTTGCACATGCTTAGACACGCACACAATAGTCAGAAGGACAGTGTGCACACACAAGGTGCCAACAGGTACACATGCATGTTTTGTGTGGAAAAAGTCTGAGTCAAATGTCCTCCCTTCAGACTGGACCTTAGTGATGCCTGAAATGAACAGATGTTCAGAGGCAATGTTCTCTAGAATGCCACTCTGACAGGATGTTGCTGTCTGACTGTCTTAAATTGTTTGTGTTCGACTGGCTTGTTTATCTGCTAGGCTGGCTGCACTCATATGGGGGTGGGATGTACAAGCGAGTGAATGGGAAGAGGCAGGATGAGAAGGAGATGAAGAGAAAGTACCGGGAGGTGAGGAAGAAGGAGGGGAGGGGGTGAGGAGGAGAAAGTGTGTACGGTAGAAGAGCTGGATGCAGATGGGGATCTATTCTCTCCGTGCACGCAGACAAGATGGAAATGAGTGGGCGTCTGTGACGTCAATCAGCTCAGACACACACACACACACACACACACACACACACACACAACACACACAGTGAGACACTCCCCTCCTTTTCCAGTCCCATGCTAATACATGCTTCACTGCAAACAGCAGCGGCGCTACGGATCACAGTCATAAACATCAGCACACACAAACAACCCCCCCACCAAACACAAACATGAGCAAACACACGCTCAAACACGCAGATCTGAGTTTCATCGCTGACCTGGATGATGATGTGAGGTTCTCATTTATGACAGTCACACAAAAACAGAAAAGCTTTTTTTATGTCACAGACAGTGGTGAAATAATTATTCAGAACCTTTGCTTAAGTAAAAGTATGAATACATCATTTAAAAAATACGAGTCCTTCACTGAAAATCATACAAGTTGTTAATATTAAAAAAGCTACTGAAGAAGGAAAATAACCAGGTAGCTGGTTTTGATCACTAAAGGGACAATAATTTCAGTTTGCTCAGAAGTGATATTTGTACCATGGACTCTAACAACCAGCAAAGCATTACTCTGTTGTGCAGCAGTTTATAATCTAACAGAGGAGATAGATCAAAGGTCCAGAAGGTTTGCTATAGGCAAACATTACAAATCTGCAGGGCAAAGCACATTAAAGTTATATAGCTCTGTGAAAAATGTACTTTGTTACCATGAACAAAGTAAAGTAAACTCATCAATTGCAGCGATTCCATTGAAAGGAATCGCAATCATCACAACATTTGGCATTTTAGCAGCAGAGTTTGTCTGTAGGCTAGTCTTAAGCTTTGTCCAGGACCCTGATGACTTCACTATGACGTGATCATGGTTTGTGTGTGTGCTGATCTAGTGTTGTCAAGAATATAGATTTTTCAATACATATCAATATTGAGTAATTTGAAAAGTTTCAATACTTTTTCCCTCAGTACTGATATACCAATGCCTGACCTTTCTTTCAAAAATCCATAGATCGCATATGCATATCCTTCTATAAACTGTGCTTTATATGTATTAAAGATACTAAACAGGATTGTAACTGATTACATGTATGGGTGAGGTAATAAAAACAAATATTTTCAATTCGATTTTGAGTAAATATTTCCAATTAGTATTGAAAATGGTACTGAATATTGATATTTTTCAAGTCATCACATCAAAGTTAGAAATTTGAGTATCTACATATCTCTGTGTTGGGGGCTGTTGAGTTACTTTTAAAAGCACAACAAGATTCAATTAAATGTGAGGCTGCTTGATGCTTTGTCTATGTAGACAAATGTATATGTATACAGTATATTACCAACATGCTGGCATATAAGCTGGTATATTAGGTAAAATAATAGGTAAACTTTGGTCAGCAGCATGTACAACTGTACTGCATTTCTAACTAAACTGTACCCCTCATTCTGTTGTAAATCTGTCTCTGTCCGCCTGATTGAGCGCCTGTTGGGTAAAGTTGTGTCTTTGTCACATGGCAAACATTATGATCCATTATGCTGCATTTAGTTTGCATAATTAACAAAGTAAGGTCTCGGTGACCGGCAGATAGTACAGACTCCATTCAGGAAACATAATTGTCTCAGACTGTGCTCTGCATCAGTGCACAATTTGGATTGATGCAACAGGCGTTAAAGTAATGATGGGACAATTTGAGTCTGAATGTCGTTGAGTGGAATAACAAGTTAATATGGTCAACAGATTTCATTCTTCAAGGTTTTCTGATTCAGGCTCTGTGTACGACATGTATTTGGCAAGTTCGCCTTTAAGAAATCATCCATCCATGTCACAGTCGTGACGACACAGACTTCTATCTAGAGAAATGAAAAACTATTTTTGAAACACTGCTTTACCAATTTTTGCTTATAAGGATGAATTAGCAGACAAAATAAGAGTGCATCAATTTCAGTGTGTGGGTGATGTTTATGATATTTCTTATGAAGCA
>JAUBNQ010000002.1:5727194-5739549 GCA_032353495.1 Ctenopoma kingsleyae | reverse complement strand
AGGATGAATTAGCAGACAAAATAAGAGTGCATCAATTTCAGTGTGTGGGTGATGTTTATGATATTTCTTATGAAGCACTGGATGCGTGTGTGTGTGTGTGTGTGTGTGTGTGTGTGTGGTGGGTGGCATCAGAACTAAAGATGCAGCAGCCACTCGCCTTGCCAATTGCTCTATTTCTGAGTAAAATGGTTTTCTTGGCTGTTTTTCATCAAGGTTTATATCCTCATGTTCCCTCATCTGGAGGAGGACTGAGTCACAGCAGTCAAGGAAAGAGGTGGGTGGGTGCCACAGACGTGGGTGGTACGAGTTTAGGGGGATGGGAGAGAGGGAGGAGTTATAGTGAATGAAAATTTATGAATGGCAAATTCTACACATCTATTTTATTACCTGATGCTCATCAGTCGCAGAAAGATTCATCCTGTCTGCAGAGGAACATAATGCCCTCACAAATCGTTTTGGTATTAGCTGCTAAGTGTTTTATAATAGCAGGTTTATTAAAACAATGACTATCCCATTTTATATTGAACTCTTACATGATACTTTAAAGGGCTTGGTAATCAACAGAAAGCTAGAGAAATAAATTTGGACAACAAGATGAAGGGGAATTGTGGAATTATAATAAATGCACCAGCAGCCATTATTATACACTTTAGATAGAGCAACACGATTCATCCCTTAAACCACTAACCCCAACTTAATGCTCTTTTCTTCATTTAGACTGCAGAGGCTGCATGTGCCCACAAGCTGTACCTATTTTAACTCTGAGGTATAAAAAGATTAAAATGTGGACCACAAAAAAAGCGTTTGCTCGAACCTGTAGGATGATGATTGTAATGATGCTGAAGAGATAATCAGATCAGAAATCAGAGAAATGTATTGTCCAGAGCATATGAGAGACAGAAAAATATACAGACACATGTGTGGGTGATGTTCTCCTTTTGTCCCAGTGAGTTTGAAATTGTTTGTTGAGGGTGGATGCGTGGGCAGGCCATTAGGAAAATTGATGCGCATGTAGCTGTGTGTGCGTGCTTGTACATATGTGTGTGTATGCCCCTGCTCTGACATCACTGCTGGCGTCACTGCAGCCACCTCACAGTGACTCCCTTGTGACTGAAGGCCTGACAACCTCCCACGCTCTCCCCATCAACTCCCCTGCTCCTCCACAACCTCACTCCCCGCACTCACTTTCTGTCCTTTGCTTTGTCTCTTTTTATTTCACCCACCTTGTTTTTTGTTTTAATCTCTCTCCCCCTCATTTGGTGAGTGGGTCTTCCCTGTCTTCCGTCATGCTCTCTGCATATACTCTGCTGCCTGTCTCTGTCTCTATGGAAACCCTGAGTGGACAAGAGTGGCTCGGAGGTCTGCGAGACGCTGATACAGACCCTATTAGATCACATGCTCTCTTTCTCTCCCAGTGAGCCACATGTTTGCGCACATAAGTACAAGCCTATGGTGTGATCGTGCTAACACACATGAGCCCCCTCTCGATGTGCAAAGAAATCTTCCTTCTCTCGTGTGTCCATGACCTACCAGTGGCGTAAAGAGGGAGGAAAGGATGGAAGCAATGAGGGAGTAAGGAGAGAGCGCTATTGTTTCATTATACGGTGTGTGTCTCTCAATTACTAGGTGGAAAAGGAGACCACCTGATGCTGCCAATGTACATCTATTCCCATTTGAAGATATATACACTCACTGCCTCCCTCCTCTCCTGTCCTCCCTCTCAGTCTTACACCTCACAGACAATATTCTCCTCACATTTACACATTGATGAGACTGCTGTGTTGCGTAGACCGTGCGTCATTCATGTCCGGACATATCTAAAGGACAGGTGATTTGTGATAAGAGGACTCGCACAGACAGAATTTCACAGCTTTGGGTCGCTCTACTAGGCACCATCGTGATTTGATGGTCACGCTTAAGTGCATCATTGCAGAGCGCTATCACAAGGAGGATACGTGAGCTGTACAGCATATCATTTGGGGGAAAAGTGGAATGGGATGAATAAATGGGCCAAAACACAAGAAAAGGTGATACTGATTCTGAGTTTATCTTTTATTTTATCAAAATGTACAGGAATAAACTACAACAAAGGACTACATTAAAGAAGACATCAAAACGGGCAGCAATAACAGGGGTCAACAACTGAATACACACCCAACCCAGCCCCAGGCCCACTCCATTAACACCCCCAGTGCAGTGAGATAAAGACATGCCAATGATGTCTCACATTTAGGCACTTGATTTCCCTACTGAACCATCTTTGGTCATAGTTGCTGTTGCACGACTCTGAACTCAACTCAAACAGGTCTGAAGTGGATTTGAAATTGTTGATTCTACATGAATAAGAGGATGCTGATTCGCGTTGAGAGGAGTCACACAGGTTTAAAGGTAATTCTATCATTTGAGACGGACCTGGCAGATCTGTCATGGTTTAGAGATGACCCAAAGATGGTTATAACCTGACCACCTCCTTAGGTAAACTTTTGCATTAATAAATCAACACTAGATGGTACAGTACCTCACATGATTACAGAAAAGACTCCACAAGGGTAAGGAATCAAGCACTACATCTTAACACAATTTACCTGAAAACAATGCAGTGTATTCACACACAATGTACTGTAATCAATTTGCTATATAGTCTATTGCAAAGGCATTGTTGTTGGCATTTTTCTGTAGGAACTAATCATTCTGAGGATTATCTTGGAAAGTCTTGCAAAAATAGATCAATTTTTATTAAATTAAAAGCCTTTGCTTTGACTTCGGGATGTTATCTATATACTGTTCTTAACTACTCATGCATTGTCTAGTTTTGTATGCATGTATGTATGTGGCGTGTGTGTATTGTGCATGCAGGTGTGTGTCTTGATGCAAGTACTCTACACACTGGTAGACTCGTCCCTTAGTATTTTTTTCAGAGTACACCTCATCAGGAATAAAGGAATAACAAAGTTACATTAAACTGTTTAAGAAGCATAGTAGTAACACAGTATTTGGCAGTGAGAGAACAGTCCTAATGTATCCATGCACAATATCAACCACAGGCAAGGTCCACATTCTGAACAAACCCATTAAGAACAACACAGTAAGAACATGAAAAGATTGTACAAGAATTCAAGAACCTGGAAGTGTGTTTGCATGTGTGTGTGTGTGTGTGCGTGCGTGCATGCGTGTGTGTGTGTGTGTGTGTGTGTGCACCCATGTATGTGTGTGAATGTCAACAGCACAACTGGTTTCCCAGGGAGACCAAAGGGCTATGACTCATGCAGTGCATACAGCATTTTCTGGAAATTTAACAATATCGGAAGAATTATTATTTTCCCACAAAGCCCAGATAATTACATATAATCATGTTAGGACCTTACAGAGTACTGGAGGGTGGGGAGGGGTTACTGTAAAAACCCACTCAACCCCACCCACATAGGTCTACTATAGACCAAACAGTTTATCCCTGGTTGATTTTTCCATTTCCATTATTTTACCAGCTCTTCCTTCACCTTCCCCTTGCATCACTGGGTGTTTGGGGTAACTAAGTGTGTATTTGTGTGTGTTTTAGACAAGTCCAGTCTGTGAGTGCAGGTGTAAAGGATAAGGTTGGTAAAGCAGCGTTGACCCCCCTTGGGGTATGTAGTAACTGCAGTAGCTGGGTTCTGCTAGATAGGGAGCACTGTGCTCTGCAAGGTATGGGGCAGGCTGGTAGAAGCACGTCACATGATCTGTGTTTGGAATAATATTCTGCTCTCCTAGAACCTTCAATGCCAGCACTGTGATCATGTTCAGTGTCTGGCGCCTTTCATGTCCCATTAGACAGACTGTGCTGTCATCTACCACACGACGCAGTGTCATCAGGTACTGGTACTTGCTTCTCTCCTCGCCAATGAAGTGGTTCTTCAAGTAGGACAGGATCTTCCTCTGCTGCTCCTGTACATCAGGGAAATCAATGAAAAATCTCGAGCACATGTAGCGCTCAAGTGTCTTTATCTGAGTTTCACTTGCTGGTCTGTAGTCTCTGACCAGCAGGTTACTGTATTTCAATAAGCCACCACCTCGAATCTCCTCGGGGTTCCTGGTAGCGATTAAGCGGTAACGCAGATGGTCCATGGCTGCCTCAAAGTCACCATACATGCTCTCTGCCAGGACCTCAACATCAGGGACTGAGCCAGATGCCCGAGGAGCAGTGCACTGTTCAGGCATGTCTGCAGTTACCTTAGGGGTCTCTTTGTTCTCAGGCACGGAGCTGGATGCCGCATCTGCTCTTGGAGGGGCAGATTCCCTTGGGCTCCCAGCCTGAGAGTGAGGCAGCACATGTGAAGTGGAGCTGGGGATTGTGATTGGAAAAGAGACAGGCTCTGCAACCAGAGGCAACGATGAGATATAATCTTGTTCATTTTTATCCTCTAACTGTAGGAGAGGAACTCCTGGCCGAGCAGGGGTCTCTTTAATCTGTTCCTCGCTGTCTGTGTTCAGTATCAAAGGCTCCATGTCTGAAGATACCTGAGATACATGCCCCTCTGACTCCACTGGTGTAGTGAGACAGACGAGGGGAGGGCTGAGGCAGGGAGAAGGGGGGGTAAGACAGAGTGGAGGAGGGCTCAGGCTTAGCATAGGTGGGGTGAGGTAAGGAGGTGAGCTGAGACAGGATGAGGTAGGGCTGAAACTAAGGGGTGGAGAGCTAAAGCTCGTAGCAGGGCTGATGGAGCTCAGCATCGGAGATGCAAGGCAGTGAGAGGGAGGGGTCAGACATGGGGGAGGGCTGAGGCTGGGGGGTGAGGGAGTGAAGCAGGGAGGGGAAAGACTAAGTATAGGTGGGGTGAGACAGGAAACAGGAGGGGTAACACAGTGCGAAGAGGAGGCAGAAGTAAGTGTGGTCTCTTGTGGGATGTTTGCCTGATTCAGGTTAATCTTTTTGGTCCATGGTTCTCGGCTTTCATCTTCATCACTGAGCTCCACTTGTGAGGTATGTGCAAGTTCTTGGATGTCTGAGCTAGATGTATCAGTTTGTGAAATTAATGTATCCACTGAGGCAAGAGGCTCTGATTGTTTTGGTGCAGAGACAAGTTCTCTAGAGGAGGACTGGCTTTGTCCATCAGAAGCCACATGTGTTGGTGAAGTTTCTTTTAGGCTCTGAATACTTGTCTTACGTGAACCCTGTGTGACTAGCTGAGAGGAGGACAGCTCTTGAGGTAGAGCAGGCATGGGATCTATAGCAGAGTTGGAGAATATGGCAGGGGCTGGATTTGGAGCTGAGGTAAGGTCTAGGTTTGAAGATAGGTTAATGGAAGGGTTGGGTTCAGGCTCAGGCTTTATTTTAGACAAAACCATGACTGTTGGGGTAGTTGGAGGGTCTGAACTGGGAACTTCTGGCTTTGAGGCTATCTCAGGTTCAGGGCTAGGGCAAGGGTTTGGATCTAAACAGGACACTATGACAGGTTTGCCTTCAGAGACAGGACTGGGGGTAACCTTCCTGCACATCCTGCGAGGGGGCTTGGGGGAGGAGTGTTTGAGCACCACCATGTGAGATAGTCTATCTGAGGCCTTACAAGAGGGAGAAGAGGAGCTCTTTTTGTCAGAAGCAAGGCTGGGTGGTGCAGGTACAATATCCTGAGTATGCGGAGGGCTGACGGCATCAAGTGTGTTAGGTGAATTTTCTGAGCTATCTGTGTGTAATGTGCTGTGAGTCTCCTGCGTGTCCTGTGTACCACTAGCCTGTGTGTTGTGAAGTGTAAGAGATACGGTAGAGGTGGAGCAGGAGCAATTAATACTCTGTGTGTTTTCTATGTTTTTTGCTTCTTCTGTCATTTTACTTCTTTCCATGTCATTGTCCCTCTCTGCTTGTGTTTGCTCCACTGGCACTGTTTCTACATTTCTTTCATCTGCTAACTGTGCCTCTATCTTAGCATGTGAAGGTGTGTCAGGCTCTGGAGCACACATAGGTTGTGTTTTATCTTTCTCATTACTTCCCTGATCCTCACTATAATATTTAGCGACGTCTGGTTGCTCCGTACTGTGTGATTCTTCTTCCAGGTTTAGAGGCTCTGTCGGGGTTTTGTTTGAGGCTTTTGGCGACTCGGACTGTTCCATCTGCTCTGTGAGTTCTTTCTCTTCACTAAGGGGATTTGTGTGGTTTGAAGGTTCATTCTGGAGAGCGAGTTCCTCGCAATTTGAATGTGCTGCTTGATGACCATCACAGAACTGAGTTTCCTCTGACTTAACTGAGCATTTCGTCTTGTCCAAGAGCTCTGGCTCATGTCTGAGTTCGATCTGAGTCGGTGGTTCAGCTTCCTCTGAAGTTTCTTTCTTTTCTGACAAAACGTTTAGAGATGTCTGGTCAGAAAAGTCAGTCTCATCTGAGTTTTCTCTGTGTCCTGACACTTCCTTTAGCCCTGCAGGTGTTTTTTCTTGCTTGTCTGTTTCCACTGTGGATAGTTTTGTCTGTGTTGCATGTTCAATTTGTTGTGAGATGTCTGTTTGTGACTCCTTTTCATGCACCTCATCTCTTGGTGTCTGAGCCGCCTCTTTGCGGGATAACTCTTTACTTGTGGAATTATCTGTTTCTGCCATGGTGTCCTGTTTTTGCAGAGAGGGGGAGTCCTCATTTTGATTCTCTGCAGCCTGCTCAACAGTATTATTTTTGTGCTGTGACTCCTCCTGCATGTAGGATTCCAGGAGACGATCCAGAATGATTTGGAACGAGTCGACGCTGAACTCAAACTGCCTCCTCAGCGAGCTCACAAACTTGAGCTCAAGGTTTTTGCCGCTGTTGTTTGAGAGGGAGATTAGGCTCCATTTGTCATGCTCATTGAAAACCTTCACCATTTTCTGGACGTACGCCTCCTTCATTGTGGCGCTGCTGATCCTCTCTCTGTTGACCCCAGCAGGTAGGCAGTCCAGCAAGCAGCCCAACACTGACTCTTTGATCACCTGAGAGAAGAACACATCAACAACATAACAGCTATAGCTAATGATTGCAATCTTTGTGCACTTTCACTTTTATTTTTTAACTGACTATCAACTAAAAATATTAAAACAAGTTCTATTGATTCAGCCGTGTGGTAAAATGTTCTCCTGTTACATTGTGGTGAGGATTAAAATAACATCATTACCAATATAGTGCCACATAAATTGGTACTACAACATAGATAGTAGAGATTAAATGTCATGTTTAAAGATACTTTAATACAGCAGAATAAATGCTGCAGGCAATTGATCCCCAGTGCTCAGATCATATTACACTGACCTGCTTTCTTTCCTTCTCTAACTAATCAGTACAATGATCATACCTGGAACTCCTCTTGACTGGGCAGCTCCACTCCAAAGATGATGTCCAGGTCCTTGTAGCTTGTTCCGTTGTCTCGGACGAGGACGTGGCTGGCTGTGGAGCCGTTCAGACGAACATCTCTTACTATGATTCCCTGATTCTGAAGCCTGGCCCGCACTGCTATGATGATGTCTCGAGGACGCAGCTCCAACGTGGGAAAATTCCCGCGGCCGTGGATTGGGACCACCTCCGACAGAACCTGATGGAGAACCTCCACCTGCTCAGCATTCAGACTATGGAACCGCTGACTGGATTTGGTTTCAGACATGCTGCTACCCTAAAGGGAGGGAAGGAGAAAGCAAATGAGACTTTATTGCAACTCCCCAACAAAATGTGCAATGTGTTTTACTCTGTTGCTCTCTGTCTTTCACACCAACACACACACACACTTAGTGCTCGCTCACACTCATATGCACACTCCATGCCAGTCTGCAAGTCACAGCTTGGCTGACAGCTTTTCCACAATGCTAATATAACTGCTGTGTTGACAAACTGACACATGGCACAAATCACATGGATGTGCTTTGCATAAATATATTTCCACTGCTCAATCAGATCACAACAAATTAAGGGGAAGTGTATGGAATCAAAGAATCTCAAACAAATTACAGTATTTACTACCTCATATCATATCAATTAGCCTCTATTTACACTTCATCTCAGCCATATACAACATCTAACGTCAAGTTCAATGTCCAGTTCTGTTGTTTATATAAAAATGTACTTGTGTTCAGTTATTGTGCAAGATAATTATAATAATCCATGTAAAGCCAAACTAAATCTTTATTGATTATTTCCTCCAGAAGAGCAAGGGTTAAGCTGAATGAGTCATCACCAGCAGACTGCATTAATCACACCAACGTCACTAATTAAAGACACACATCTGTGTTTGTGTCTGTGTGTGCAGCACATGATGTGTATACATTACAAACTGAGTGCTACACACACACACACTCACACACATTCACATTAGTGCGTACGAGCTTTTATATAACACCTTCTGTAAATTGTAGCGGAAATTGGAACAAAGTGAGATTTAATATTGTCAAATGATTTTTGTTTGGTTTTTCCATGTGTAATCCTCCTGGCAGACACATACACAGCCTCTGTGTCCATGTCCCATCGATCAATCTGCGCAAACTAGACACATGTTTTCAATAAACCCAATCAGTTTTCTAACCAAGTCAGTCACAAGAGTCTCTGTGTGTCGTGTTAAAGTGTTTCAGGGAGTGAGTGCTCATGTTTGAGTGTGCAACTGTGGTTCATAGCAGCCCATTATGATCTATTGTTTGCTTTAATCAATAGTTGTCACTCAGTACTACATCTGAATGCAGCTAATTGCTATGATTTGTCGATATTAGCAGGGTAAACATTTGGATACTAATGAGCAGTAATGGGATGCTTTCTGGTAGCAGTTTGTCAGACATCAGACATCTGTAACAACCACAAACACCCTATTATAAGAAGTGTTTATAAAACCTTCGAATCCGTGATGTATATATTTCAACAAACAAAAACTACAGCCACAAAAGGCAACCTCTCCAGTAGTTAAAAAAAACTATGTGCTTACCAGAACACAATGAGTCTGAGGACACAAATCTCCTGAAAACTGTTGTGGATAAGACATGTGTCTGTATGCCAATTTAAACAAGGTGAACTTCAAGTTGAAGAGAAGAGTAATCATACATCCAGAGGTGATGAATACAGTTCCAGATGTTGGCACTGACCATGCATATAGCGAAACAATGTGTTGAGTAGGCAGAGAGGCACTGCAGGACTGTTTTCAAGCTGGTCCTTGTATCTCCCCCTCCCCTTTCGCACTCTTCTGCAAACTTGCAGCTCGAGTGACTCATCCAGGCATATCGGCTCAGCTCGCACATAACCTATGGCTACCAAAACCCAACAAAGATGAGGGGCTCACATAGAGTGGATGAAATCTTTGTGCTCTGTGTTAAATTCTGTGAAGTAACACACAAGACACTTGTCCTTTGTGTAGGATTTTTTCTATATCTTGAGTATATGCACATATAGGATAGTATAAGTAGAACTCTATTATGTCCTGTGTGTAGAAAACTCTTGATACAACAAGAATAACCTCATACCCTTGACTTTTAAAATAATACTATATATGTTATCACTTTATTTCCATACTTTTCCTTACACCTAAACAATTAGGATACCAACATGTAATTACAATGTCAAGAAACACTACGTAGCACCTTTAAAATTCTGACGTTACATTTTTAAAATAAAGAATGAGACTCTTTAGTCTGTTCATCACTACCTAAAATTTACTGGAAACGATCCAGAGCTCTGCCGAGCTTCACTCTGCCCTGCTGGTCTTCACCCTAATCACCTAATCACGCACTTACTTACACCTGAGATGCCAGATGAACGCAATTAACCGCAATTAAGTACCTGGCAGGATAAAGGTCAGTAGCTGAGTGCTGGGATTAAAATCACATTAGATGCCCGTGTGTGCTCCATGCGGCCACACTAACTAAATCATCCAACTTTGAGGGAGCAGGAGGTTCTTACCTGTTGCTGTGGCATTTGTAGGAGCGACTGGCTCCTGGCTCGGCAGCGAAATGAAACCTCGAGTATCCGCCGAGCTTCGGGTCCGGAGAGTCTGAGTCTGTTGTACGTGGGTTTGTTGTTCTTCTGAAGTCCCTACCCACTCTGGTTAGGCTCGCTGATGATGCGGCTCCGTCCCTTATAAGGCATACGAGGCTAGAACGTGTGCGCGAGTTCATTCGGGCGCTGTCCGGGAGGCGCGTGGTGCTGAAATGAAGACTGAAATGAGTCCTCGCGCTCTTGTTTTCTCCTCCGGCCGCCCGGAGTGTAACGCAGTTTCCATAGCGACCTGCCGTCATTCAGTTATGACTCGTGTGTGTGTGTGTGTGTGCGCCGGGGGGGTCGGGGAGGGGGGGGACGCTAACAGGTGTTGGGGGGCCTGTTCAGTGTTTGTCCATGTCGTAAAAAGTTTAACATGTGAGGTAAAATCAGACCGAGGAGTGACTGCATGTTCTGCCTAAATGAAGGACTCTCTGTGCTCACAGTCAGGACCATCATAACTTCGTTATAGTCTGAATAAACTGAGTGGAGAAGCGCTTCATTGTGTGTCCTGCTGTGGTTTATACAGTGTACACGGACTGAGCTGCTGTGGGGTCGAGACCAGGACCCAGCTGAACATGTAGGGTATGTTTTTCCACACTTTTCATCCCATTGTTCCCTCAGGTACAGACCATTATATCTAGTGCTGTGTCCACAGAGTATCAGCAGATACAGTATGAGTCATCCATACCCCCCCTCCCCCGGACCCAGCCGTTAATCCCCACCACCAGCCCCAGCCCCCTTCCTCGGGTGGCCTTCTTCTTTCTGTCCCTGCTCTTCATCGCCATAGAGCCTGTGTACCTTGCGGTCCCGTCAGCTCACACACACCAGTCCAGTCTCCCCCATTCTCTCCACGCACAACTCTACGACAACAGAAACAGAGTGAAAGAAAACAAACAGCGAGTGGCTCTGTGGAAAAGGTCAATTTACTCCTTCACCAAAAAAGCACAAACGACGTCACTGGACGTGTACGACCCACCGATACCCGGTACAAACCGGGCTATTTTTAGTCTGGATGGAACTTGTCTGCTCTGGACACGCGCGCCCATCCACTTCTCGAACGGCCGTGACGTAGGAGGCGCGAGCGCGCCATGCAAAATCGTGACTGTGTGACGACGGCGGAGCGTAGCCCGACGACTGTACGCGAAGACGAAGACGCGTCAAGATGGTTCCCACAAGTCACCGTGCACCAGGGACGACAACTCACGTCACACACGGATACATCTGTCTAATATGGGCTTAATATGAATATTAATATGAATATTAACACATAATATGCATATTAATGTGAATATATAATATTCATATTCATATTAATTATCAATATAATTAGCCAATTTGTTCGGCGTCTAATCCAAAATGAGTTAAAACACGGAGAAAACTTCCTGAATAGTGGACATTGCGACCATTTTAAACACGTCATCGGTAGTTTACGTTTTTTTTTTCTTACCTGAAAAATATCGAAAGTTTCCCCCAATACAAAATATGTAATCCAACTATTGCGACACAGTCATCCTGTTAGCACAACAAACGCGAAGCCGCCTTACTGGAAATGAAAGGAATGAGGAAGTGCGCAGAAGTGAAGCATCTCGCTTCGCTACAGCGGCGAACTTAGCTTGAAAAATCAAAACAAACATCTCTGGGAAACAGGCGAGTGGCTGGATGCTGCTGGTGTTTTGTACATAAGCAGACTGGCTGCTTGTCTGAGAAACAGTCATTCATCATGTCGAATATGGAGAGTATCCTTTTTTATACAGTCCAACGGACATAACGGTCCACACATTTCTATGGTAGCAAGCTAAATGTAAGCTGGGCTTGGTAGCTAATAGTGGCAGACTGGAGACAAGCTAGCGTTTAACTTTTGCCCAGTCATTCAGTGATGAAGGAAAATAATGGCAGGTTAGCTAGCCCGTCCAAGTCTAACATAAATTCACTTTCCGTTTGTAAAAACAAATAGTCTTGCATGCACTCAGATTTAGCTGAATGTCTTAAGATGCATCAGTGTGCAGTATATTTGTATAATGCTAATACACTACCATTACTAAGATGAAGCTGTCCTTGACCAGTCACACAGAACACCTGTTTAACCTCAAATTTGCCGCCAAGGAGTTACAACGCAACTCAAAGAAATGTGACAAAGAGGAAAAGGCAGAGAAATCTAAAGTGAAGCAGGTTGGCTTGTTAAATTGTGGGTTTAATTGAGATCAGGATAGCATGTATTATGAATTATAATTAATGTGCTATCTCCTGATTTTCTTAGGCTATCCAGAAAGGTAATATGGAGGCAGCCAGGATCCATTCAGAGAATGCCATCCGTCAGAAGCATCAGTCTATTAACTACTTGAGGATGAGTGCCCGTGTGGATGCTGTGGCTTCTAGGGTCCAGACTGCAGTCACTATGAACCAGGTGAGGATTGTGGGTCA
>JAUBNQ010000002.1:5678078-5688842 GCA_032353495.1 Ctenopoma kingsleyae | reverse complement strand
GACCTGAACTGAACTTTGTCGTTGAATAAAGTTGCATTTCTTTACCTACTAAATATGTTGGTGGGTTGCTTGTTGCTACTAAAAGAAAGTACCATTTTAGAAAGCCAACATTAACCCTTTTATCATCCTCCGCAGGTTTATGAAACCGCATCTAGAGGAAAAGTGTAGCATAGGGGTTTTCCTCTTTACTGATTTGCCTGGTTTGACGTTTGATGAGAGCAAGTTAATCCTTTATAACAGGAGAAACTCGCTCCACACCAGAGCCATACATTTTTGTAGAGAAAACCTTTAATTGAAAAATAAATAGAAGAAAATTCACATTTTGTAATTCACTCCAATATTTTCACATCCTAGTTTCCATATAACTCAGAATTACAGTTTTCTGTCAGGGGTTTAGTGGTTGAGATTAACCTGTCGGCCCCTTAAGACTGTAGTCTAGTCATCTTCAGTCTCCTCTCCTCCAGTTATGCAGGACAGGCGCCTGCTGAAAGTCATACTCTCTGGTATCTCTGGCTTGCTTAGGCGCCTCCAGAATTCATGCGTTGTGAAATAGTACATGAGTGGGTCCAGGCTGCAGTTCAGGCTCGCCAGGCAGAGCGTGACTGCGTGGCATCGTTGAATCAGGTCCCTGAAGGCACAGTTTTTAAGAAGTTTGGCTTTTGCCATGAAGTCCAGGGGCATAGTGACATGGTAAGGAGCAAAGCACACTAAGAAGACCACAGCACAGCTTAGCACCATCTTTAACGCTCTCTGCTTCTCTCCTCGGTCAGGAAACGCCCCCGTTCTCACCTGCTGGAGACTCCCAGCAGTCAGACAGGCACAGGCTAACACCAGGATGAGGGGGATGATAAAACCCACCAGTTCTGCTATGATCAGGAGGGCAAAAGCTGCTGGAGTACCAACTCCTCTCATGGGCAGCTCTGAGAAACACTCCTGGGAGCCCCTCGAAGAGGGGTCATTCCTCAGCAGGGGGAACGGCAGACAGGCGAGGCAGACAAACAGCCAGCCAAGGATGCATATAAACAAGTCTCCTTTTCGCCTGGATGAATTGTGAAACCTCAGCGGGCGCATGATGAGCTCACAGCGACGCACACTGACACACACCAGGAAGTAGATGGAGGCGTACATGTTGACATACTTGAGATAGAAGCAGAACATGCAGAGAGGGTGACCAAAGGCCCAGGTCTTGTTCAGGTAATAGTAGATCCGCAGAGGCAGAGAGAGCACCTGAGGAGAGCAGAGAGCGTCAAGATGGTCATAGAAGAAGAAACATCTTTTTTTTTTTAATTTCACTTTTTCTAATTAGCTCAACATGAAAACTTTTCATATTCAATTAACAGTTTAAAGCATCAGTTCAATTTGTTTCAAGTCTAAGTCAAATCCCATGATAGCTAGTCATCTGATTCCAGGGACCCTGGAAACATCATATTAGCTTTGGCTGAACCTTTGAATGCATTTTCTGTTTGTTTATACCATTGGATGTTTATTAACCCCTGTAGTTTGAGCTGTGACAGACATTTTCCAGCTGGGGTGAAATGATAACGCCTCCCTCTGCTCAGCAACAAGATTACATAATCTAAACTAAAAGTGGCTAAAAGTAGATAGAAATTTGAATATGATATCAATACTGTTCATTTATACGTACTCCCTAAAGTTGAACTATATTGAGCAAGTTGAAAATCTGTGAAGTTACCCTTTAATGTATAACACACTTTATTGTAGGTGTATCTTGTGTAAGGACATTTGAGGTATTTATTACTGACTCGTAACTGGTACAAAAACAACGAAGAAACAATAATGTAAAATATGTTGTTTTATATGAATTTCAAATATTACTAAATGTGTGTTCATATTGAATGTCACACTGGCAATTTTCTGTAATGTTATCAGCTGTTCATTCTGTTTATACAGCAGGTATGGGTACTTTGTAAAGTTAGGCATATTTCTTAACAAATATATTAATGAAAAGTCTCAAATGTCCTCCAACCTTAATGCCCTTTGAGAAATTACGACCAAAACCTTAATACAGCAATTAAATGTGAAATACAAAAGGTTTCTTACCTGTAGCAGGTCGGCCACAGCCAAGTTCATCATGAACACCACGGCCTTCTTGGTTTCTCTGATGTAGGCTCTGAATACCCACAGTGCCAACACATTACCCAGAAGGCCAGGTGCTAAGATCACACTGTACACCACCGCATATAAGTGATGCTGGTATGTCTTGAGCTCTGCACTGCTGTTCTGGCACTCTGCAGTTAAGTTCATCTTAAGCCACCGGCTGACAACTGTTAACTGTTAAGACAAGCTGCCTTGTGAACCAACAGGAAGCTTGTATCAGGAAAGCTGTTTACAGTCTGGTGAAGGGTGTATTTGAGCATCCATCTTGTCCATTATGGTAAGGGCTTCCTACTGTGACCTGTGCCACTACAGTCCTGTTCTCTGCTGCATCTCAGAGAAAGTAACGGACTTTGAAGTAGACGTTTGTATCCAGCGCTGGCAAACTATCAATCCCAAGAACATGGCACCCTGGTAGAGGAGAAGGGGAAAGGTCAACTCTAAAATTATAGTACCATGTCTTAAAATGTGTCCAAAGAAGCAGAAGAAAAAAACAATCCATTGAAATATTGGCTGTAATGTCACCTCACAGCAGGACGACGCAGCTCTGTCTTTTTCCTGCCCAGCCCAAAAACAAGTAGCTTATATGAATCTGAATTTCTAAAGAGCCGTTGTGACATACTGGTTGTGGTTGTTTGTCTGACTGTTACAGACAGGACTGTGACAAACTAGCCACCGGCCCTCCCTCTCACCTAACGCGTGCTGGGATAGAAAGCAGGTTTCTAGAAACAACAGATGATATTTGTCTGTAAATTAGCCTCACATGGCAGCATGTTTTGCATGTTGCACAGATTACTATCAGACACTGAAAAGGAAATCATTCAGAAGGACACATATTACATTGTACGGGACTCATAAAACACACGTGCATGCAAACACACTCACACCTGTCAGGCACGGCCTCGGCCGGTTAGGTCATGTTTTTCAGCTCTTCATAATGTAACAAAATCCGAGTGTTGGATCACTGCTTGTTGCACTAGCATTTACAGTAAATATGCAAACTCACAGAGAAGCAGCGGCTACATCTCCCACATAGCGTTCACTGTTTAGCATCTCCACCTGCAGGGTACTCGACAATAAGCCTGTGTGAAACGTTGCAGAATGAAGCATCAGTGAAACTGGCGTGGTTACCAGCTCAGACCAAGCGCGTGGTTAACAGGTCAGCTCAACCTGCCTTCTCTAAGTCTGCGTAGATACGAGGAACCATTCTTCTTATGGTAAATCCCCCGTTTAAAAAGTATTGACGCCTACCATGTGTTTGTATAACACGTTCAACAGCATAAAATGAAAGTAATAGAAGGCTTCAAAGACTTTTAATTACCCTTAAACGCAGATAAACTTTAGATATATTTTAACTTCAAATGGAATTTCACAGTAGAGACTGTAATTGAACTTCCATCTCGTAGGTGTGATACACTCGCTGCTGTAAGGGTTCAACCTTGTCATTACTTCTTTTCACACTTTGAGGATTTCTACAGATTCAATTTTTGGATGGTACAAAGTTGAAAATCAGGCTTAGTGCTAATCTGTTTCTGCTTTTTAATGAAATTTCCAAAATCTTTAGAGGCAAGTAAAGTTTTTTAGCTTCCAGTTAATTTGAAATGACTTAAAATCACTTGTGACAGCTAAAACTTATAATATATCACTACTATTCATACTTGAGGAAGCTTGACCGGCAGTATAGAAACATGATAATAAATAATACTGATGATGCTCAGCTGTTTTAAATTTGAGGATGTAGTCTAAATATAGTGTAAATATGTAACAGTTACAAGAAAGTAATACAGCTTATTTTTTATTTATTTTTTTGAAGTACAGACTTTTTAGTAACAGTTAAAAACATAAACTAAACATCATTCTGCAGAGAAAGTTACTACTGTAACTACTACTAATACACAGTTAGTTTGGTTTTTTAGTTTTAGACTTTTCCAGACCTGACACCTCCAAAAGGTCACAAGATGAATTTGAGTGTGTGTGGGTTGATTTTTCTTTTTTTCTTTACCAAATTAGCTAAACGTATTGTATTACCCCTGTATCTTTGTGAAGTGTTACAAGTTATAAAGGCTAAGGACTTCTGGTTTAACCTTTAACAATATTTTGTATGTTCTTGGCTCATCATAAGATTTTTTTATTCAAAATCTTAAATCTTAATCTGATTATTAACATGCTTGTATAATATATAGATATTATAAAGTACAATATAGTTGAAAAACCTCAAAATTGTACTTCGCCACTGCTCCCCAGTGAGGATATTAACAACCAGAGGAGCTCGAGATAAGTAAAGAGGGGGTTTCATCCGGTTTGGACGCTGTACAGATCTGTTTTAAGACATGGCCTCTGCTCTCTGACCGTCTTTAATCAGGCTTCACAGCACTCCCAGTGGACTCTCAATCTCCTTTTACCATCACTGACCTTTGACCTAAATGTGTTTTTAGGCCTATTTCTTCTGCCATTACTTTCACTTTTGCACATACAGTGTGCTTCTGTCATGGGCTGTCTACAGATGACCCATACGTGGTGAACACTCATTTCCTCCTTGTGGTTTGCGAAAGTGGACGTAAACAATGTTTACCAATGAAAGCCATCTCCCGTGACACATGACACATGACACATCATTGTATTGTGACAGGATTTTGTTCATATGTGGCTACACTAAAGAAAATTGGGTAACGGTTAATGCTAAACATGTATGAAGAGTTTTCGTTTCTATTCTTCATTTATTTAGTTTGTTTATTTGCCACACAGCTGAACGTTGTAACAAAAAAGCCACTGATGCAGTGTATATGGCATGTCTAGCAAAAGAAGCTCATTTGCATGAATTCAAATATCACGGTTCAACATGCACAAGTGGCCATTTCTATACTTATTGTTTTTATGAATGAAAATGTAATAATAGATCAGAAATTAGTACATTCGCCTTGTAAAACTGGACTCTGATCCTTTACAATTAAAAATAAGAACAGTATCCCTATCTTAGGATTCAGCTGTATCAGTCCTCAGATTTAGTCAACAGAAAAACACTCTTTCATCCGTTGATTCATTTCTTTGTGGGCTGTTGGCACGTTACAGCCTTTCCACTCAGACACGACTCTGCCCTCACGTACAGTGTTAACACTCAGGTAACTCCACGTGTGCTGTTACACATACAAAAACACGTAATGACCCCCGATCTCGGGCACTTACATGGACTGATAGAAAACCACACAGACACCCTGACACTACACACACCCTCAACATAACAGACATTCCTCACACTGGAGAAACATACGAGGTTTCCCATGGGTCGTGACTCCACACTGAAAGCATCCAGCCTCTCACACAAAAGCTCACACTCACTTTATTAGAATATATAAAACTTGACAGTCTCTCACCTCTGTCTTCAAACTTGTAGCCATGTTGAATCAGAAAGCTGAAGAGCGAAGCCATCCGTCAACACACATGCCATCCCCTCCCTCACTTTCTTTGACCTGCCCTCACTCTTCCTCACACTTTTCTCTCACTTTATCTGTTGATATCTACCTCAAGCACAATGCCTGTTGTCTCTTTCTTCTCTAATCTAATGTTATTTCCTGTTTTGACTCTTCACCATATTCTCTGTAAGTCTACATCTGCCTATGTCTCTCTGCTGTAATGGGGGTTTTAGCACACATATGACTTCCTGTGACTGTGGGGGTGTGGTTTACAAGAATCTTTGACACATAACTTCTGCTATTATGGCGACCTTTTTTCCCATGTGGTCGACATCGATGACAGACCAAAACATTATAATTTGTCAGAACTAAGAATTTTCTGTTGTTGTTTTAAACTGCTTTTGTACTTTTTTTCTCTAGCACAAATTATACAACACTGATGTTTTTATTAACTAAATGTAAAATACAATAAGCTGCAGTAAAGCAACCATGAATAAGATACCCAGCAGTTTTTCCAAAGGTGGGTTACTTACAGTGCATCTGCCTGGGGGGGTGGCAGTATCTCAGAGGATGCAGATGCAGGAGGAGGTACGTGGGTGGGGGGACGCTGATTTTCAGTTCAAAAGCCCACCCTGCCTAACAGTTGCTGGTTTTTCAGAGCTGTTGCAACTGCTGCCAACTGTCTTTGCCACTTTGCATTGTAAGAGGAAGTGCGCCAAAAATGAGCCGGCACGTCTTTTCAGTTGCTGTCACCCAGAAGAAACGATCACGAAGCAACCACAGATGGATACAGTAATTTAAAAAAAACCATCACAGCAACAGATACAACAGAAAGCACAGACTTGCTTTTATTTATGAGACTTCAACAACAGATATTTACAAAAAAAAACACTACCAGTCAAAAGTTTGGACACGCCTTCTCATTCAGTGCTTTCTCTTTATTTTTATTATTTTCAATGTTGTACAAAACTGAAAACATTGAAATTATGAATAAATAAAAGAATAAATATGGAATTATCTAGTCAACAAAAAGTGACCCAGAATATGTATCATAATTTATTATTTTATTATATTTTAGGTTGTAAAGTAGCTGCATTTATGCTTTGGCACACTCATGGCATTCACTCACCTGGAATGGTTCTCAGTTCACAGACCACTGTGTCAAGAGTTCATTTGGGATATTTTTCTTAATGTGCATCAGTTGTAGAGGAAGAGTGGGAACCAATAGCTCTGTTAGTTCTCCTACAACCACTGTTCAAATCCATATTATGGCAATAAACACTCCGTTAAATAAAGAGAAAAAAACACTCTACTTTATGAAATGAAGGTCAGTCAATATGGCCTGGTGAGTCCAAATTTGCGATTGAGATTTGTAGTTTCTAACCTGTCTTTTTCGGATGTAGAGAGGGTGAATGGTCAGTTCCTGAATGTGTGGAGGAGGCGTGATGGTGTGGGGGGGCTTTGCTGGAGACACTGTTGGTGTCAAAACTGAGGGTAAACTTAACCAGCACGGCTACCCCAGTCCCATCTGGTTTGCTCTAAGTGGGACCATCATTTGTTTTCCAACGGGACAATGAATCCAAACACACCTCTAGGTATTTGTCCAAGAAGACAAGTGATGGAGTGCTGCATCAGATGACCTGGCCTCCACAATCTGTTCTGAATCTAACTGAGATGTTTTGGTATGAGTGGAAACTGAGAGTGAAGGGAAACAACTACTCAACACCTGTGGGAGCTCCTTCAAGATAGCTGAACATCATTCCAGGTGACTACCTCATGAGGCTGACAGAGAGAACGACGAGTGTGACGAGAGTGTGCAAAGCTGTCGCTGAAAGAGAAGATGTGTCCAAACTTTTGACTGGTAGTGTAACTTAAGTTGTAGGCACTTATACAGACATTGTTTGCACACTCAGTATGAAACACATACGTAAATCGTTGCTGATTAAAAGTATTTTTTATACAGAATTTGTGTCTTTACACTGAGGTCAAAGGTCTTTGGGTCAGCTTGTATTCAGACAGCTATGATATGTGCAATACAAGGTGGATCACGTTCGTCTGTTTGCCTGAAGCAAAAGCTACTTCCTACTCTGAGCAGTTGCTTTCCATGCTCATCAGTCTTTGCTGCGCAGGACGCTGGATGGGAGAGGTGATTGGGGAGGACAGTAGTGAGGAGGAGAAAGAGGCGGTGCGTATAGTTAGGTGCTGCCTGAACTCTGCCGTTAGAAAGTAATAAAGCAGAGGGTTGAGGCAGCAGCTCAGACTCGCCAGGCACAAGGACACAGGGTGAAACTGACGTACTGCCAAACTGATACCACAGTTTGATACAAAGTTCTGTGATACCATCATGTAGAGCAGGAAGTTGATGTGGTAGGGGCCAAAGCAAAATAAAAATAGGGCAGTACAGCTCAGCACCATGCGCAGAGCACGCTGCTTCTCACCATTTGCCTGCCTTTCATGATTTTTATCCCCTTGACAGTTGACCGAGGTGACTGATTGGAGTCGGCTGCGTGTTGAGGAGTTATGCGTGGTTGAGTTTTGCCGATCCTGGGTCTGTCTTTGTTTGAGGGACCGGGCGATGCGTATGGAGCTGTAAACGATGCAGACCAAAGGAATTAAGAAACCAAACAGCTCAGCTAGAGCCATCATGGTGACCGCTAGAGACAGAGGCAGACGTCGTATTGGCAAGTCTTTGAAACAGCCCTTGGTAGAACTGGCACTGGAGTCTGGCCTTGATGTGCTGGGGCTTGTACTCATAGTTGGGGCATAAAGTTTATACCCTAAGGAAGACTGGGTAGAAGTGGCATCCAGAGAATATGACAGGTTATAGACAGTTTGTGTGCCTAAGACGATACTGGTAGAGCTGCTGCTGCTGCTGCTCCGCATCAGAATGAACGGTGAGCAAGCCAGACTCACCACAACCCACACCAAAAGGCTGATTATCAGATCATAACGCCGCCTCCAACGACGAGCAAAGAACGGGTCAAGCAGGAAGACGCACCTCTGCATGCTGATACACACCTAAAAACACAGGAAACCGACAAGATAGTTACATATAACTTAACTACCAGATTCAGAACTGCAGGAAGTGAGGATAAGGGAGTTACTGGCTTCAATGCAGATGACTTCCTGTTATCCCCAGTGCAACATTTATTTAAAAAGTTACGTGTTGACATATGACTCCTTTCAAAATTTCTATGATTTGAAATTGTTCCTTGTTCCTTCTATTGGGTATCATTAGGACATGCACAGATATTTTTTACTAAACTGCCTGCTTACCAGGAACATTATGGCAGCGTACATGTTGAGGTATTTTATGTAGAAGCAGAACAAGCAGACGCCTCGACCAAATGGCCAGGTGTGTGTGAAGTAATAATAAATCCTGAGGGGCAGAGAGAGGGTGTGTGCCAGGTCAGCAATTGACAGGTTTATCATGAAGATCACTGCCTTGGTCTTCTTACTGTGGAGCAACATGCAGAAGGGTTAGTCATGCCTAGAATGAATTTGAGGTTTTGTATATGTCTGTGTTTGTATCTGTGTATCAGTGTGTGTGTGTGTACCTAATATATCTGCAGAGGACCCAGAGGGCAGTGGTATTGAGCAGCAGTCCTG
This sequence comes from Ctenopoma kingsleyae, assembly GCA_032353495.1. Classification (NCBI taxonomy): domain Eukaryota; kingdom Metazoa; phylum Chordata; class Actinopteri; order Anabantiformes; family Anabantidae; genus Ctenopoma; species Ctenopoma kingsleyae. The sequence continues at coordinate 5,679,708 of JAUBNQ010000002.1, read as the reverse complement.
GGATGAAGAGTAGCAGGTAGAAGTAGGTGTACATTGTCTCCATGTTTCTGTCCCAGCTGGTCATATTGTGGCCACAGGAGGAGTTGACCTGGGACCCAGACATTTTCAGTGTCAGTGTCTGGGGGCGTAGTTCAGCTACCCTTGTGCTATGGTCAGTCCTTCATTTCCTCCCATGACACCTGAAACTGAAAAATGATAGTTGACACATAGAGAAAGTACTTTGTTGAACTTGTGGTATATATAATACATTTATCACTTGTTAATTTCACTTTGTAATAATATGGTCATAACCAAAGTTTTTTTTTAAAGGTAATAACATCATGGCATAACACATTATATTTTATCAAATGTAGTAACCACTTCCTAATGCTTCATAGATCAGGTGGCAGCATTTTACTGTACTGTTATTACAGTTTATAATAACTATAATAAATGTCTCTGTAACAAGTTACTGGGGTAATATTTCAGTGAGAACAATGGGGTTATTATAGTAAAATAAAAAGAATTCATTTTTAAGTAATATCATAGCCACCCCCCACATGTTAGAAACTTTTTCAGATTGATTTTGTCACACTCATTTAAGTTTAAGTGAAGATGGTTTCACTTAAGGAGGTGTCATGTTGTCCATCTGTATCACTGTAAAGTTACGCTACTAATACAAGCAATTAATTTTCCAGGTAGTGACAAATCTGACTCATAGTTACTCAGGTTTGTTGCTTTTAGCTGATACATGAATTAATCTGGGAAAGTGTTAAATCAGGCTATATCAATTGTTCTAAAACATCTTTATTATAACTTTATGGACATTTCTATTTCCATACAAGGTGTATGGAAGGTTTTTAGTTAATGAGAAACCCAGCAAACAAGTATTGTAAAAATGTAAGCTGTTTTCATGATAGACTCATGACGGACTTGAATGTGGTAGGATGCAACTATTCAAATCTTTTTCAGTGAAAATCTGTTGTACTTGTTACTTCTTATCGCGCGCTCTCTCTCTCTCTGTCTCTCTCTCTCTCTATATATATATATATATACACATATAGATAGATAGATAGATAGATAGATAGATAGATAGATAGATAGATAGATAGATAGATAGATAGATAGATAGATAGATTTAGAGTTTACCCAACAGGAAACAATATAAAAACGGGAAAAAGTTGTCACCACCCCAACTACACCAGTACAACAACAGTAAAATGCTCCTTAATTGTATGTTATTGCTTTGGAAACATAAAATTATTGGATATTAATTAACCACATTGAGCACAAACCAAAATAAAATAGCATAGTTTAAAAATAACTTTTCACTTTTAACATTTTTTAAAGTGTAGTAATGATTGTTTTAAGGGATCTGAGGAGGTATCTAGAATTGATAGATAGACATGTCTTGATGCAAGCTCAATCATTCAGGTAAGGAAATCCCAGAAAGTTGATTCTGTTTATCTGGGCGTAGCGTTTTTCAGTGAAAGAAATGCAAGTGACTCCTTCAGAGTGACAAAATGTTTCTTCCACTGAAAAACGCTAAGTTCAGATGAACAGAATCAATTTTCTGTGAGATAGATAGATAGATAGATAGATAGATAGATAGATAGATAGATAGATAGATAGATAGATAGATAGATAGATA
>JAUBNQ010000002.1:5660241-5677293 GCA_032353495.1 Ctenopoma kingsleyae | reverse complement strand
AGATAGATAGATAGATAGATAGATAGATAGATAGATAGATAGATAGATAGATAGATAGATAGATAGATAGATTTGGACAGGATATTTGCAGAATGCCAAATTAAACATTGTTATGAAACTGCCAAACCCAAGTGTAATGAATCTGTCTCTGTCTGCCCCAGGATTTGAGCAGGAAATGTAAGAAAGATAGATATTTATTCTGCTAATCATCCTTCCTTCTGCCATCAAGACAACACCACACCCTTCCTGTGCTGGCCCAGAGGGGAACAGAGTTCACAGTTTTTTTTGCTGCTTTATCGTAATTTTGACCTATTTTGACTCTTATTTCCCATTGGCCATTGAGGCTATAAGTCTGCTACATTTCCAACAGACTGTCTTGTGTTAACGTGTGCAGTCACACAACATTATGTACTTGAACATGGGGAAGTGATATCCAGGTCAGGTTTTGTGGAACTTACAAAGATAAATTGGGCAATTTATTTTTAATTGCATTTTTGTGTAAGTCACTATAAAACTTTGAAATTTCGAACATCAAATATTGCTGCAGTGTCATGATTTAGTAGACAGATAACTCAAAACATGTTATTTACGACTTACACATACTTTATTTAATCCCTGTAGATATAAATATGTCATCAGCAAAATGTAAAACTTGACTTTGACCACTAAGGTTCAGACAAAAATCATGATACATAAAACATGACAGCTTCTCAGACATTAACTGAACAAAAACTGTGTCGTACCTTGTCCTCGTCCTGTGTCTTCTCTCTAATCGATCAGCGTGGATGGATTGGAGAGGTCAGAACCAGAAGTGGCCACCGGAGTCCACGTGTGTCTATAAAGCTCAGACTGACGCACAAAAGCTTTCTCCTCTTCAAACCGCACAGTAGCAAACAGAGTCAGCACTAAGTCTTCCTGCACTTTTGCAACAACAAAAAAAAACAAAAAAAAAAAACAAACCTGTGAGTGTGTGCATGTGAGCAAGTCAGCCTTAACGCAGCACTAATGTGGTTTCTGTTTGAATGTAAAGACATTAGGTGGCGCATGGTGTGGGTTGTTCTCAGTCTTTGGTTGGTATTGAGGGGAAGGGGAAGCTATGCCTTTACGCATGTGAGTGTTTTTCTACAGTTTACTACGTCACTGAGTCCCTAGCAACATAGCCAAAACTTAAGATAGACACAGTACTGGGCACAAAGGGAGGACAACGGTGGGGTTAAGAAAATAGAATGATAAGCACTTACAAGTAAGAGCATGAATCTAACAGAATACAGACAGGAAGACAGAAATGACTTCCTCTTACCTCTGAAATTTTAAGGATGATCCGGTTATTGGACACAACAGAGTCTGAGAACGCAAAGTGCTTTTCATGCAGTTTGCATGTACAAATCTACACTACTATACTGATAGATATTGTACATAGTATGCTGTCTCACTTTTAATCCTGCAACAATTAGTATGAGAGTGAGAAAAATATAACTACTGTGCTTTTTGCTTCCCCTATCAGATGCTACACTTCCTTTTTCAAAGTGGCTTACCACAACATTTTGTAAGGTAGATTTCTCTGTAGGTAATACACTTAATTTCTGCATTGGTCATCTGAAACTTTAAAATAAGTTTAATTTTGCTACGGCTGTGGTTATGTGCCTTTTGCAACATCGTCGTGGTTTCAGTTCTGTGGCATCAAGGAAGAAAAATGCAAAACCACACAATAGCAAAATAGATGCATGTTGTCCATGCCACTAGTTTCACATCACTTGATACAGACACACTCACACACAGAGAAAACAACTTGTTGATAAGTGCCAGGCACCTGCATGGCCGTTATGACACTAGCAAGCTTCCTGTACAGTAGAGTTTCGTTTTCACGCACACGGTTCAGCAAACGTGTTAAACACAGAGAAACGTGACTGTCAAGGGTCAGGGTATGGTTCCAAGCTTTGTTCCAACTTGGCCACTAGATGTCGGAACAGACCAATACTCATGGTTTCCTAAGCCAATGCACATTTTGCTGTAGTTTTCCTACAATCTTAGGAGCACGTTGCTCCTTAAAAGGAGGTATTTGAAGGGAGAGCTGTTGAGTTCCTCTGTTGCAAAAGTTCTGCCACACTCTTGACATGAACCATTCAGGGGGTGTGCACACACCCACTGTTCTTTATTCTTGCTCTACTTTTCTCTACTCCAGCATTTTCGTCTTCTCACCTGCTGTCCGTGACCCCAAATCCCAGAGTCCATTAACTGTTGTCTCTGCTGCCAGATGCACATGTTCATATCACTCACACAGACGCCTTCTAGGATTAGCTTTTTCCCCCTTTTTACATACTACTGCAGCAGGTATAGAGGCATATTACATTCCCAAGTAAGGCCACGAATCTCTAACTTTCCGTGACTATGTGAAGGAATGAATAAACAACTGAAACATCTTGTTTAATGTCCCGCAAAAACCAGATCAGTTCTCCAGCAGGAGCTTGTAGCTTGTAGCATGTGTATAGAAACATACAGTGTATTCAGAAAGCATTCAGATCCTTTCACTTATTGAACCCTTTACGGTGTGGTAGATAAAATTGATAATTGTTTTATATTATTTTTTATATATTTTTCTTGATAGATCCCCTCCAGCTCCATCAGATTGGACAGGAAATATCTGTGAATGATCATCTTCGGGTCTCGCCACAGATGTCTAGTGGGGGTTTAATCTAGGATTTGGCTCGACCACTCAAGGACAGTCATTGACTTGCCCTGAATCTACTCCAGCATTTTCTTGGCTGTATGCTTCAGGTCATTTTGACCGGTCTCCCTGTCTCCGCTGTTGATAAGTACTCCCAAAATATGTTACTGCCACCACCATGCTTCGCTGTAGGGATAGCACAGTAGTAAGTGATAGTAACAGGTGATGAGCAGTGCCTGGTGTTCATGTCTGCTCACTCAACTTGGCCAGACAGGAAGAGTCAATTTTATCCATTTAAAATTAAGTTAACAATACAATAAAATGGGCAGAAAGTAAAGCAGCTTGTATATACTGAAGCCACTATAGCTGCCCTGTTAGAGACTCGGTCACAACAAACATCAGCAGAGCTTAATTTGTTCTCAAGTAGTCAGTTCAGGAAGCTCTGGGATGTAGTAATTTATCTCTGATCTGATCAATAACTGTAGCTACAGAGTTAATGGCTAACATGCTAGCAAGCTGGGAACATGCAAGAGTGAGTCATAACAGCTCCACTAAGTCAACTAGCAGGTTATCATGCCAAGATTCCCCAAAGCTCATTGATGCAAAACATTTAACCATAAAATCACAAAATGTTTCTGTGATCTCTGATGCATCATGTCGGCCTTAAGTCCTGAGACCCTGCATGATGTCAGTTGAGGGAGCGATGGCAAACTGTCCCACAAATCCATACATGCAAAGTCAGCAACTCAAACTCCTGCATCTGCTGACTCTTCACTGTTTTGTGCTTCATACAACATAACACAATGATTCAGGGTAATTAGTTAACGGTGTTTACCTGCACTTTGGAGTGCACATTGCTGAGACTTTGAGCAGATCTGCAGTCTAAGGCCAGATTAAGACAGAGAGACCTCATTCAGCAGCAAACAATGGACAATTGCTCCAGTCATAATAAGCATTTGGCCTGTGACACAGCACAAAGACCAAGGTCCTTGACCTAGCTCTGAGAACAAGATCACACCAGCTGCATGGCAAAAATTAAGCATTTGAATGGAAAAAACTCCTCTATGAGTGCAAATCTAAGGTCACGCCGACAAAGGCCAGTTTGACTGAATCAATGGACATGAGGTGGGGAACAGAAATAATACATGCAGCCACAAATGAAATTCAAAACAGACATTTAATGGCCTCAAACATTAACACGAGACAAAATTTAACTCAGCAGGACAGCGCACTGCTGTGTTATAGTAACAATGGGTCTCTCCACACTAAAGAGTGTCATAACATTAACATCTAGAATGATATAATGCACTGTGAAAGTTCAAACTTTATAACAATAAAACGTAAGGGCTCAGTGTGTTACGAAAGTAGTTAACAGCACATATCAACAGTGTGGATGGAAATCACCTTCTATCCACAATCCAGTGCATTTGTGAGCGTTTTTTATGTATTGAGCGACAATGTGTGTCTCTTTTAAAGACTCTGTGTGTCTCTGCACTATCATAATAGTCCTGACGTGGCTGGGTCTCTGTTTCCTGTCGCGTGTGCTCATAACACACAGATACATTCCTCTGTTCTCCAGTGGTGGATTAATCCGTAAAGCCCAGGCCATACTTCAGGACTTAACTAATCTGCTGAGTTATGTGTTTGTCACTTCCAGGACCAAACATCTGATTGCTCCTTTTTCTCAAATTCAGAGCTCCTGTCTTTCAAACCTGTCCTGTTCTCCTTTCCTTCCTTCTTCTCTGCTGAGTCAGAGCTGGCTTTCAGTTGTTTTACACTCTTTTCCATTACTGGCCAGAACGTGTGTGTCTCTGGGGAAAGTATTTGCTGTATCCTGGGTCTCAGTGTCGCTGCGGGGGATGCTCTCAGGCCGGGAGCCAGGCCCTTTTCCTCCCATGGTCAAGCTTTTCTGGAAGCTCTCTGATGTGAAGTAGTAGACCACGGGGTCCAGGCAGCAATTAAGGCAGGCCAGACACAGGGTGATGGGGTAAAGTGTTCGGGCAAAGCGCTCCACTGTGCAGTTAGCCAGCGCCTGGGTCCGCACCAGGGCATACAGGAAGAGGATAGAGTTATAAGGAACAAAGCAGATGATGAAGATGCCCAGATGGACAATAATCATCCGTAGGACGCGTCTCTTGTTATCGCAGCCATGACCAACCGTCGCTGGGCGACGCAGGGTCCGCAGAACAAGTGAGGAACATACCAAGTTAGCCAGCAGGGGGATGAGGAAGCCAACAATCTAGGATGGTAAAAAAAAGCATATCAGGACAAATCTGTCACTGTTGTGTGGTCAGATAAATATAGTGTATAAATGGTTTGTATGTAAAAAAACTTACCTCGATAAAGATGGTGATTTTAGACAGGTAGGTTTTCCAGGTGCTCTTGGAAAAGCCCTCAAAGCACGTAGTAGCTGTGTTGGTGCTGTTAATGGTGGAGAAGAAGGTCACCGATATGCCTCCTCCTACGATCGTCAGCCACACGGCGGCACACACCACAGCCGCGTTCCTACGTGTACGTATGGAGCGTGAACGGAAAGGGTAGACAATCGCCAAGAAGCGGTCTACACTGATGCAGGTGAGGAAAAGCATGCTGCCGTAAATGTTGGTAATAAAAGCTGTTCCCGAAACCTTACACAGTCCGTCTCCGAACGGCCAGTGGCGGTTAACGTTGTAGAAAACCTTGAAAGGCAGCGTGAAAACAAATACTAAATCAGATAATGCTAAATTAGTCATAAACATTGTGGTCTCGTTGCGCATCTTCATTCGGAAACAGAACACAAAGAGGGCCGCACAGTTGGTGATCAGGCCTAAGACAAAGACCACACTGTAGACCACAGAGTACAAGTTGTACTTGAAGGAGTCGTCAATGCCACAGTCCTCCATTCCAGTCTCGTTGAGCACTAGACTAGCCATGGTTAGAGCGTGGCTGGAGAAGGAAGCGCCACAGGACAAGGGTACAGCGAAGCCACCAGGACAGAAGCAAAACAAGGCGGAGATCTGGGGATCGGAGCTGTCAGTGGAGGAGCCACCAGTCGAGCCCTCTCCAAGTCATGGTGGACACTTAGACACACAAACTGAGGCAGAGACAGTCAGGATGCAGGGCTGCAGGGCTAGTCAGTCCTCCTGTGGAGAGAAAAGGAAAACGCACACAGTCACTTCCTCACTATAAAAGTTCCAGACCAAGGAGCAAACAACTCCAATTTCCCCACAAGATGAAGCTTATGTGGCCATTACAACTAAACAGGAGCCAGTTGAGTGTGTAACATTTAAATTGAAAAACGGTGTCACACATATGGGCTTAGTTATATTTGTGTGTATCAGCTGTAAGATACAGTCTATTTGTCTGTCTACATGTTTGCGGGTGTGTTAATGTTTATATTCATTTCTTATCTGTTAGTGCAAATACAACTCTTATCTGGTCAGATAGTTTTAGTTCTCATGGCATATATGTGTATGTGGCTGTCATCAGCACTGTGAGAGGTGAATAGCTGCCAGGGACATAAATGCGCTGTAGATCAGGAGGTTAAAAAAAGGCTGCATCCATCTAAAGAGAGAGTAAAATAATGTAGAACTACAGAAATAACCTAAACCTGAGCTCCAACTGGAAGAAGTAAATAACTCAGGATGGAGGTTTGGTGGAAAATGAGTGCCGAGCTGCTCCCACCATCACAGAGCGCTGTTGTCCCAAAGTCACAATAGTTTTGTTGTCAAACACGAACAATTAAAATGATTTGATATTGTAAGAAGACAATGAGTTTTCTAGTTGTTTACTAAGAGATACTTAACTGTGATGTCAGAACAGGAACTAGATTGTTGCTGAGAATGTGCCTTGTTCAAAGCGTGGGTTTTAGTTCGTGAACACACTTGATGGTACACATCCACAATAAATGTTAGTATTGCAGAAGTTGTGGCCAACGAGTCATTGCTTCCATCATCCACGTTTACATTTTAAGTTGTATAAAACAGCCTATCGTGATTCAGCTAATCAACATGTGTGCTTTTCTAACGTGTCATTAGTGGTGTCAAAAAATCAGACAACCCCAGCGACAGCTGGTCAAGTGGGAGTGAAGTTGCCCCGTCTCGGTCCACACACATCATCTCACCGCATCTACAGTACAAGTCAGAAAACTTACTTCATTGTAACACATCGAGATCAGTGAACTTGTCACAAGAAGTGCTAGATGGCGTGTTAAAACAAGTGTATAACCCTTGTAATGTAATAGACCAAAAATGTAAACTCTAGGTGTGGAGTTTGACATGATTAGTAGGCTGGGACAATCTAAGGAAAGACACAAATGAGTTACTGTGCATTATGGGAAACGTAGGATCAAGCTCGACAGCCTCTGTTGCATTGATTCTTACTGTTTGTTTAATTTTCTTTAAATAAAATCTCTCTCCTCGGTCCTCCAACTTTATGGGAGTGCAACTCTAAATCACCACAGCACCCTCTAAACTAAAGCTAAACTTATCTTGTGTTATGCAACAAGTTAGAGCAGCAGTGAGCCTTTGGTCGACCACCTCACCCACCCTGATCCTGAGGGACTCTGGATAAGACTCGCTGTATCTGTCTTTTCAACACACACACACACACACACACACACATTGTGAGTGTGAGAAGTCCATCAGTCGTGTCCTGTGCCCGCTGCTGTGTGACATCTTTACTGCTTTTTCACACGCCTCCCAGAAGGCCTCCGCTGATCCTCACAATGCCCTCACTGTACCCGTCCGCTCCAAACACACACTTCCATATAACGCACAAGTCTCTGCACACGCACACACACAAGCAGGCAAACACTTACATGTGCCCGTCTTCGCACACACACACATACACTGTACAGTTCTGTGTACTATGGCTCAGGCCCAGGACCCCTGACAGTGCCGGCTTCATATTCAGCCGACGTTGTTCCTGCAGAGAGCCAACACTGAATCTGACATCTATACAGTTTGTGTGTGCAAGAAACTCTACTTCAGATCTAGAGGAGAGACATATTCAAGCTTGTTGTGGACTATTAGAAGTCGTGCCAGAGGGACCGTGTGTGCGTCTGTGTATGGATTTCATGCACAGGTTGTGGACAGCTGCACAGCTACAGGGTTTCCCTCTGCGGTCGTCCGCGGCAGTGACAGAAACGGGCCTCAGGGACCCGCTGATCTGAAAGGATCGAGTTCAGGCTCAGCTCACACATCCAGCTGTTCCTTTCTCTCACATGCTCGGAGGAACAAGGCAGCGAGGGTGGCGTGGTGACACGCAGGCGTGCAGTGTCAGCGTCTTCAGTGCAGATATGAAGGAGACAGTTACAGCATGTTGTCAGTCAGCGAGCTGTTGTTAGAGATCATGAACACATGAATATGAAGCTCCTCAAACATCACTTCATGAAGTTCATAATGTTGTTGCAACATCAGGTCAGCTAAAAGAAAACATGTTAATTTGACTGTGACTATGAGACTGTTTAATGTAAAGCTACCACCTTAGGATGCAGAGAAATGTAATGGGTTTTATCCCTATAGATAAATCATAAATATTTATTAGTTATAAACATTGGGAAAAAGAGCATTGACTACGTTTAATTCAATTAAATCAATGCAGTCACGTGATTACAGTAATTCAATCAACACCTAGCTGATAATCTAAAGTTCTATAAGTTCTACAGTCTGCACATGCATTTTGTTTAACTGTGGTGTAGATGACAGCTGAGTGCAGCTGGTATGAATCTTTCTGTGGCGTCAAACGTTGTGGCTAATGTGGAAAAAAGCTTCTCAAGTTTTCCTCAGCTGAAGACAAAACATGTTTTTGTCTCAGAGACAAAGTGGGGCAAACTTACTGGCAGCTGGATGGATGGTGACAGTTCACCTCCTGGTCACTGGTGTTTGTCAGTCCGGCAGCGGCGCAGCTGTCAAAAGAAAAAAAACATACTTTTGTTTTGCTCCTACACAGTTTCCTTGGCTCCCGAGTATCCAGCTATCCCGACTCAAAAACAGCGCGAAGAAATTATGGAATCATTTTTTAAAAGCTAGTTAACGAGCACAGATCCCGCTCCTGTGAGCTCTTCCACTCGCTCCCCGACTGTCCGCTGCAGAAATGGGACAGCATCACGTCCACCGCGCCTGCTCACCCCGGGTCTCTGCGCGCGCGCCCGCGCGCGTGCGTGTGTGGAGAGCTGCTTACACGGGAAGCGAGACAATAGCACCTCGGCCGGGCAGAGGGGGGGTGGGGTGGGAGGAGGGTGGGAGAGGAGGAGTGGGTGTGAATGGAGGACTGCAGAGAAGGCGGAAAGGACCCTGAGAGGAGGGGGAGGGTGTCATCAGCTCAAGGTTTACAGTATTAGGAGCAAACACATATTTTTATTATCATTATTATTTTTAGACATACAATACAACCGATGTTTTTTTTTTTATTAATCTCGCAGGACAGATTATGACAGGATCAGAAGCTGATGCGTGGTGGAAAGTGGTGACGAGTACCTTTACCTTACTTTTTTTTTTTTTTTTTTTATCTTTCTTCTCTGCATTTATTTTGGAGCTTGTTTCAGATTTCACCCACAGAACAGAAACACGGTGTACTGCAGTCAATCTAAAAAGCTCAATACAAACAATGTTCCACACATTAAAATCCTGTTTATGCATTAATAATGATCTACAGTATTAACTTTTGATACTTTTATCATATTTGCTGCTAATGCCCTTTTGCTGAATTTAGCTTTTAAATAAAGGACTTGTCACATAGTACTACACGGAAGAATTATTTACATTGTCGAAGAACATGTCACGGTGACATTGTCACCAGTAGAAAATATGGTGTATAAGTAAAAAACATAAAACAAAGCAGCATTTTCATTAAAAATCACCTTACTGTTTAACACTTATGTCTTTAATTATCTGCCAAATCATTTTATTGAGTTTAATGAGTATAAATAAGTACATAAACACAATTTAACTGTATGGTATAGACCTCTAAGCCACTAAAACATACATAACATACAGTAACATAAATACAGGTGCGAGAAATCACAATAGAAATGTATTGAGGAAATCTTTGTTTAGTAGGTAGGTTTTTTCTTTAGGTAGTTTGTCTTACCTAATCAAATATGTGGAGTGATCCTCTGTGGCGACCCCGAAAGGGAGCAGCCAAAAGTTTGAATGAAAATAGTTATTTACCTTTCATTTTATTTTACGTACTGTAAATGCTTTGGAGAGTAAACATATAACAGCAGTTAAAATGTCTAACCACTAATCAAAAAGTATTTATCTATGTACACTGAAGAGCTGAGTGAATGGCGACTTCTGACCTGTTACTAATGAGCTGGGAGCTATAAACTACAGAGCCAATACGGTTATATAAAAAGAAACTTTAATTATAGCTCAGAATAGGGGTGACACCTACAGAGACTCTTCCACTTGTACGCCAGCCAGATAAACTTTTAACTGTGATGTATGGTACCTCAGAATAACAGCATGGAGTTATTCTGGCTGATCAAAGTGCTGCCACACTATTGTTACAGTACAATCATAATGTCTGAGACAACCAAAGGAGTTATTTTTAGGTGGGTGACAGAGTGGTGCTCGACAGGTTTCTATTGTGTTCAGGGTGGCATGAGGCTGTGCGTGTGTGTGTGAGAGAGAGAGGGAAAGGCCGCTTGACAGAGGGGAAGTGCTCTTTGGGGCTAGTGTCTGTCAGGTTCACCACTCCACAATAGCAGCAGGGAGGACAGGACATCCTGCTTACTGCATAAGCTGAACTCAGACACACACACACGCGCGGTCAACATGCACACACAATACATTACACACGCAATACATTACACACGCAATACATTACACACGCAATACATTACACACGCAATACATTACACGTCACCAGACGTCTTTAACCTCTTGATTGTTGGTGTTGAAGTGCATGCGTTTAAATAGGTATGAGTCACACACTATTAAAAGCAGATTTCCTTACTGACGTTTCATAACCTGATTTCAGTATTCTCCTTCATTTGGTCAGCTTAAACACTGCACTGCTTTATTAGCTGACAAGTAATTATTCTGAAATCTTCTTAATAAGTTTCCAGTTAATTTAGTAGAAATATAATATTGGGCCATGGCAATAGAGAGCAGTTAAAAAACAATATTTATGTCCTGTATGGTGCAGCAGCACCTTAAACTAAATGCTCAACATGCTCATCAGGAAATATAATGTCTATGATGTTCACCAGCTTAGCTTAAGTATTTAGCATGCTAAAAAAGTTTATCAAAAACTTCAGTTTATCAAAATTTAATGACTGGAGAGGCTGTAGGGTTTGATTGGGCCCCAGTCCTTACACACATGCTCCTCCCTCCTTATTCCCTGTGTTTGGTTACGGTAACTAAGCTGTGCTGCCCCGGCCGAGGCTTTGTGAGTCACACCAACCAGAACAAAGACCCCATTAGAACACCCCTCCCGCCTCCCTCCCCTCTCTCTCTCACCCCTCTCTTCTCTTCTCCCAACCCTCGCTCCTTTAATGTAATGATGAGTGTATTTTCTTTTGCTTTCCTCCCTTTTGCCTCTGTCCATCCTCTCATTCATTGACTCCAGGAGGGTTTAGGAGGCAGCCCTGTCGTGCCATACATACCTCTGCCCTAACAACAGAGCCGGACAAAAGGAGCAAGGCAGTACAACACAGGAGTCTTGGGCTTCACAGACTTTATGGACTGATATTAACATGACTGCAGTGGGGTGTCCTGACTGAGTGTGTGTGTATGTCTGTGGATGACCTTAGCCCCCGTGAGCCAGCATTCAGCGCTGACCTCATCATCCACAGCTGAGTGCAGCCCAGATCAATGCTGCTGGAGGGAGACACACGGACAGTCTGCAGCTACGGCCTGAGAGGAGGCCGTGGGTGTTTACCCCACATCACTGATAGGTGCAGCATGAGCAGCCATGGGTGAGCGCTCATTCTGCAGACTGAGAGGAGAGTCAGACAGATTGTCCCAGACTGTCCTGTGCAGACATAACTGGTTGTTTGTCTCTGTAATATAATAGACTGATGTAATGTGACTCAAGGTCCATACAGTAAAAGGTCAAAGATTTGATCTGTTCATTTCCAGAACATTGTCTTCTTGAGGGGAAAATTGACAAGTCTCATCTGTTTTATTGACGTGACAGAACAGATAAAGGATCTATGTTACCAGGACCTTAGCCAGGAGTTCAGGAATACTGAGGTCAAAGGTCACCTCAACATCCTTGCAAATAAGACATCAAGACAAAAATGTCTATTTTTTAGAGGGAAATTCCCTTAGGACTTCTATCTCTATTTGCTTTTTAGAATTAGTACCAGAAGTTAAATTCCAACTCCATGAAGTTAAATGTGTTTTTCAATTTTTTTTCCAACACTACATTGTCTAAGTGTTGCTGTCAAAACCTCTTTCATGCTGCAAGGAACATAATAATGTTACAGTTATGTCAAAAACTGATGACAAGCCCCCTCATCCTGTGCTAATTAGCTAATTGAACATGCTAATATGCTAAACTAAGCTGGTGAGCATGTTATGGCTATATGCTCAACAGCAGCATGTTAGCATTGTTCTTGAGAACACGTTAGCACAGCTTCACTGGATTTAGTACAGGCTCACAGAGCTGCTAGCATGGAAGACTCTAAGACTTGCTGTATAATGCACAATACCAAAAACACAACATATAACAGCAATTTATGTACTGAATACTGAATTCAGCTGAAGTGATACTGAACTCTGATATCAGTGAGTCAAAAGGCCGCAATAAAGAAAATAATTAATACAATTATTTATTATTCTTAAATTATTTAGTTATTGGTTGAATTCCATTAGTTCCATTATCAGGGTCTTGTGCATGGAGGTGCACTTAATCACTGTCTAATCTCACAGGGACACTTGGACACAACAGGACATGTTATTATTGGCACATGTGCTTTTTCTATGCTTTCTATGTAATGCTTCACCCAAACAGCCACAATGCAAAGGGGGGTGCTGTTGGACTGCATGCCAAAACAGCACACACAATCCTGCATGCTGTGTTAGTGGTTAACTAAACGATCACTCATGTGAAGAGGCATAATTATATTAATTTATTGCTAACAGTGCGTTAAATGTCTTTTATTTCAAATGTGTTATTTTGTGTGTACACATCTCTCGTGGTTCCCTCACAGTTGTGGACGACACATGGTCCTCTCCTCAGCGCACAAATCAACCTTGTCCTGGATCTGTTGTTATTTTTAAAAGTCTGACCTCCCACATTGTTTACTCATGAGTGACAGCCCCAGTACACTGTGCAGAGCTACCACTGCCAAACAGAGAGCATCATGGGAAGGAAGTGGCCACCAGGGTTCCTCACTCCTCTGTTTCCTGCTGCTCCTCGGTTTATAGCCTTAATTGATTGATTCCCGGAACACTTGAAGTTGCAGCTATACACAGACACACACACGGGAGGCATACTAATTAGCTCGTGTTAGAAGCTGAGTTCTTACATCCTCTTCAGCCTTTTGCACTTCATTGAGAGGAGCTCCCATACAGCCAAGAGAATCTGGAAAGAAAAGCAGCTGCTCTGTGCTTCCCTCTGCTGGACCCAGACCACATTACAACAATAAAGTCCTGCAAAATGTGAAACAAAAACTGTTGCTTATCTAAACTTTATTTAGAAACCTTATAAATAACTTGCCATTGACATATGTATCAGTGTAAAAACGGACATTTCTCAGCAGTGACTGTGATGTATGGTGTGGATATGTTATAGTTTATGCCCTGAAACATTATAAATGCAAATTGTTAACTAACAGTCTTTTATGTTTCATAACATCAGTGACAAACGTGTGCGAATCAAGGATGATCTGAGCTATGTCAGAGCTAAAGTCACAGCATGTCTGGGATTCTGACTTCAAGGCAAAAAGCTGTTTGTTTAAGACATTTTTCAGTGCAGAAAATGCTTTTCCGCTCTCTATGAGTGTTTGTATGCACTATCTGGGTGGATACAGTCATTAATCAGATTATGCTGGAGCTGATTCCATTCATTAGACAAAAATCCTGCTGCTGAACCATCACAGCTTGTGTTGTGCTCTGCGTCCGTTCTGTTCTGTTCTCTAGAAATGATACGGTACAGAGGAATGTAAACAGTGGCACAGAAGAGCGAGATATACAAACACAACACTGATCACAAACACAATCTTTAGACACTGCAAGGAGAAATACAAAATCGGATGATTCATATTACCATGTGCTGTTCAGCACCTTTGTTTATTATTAACGTTTTATCTTATTTTAACATCTTTTCATGGGCTGTCTGCCATATCAAACAGTGGAGAGACAGCGGGATGAGTGTTTACAAAACGAAGCAGATCACAGAGCCAAAATGTGAGACCAGTTTACTTCAAGGATCTCAAATGAAAACTGTGGAAACTGTGCTTAAAAATCCCACATAGCACCACATGTCACTGTATGTCTGGACCATGCTGTAACGTATTCATTACACCACAAGATAGTAGTATTGTTCCTGTCTTTTTAATGTATGTGTGTGGTTAACGTTATGTTACTGTATACATATTTCTTGAGAATAGCCTGTGGTGGCTTCTATTAAAATGTATTAATGCTCCTTCCCTATAATAATATATCTTTTAGTTAAAAAACACCTTTTCAGTTCAAATTGTGTCATCTGCTCACTCTTACTATCAGTGCTGCTCTCTTGGTTGACTTGTTCATACAGGTAATCTTCTAAATAAAAAGATATTGATTCTTACAGCAAGAAGCTGAGAGATAATTTAATGTAAGGGAGGCAGAGAGATATCATTAATATACATGTACTTTCCAAACTGGAACCATAGTAAACAAGTTTAAAACTGTTGAAGTTGAGACTTCGTAGTTTTTAAGAGAATAAATAACACAATAATAACTTATAAAACTATACTATATAATAAATTCCTTTTACAGACAAAATGTCATGTTTGTGTGAGAAAAAAAAAATTACCTGCTCATTTTAAAACATGGTCAGGGAGTTTGTTGCTACACCCTCAGTTGTTCTGCTGTGACAAGCAATGTGTCTGTACAGATTCTCAGTCCTCCCGAAGAGGTTACGTGGAAGCTGAGTCATGAACCTGTTTCAATGACTCAAACTGGTAATGCATAACTGACATTCACTGATTTTACTGTGAATAGATTTAAATGGGTTTGTTTAAAACAATAACCTACTGCACATTTACTGACACAGTAGCCTAACATTTTAACTCTCTTCTATTTTATGGGATTTCTTACTATGTTTAAACATACAGACATTTTAATGGTTTTAATACACAAATATAAAAGTCCACAAATCACACACAACACATCAACACATCAACATACAGTATGTGATGTGATTGGCACATGTAGTCACAGAGGCTGCTCTAACATTGTGTCCCTTTAAAGAATAATGACTTCACATTTTAAATACAGGTACCTTATATAAATAAAATTGTAGCAGTGATTAAAAATAAATACAATCTAAATAAAATAGTTATAGAGCAGGGAATAGACAGAACCTTTGGTTGAATTTGTGTTATTATACAGTTTTTAATGAAAAGAGCTTGTTCTCCTCTGTGGTTTGCTATGGAAGACAACATAGTGCAGCCACAGATTCCCTAGCCATAATGTCTGCCTCAGGCAGGGGGAGAAAGCAGGCACGGAGGGAGGAGACGTCACACCCTCATATAAGATTTTATTGCATTGTAGCGTTGAGGAGTAAGTCTGAGGTCTGGAATGCTGTAAAAGTTTTGAGTGCAGTGATAGACCGAGTTCTAGCAGTGCCAGCATCCAGACCAGGCTGCAGCTGAGCTGAGCCCAGTGAGAAGTCCTGAATCTCCGTGTCTGCAGAGGCCAGCGTGACACCAGTGTGGCCTCCAGCCCCAGTAACCCCAGCAGGAGCAGGGAAGCCAGGTGGTGGGCATCAAGCAGCTGCTGACAGAGCACACTCACAGCCTCTCTCAACCAAAGCGACTCCCCCTTCTTCATGAGGCTCATATCAACCTCCCAGATCACATCCTCCATGTCCCAGGCCAGTGTCGTTCCCAGACGAAGAGCCCAGTGCAGCAGCACAAGACTGTCTGACAGAGCCAGCTGGCCCAGGAACACAGTGGATGGCTTGGTGGAGATGTGAGGTGAGCGGAGCAGCAACAGAGCCGGCAGGCTGAAAATACAACCCACCAACAGGGGGAGGCCTGCTCCATGGGGGAACAACAGCACTGTCACAAGCTTCAGCAACAAGAATCGTCGCAGCCAACCTCTGGAGGCTGAGAGCACTCCTTCCGTGACTGAACCACACCAGCACAGAAAGCTTATCTCCCAGGCTGACTTCAGAACCTGAGATCTGCAGAGAGTTCAGCAAAGACAAGTCAGCTCAATGTGATGCTCTTATTTTGTTTTGAACAAGGTCTCGTCAGTATAAATATTCAGCCCATCTCTCTGATCCACCTATTCAAAGGTCCACTCATACACAATAAACACACATGTGGTTTATCTCCTTCACATAATCCACTTTACTCTTTTCTCCTTTTTTATAACTCTGGTACCATGTGTAACAAGAAGGCAGAGGCTCAGGAAAGCAAATAAGCCATTCATTCATTTTTCAGCTTCACAGGTGTCATTTATTATAACTAAAGCAAAGAAAGGATAACAGATCCACATTAACAGCATATGACATATAATACTATCACAATCAAGTCTTGATGGAAAGTAATTCAGAAAGAGTGCTCCAGTGCTCACACACCGCAGGCAGAGGAAATACCTGAGAAGCTATAGATATTCTATTAAATCTGAGACATTTAACTTAGTCTTTTTAAATTCACACATGCCGATCCACAGCTCTATCCTCTAATGTCGATGTTTGTCCCCCTAAAAGCTAAAAAAGTTGATTTTTCAACAGATGATCGTTCAATAAGCACACCACGTCTTTAAACAGAGAATTTAACGCTGCAGTGTGTGGAACTCACCTGTGTTTCGGCAGGAATTTGAGATTGGAAGTCATTGTCCTGTTTGCTGTGGGCTTATTTTCCCATTCTAGCCCCTCTGCTACAGGGCTGAAGTGAAAGCACATCCCCTCTCTCTTCTCTTTATCTTCAGCTCTCTTGAGTTGCTTTAGCTCAACTGGCTCAATCTACAAATGCCATCATGTCTCGCCTGGAGGTGAGACACCCTGTGTCTGACTCATGTTGGTTAAGGTTCTGTGCCTGGAGGGTTTCCTCACATTGCAGATGACTTATAAACCTGAGAGTTCTTCCATGAAACACATGCCATAAAACGAACTCTGTGTGGGAGAGCTGGTGCCAGGGAGCAAATTGCCAAAATACCTTGCATATAGTCAGATATAGATCAAGGAACTGCTCTTACACAACCTTTCATAATGACTAATGATCAAGATTACAGTATACT
>JAUBNQ010000002.1:5643457-5658423 GCA_032353495.1 Ctenopoma kingsleyae | reverse complement strand
TATTTAATATGCTTTGTTAAACGCACTAGTAAAGTGATATTATATATTAGATACACCTGTAACTTTGTACATCTGCAGTATAAATGCGCTGCTGTTTCCACTGACCTGAAACATGCAGAATTTAGAAAACGATATCTGTACATCAGCTAAAAGACAGAGTCTGTTCTCATGCATACACAATGTCAGCAGATAGGAAACCACAAGTTCTATAAGTTGTTTGTAACCTGTTTGTTTCCCCACAGTGTTCTGACTTGGTCCTATCTCTGAGTTCTGCTTTGTGAAACACTCATCTGAGCTGAGATGAAAGGTAAATTTCCGAGATAAAGTGACCTACATAAACATCTTATTCTGCAGGGGTTTACCATCTATTTCAGAGCAACAAAAAGTAATCCATTTGAATTACGACAAATCTCAGCATAAACAGACCACCCACATATTATTGTCATTTGACTTTAATAAGCCTGCTTTTTACAAATCTCAACCGCATTAATCTGTCAGTTTAACTCTGATTCATTTAAAATAAATTCACAACAGTGAGGAGCCGTCCAACTTCCAAATAATTTGAAAATATACCAGCGAATCATACAAAAATAGATCTGTTGTTAGCTCAGGTGGGAGGGAAACAACTGGTCTCACTTCCATGAAAGGACTTGAACTGCTGATCAGCTGGGCCCAGTGCATCTGTGTACAGTAAATAAAAGTTTGTGCTCATACCAGAACATCAACAGGTAGTTTAGTGTGCTTCACAGATGAACTTGTATGGTCTGGATTGTGAGCAGATACTTTCTTTGCACCACACTCTGGTGCCTTTCTATTACCTTGGTCGAGATTAATCTGTCTCATCTGTCCATAAAACTTTGGTCCAGAACTTTTATAGCTCATCTTTGTACATTTCTGCAAATTCCAACGTGAGCATCTGCTGATGAGGGATTGCAGTTTGTGATATGGCTCATTAAGTCTTCTTTGAAGGGTGGATTGTGATACCTTCACCCCTGCTGTGTGGAGCTTGTTGGTGATGTTTTTCTTCACAGCTCTCACAATGCTTCTGCCATCAGCTGTTGTTGTTTTCCTTGGCAGACTCATTCTGTGTGTGTTGCTCAGTACCCCAGTGGTTTCTTTCTTCTTCAGGACATTCCAAATTGTTGAATTGGAAAAAGCCAATGATTGTGGAGTGCTGTTGATTGATTTTTCCTTATGTCTCTTATTCTAAATGGCTAATTCTTCTCTCCTAGACACCTCTCTGGTTTTTGCATTGATTTATCCTTCAGCAACAAATGCAGTCATCATCACCTCTGCAAGAAACACCTGTTAGCCGTGTTTCAATCCTTTTGCTCACTTAAAATTTGGGTCACTTTACGCAAAAGGTGATTTGCACTATTGCTTATGTATCTAAATAAAAGCTTAAATTCAGAACTTTTGTATATCTCATATTCATCTTGTGATAATAAAAGCAGAGGCCTTTGATGTACAGCAAATACATATGAACTGACCTTGCCACTGCAATATTAACCTTTGTTTTTTATCCCTTCTCGACACTTGGCAGACGACTGTTTTCACAACCTGCCCTTGTATGCAGCAGCATTTTCAGCTTGGTTGCTGCTGTAGGGTCATACTTTTCCAACTCTACCTGGGTGGGTGGAGGAATCAGGAGCGGGACCAGTTAGTTAAAATATGTACCTGATATATTGTTTTGTATCTGTAATTTTATAACTTGGCTCATGAATTACACTGTGACGCTGACAGTTGGCCCATGCGTCACTCTACAAGGCAGCACACGTAATGTGCTGCAGAAAGCATACAGTAAACCTGCAGCCCTACTCCAGGCAATCAGAGAATAAACTATGCTCCTATACATAACTCCTTTTTGTGCTTTATGTGTTTAAGATATAACACAAAGTCACTGCTGTTTCACGTTGCAAAAAAAGTGAAACAGCAGCTACTATACATTGTTGTGATAGTAGCAGAACTTTAGTACATTTAGTACACAGTACATTTCATCCTTTTGGTTTTCGCTTCTCACGTACTCTCTCGCACACACGTTGTTCTCTCACCTGGTGTTACACTCTAAAAGTTCCCCGTGTGCCAGGGCATGTAGGAACTAATATTTCCAAGGGAAAATACTCAACAACTTAAATGTGACACATGTAAATATAACAAAATAATAAAGTGCTGTAACTGATAATGAATGAAATAATAAATAATACTTAAAACTCATCATTCAACATAACATTGCAAAAGTAAAATAAATATATATATATATTAACCTTAACAGAATGTACTGCAAAGCATAAAAATAATATATAACATAAATCAGTAGAATATACTCAGTTAAATAATGTGTACAGTAAGTAAGTAAGGTTACACAACCAAAGCTACAGTACTTGGTCAATGCAAGAGAACGATTATGGACACACTGTAGTTGCATTCAGAGAAAGATTGTGTTATGTTTTAAATAAACTAGAGTTGTCAGTAAGAGTTGGTGTGCAAACCACAGCTTCTGGTGTGATAAAGATATATTTCACATTCTTCTCCTTAAGAGAGTTTGCAGCAGCATTAACAACATCATATTGCGACATGTCTCTTTCCAGAGCGAGCGGTCTAACACAGAGAGTTCCTGTTAAGTTATTTTTCCAAATTTGTACTTTTCTTCCTTGTCAGTACCAATGACTACTGACATACAGTGAAGTATACTGTATCTAGGATATTGGTGAATTATTCCCTGATAGTGGCTCTAGCTAACAAAAATAATAAACAGTAAAACTATAGTAAAGTTATATATAGTTAAGGTAAGGTGCGTGTTAAGATATAAAATCGCTGAGGCTCTGAGGTGAGCTAACTACTTTGGAAAACTGGGATTTCTCAGACACTACAAATGCACTTTCAGTAGCTTTCAAAAGGCTCAAACCACTTATTGTAGCTTTCTGATGCTGCAATTATTCTTTGTGTGGTCTTTAATGCACCATGCATCAAGCTTACAGAGTAATAACTCTGATCATGTACAATCATTGGTGTTTTTGAGTGCAAGTAGGGCTAAATGTTTGTCTTAGCCAGAACTTAACTGCTAAATGAGTTACAGATGAATTACCCTGCCCTTTTACCGCACAGGCCTTTCAATTGCCAAAATGAGTTTGGCCATTTCCACTGCTGTATCCGCACTCCATTTACTGAGTGTAACAGCCATTAGCAACATACAAAGGAAATACTGTGGAATAACCAATGTGTCTTCTGTAACACTGACAAATAAAGCCATAAATTCATAGATAATTACAATAAATATGGATGGAAATTGATTCAGTGGTTCAACTTACCCGAACGACACAGACATACACTGACATACCTGATATATAAAATTGTATTTTGACATTTGGTTTAGTTTGTCACTCGGGTTTAACACCCTTTAGCTGTAGCTGCTGCTACAGATAATGCACCTGTGGTTTCACTCTCCATCTGTGCTGATTTCCCCCACTCTCCCCTAGTAAGTAGGCTTACATAAAAAAAAATTTAAAAAAACTGCTGATGGGTTTCAAGATTGCAAAATCTGCCACAGCATCTGAAAAGACACAATCCATCTAGCTACTTTTATTTAGGTTGCACATCTGCAAAGAAAAGAAAAACTGAACCAAACTCATGTATGATGCATTCAATAAACTGTTTTTTTTAATGTAATCACATGGAAAAAGGTACACTGTTAACACACACTTCTTAGATTCCACTATACAAACACTGCTCGAGCAGAACAGGTCAGACAAGCAAGTACACACTGAGACAGAAATATGAGATGGCACATAAGGAAGAGTTTGTGTTGCAACTCACATAATCTCAATGAGAAAAGAACAGCAAGAAGCACATGTGCCGGCAAAATTACCAGTAAAAAAATCAGGCAAATCTTCTAACTGAATAGCAATAGTAACCAAATAGAGCAAAACCTTTAGTGTTGACGCACAATGGTTTAATTCCAACAAATGTGTAGCTGCACAGTTGGTGATGTCATTGGTTTTGATGCTGTTGTGCTGTATTTGAGAAAAAGAGAAAGACCAGTCTCCCCACGGCTCAGCGTTGTGAAGAGGCAGCCACCTGCTGTAGCGTCCTCCCACTGCTGCTGTGACATCTGGAGGAGAGACAGGAGGAAGAGACACACTCTGAGGCGGTGCTGCTGTTGTACACATCAACCAGGGAGGGAAACTAAGGACTGGCTGTCCCATTCTGATATCAGACAGGAATTCACTGGTAAGGAAAACTTGTTGGAGGCAGTTTTTATAAGAATGGAAATTCTATTGATAGAGAATGAAATTGACAGCATGTAACTTTAACAACTCCATCCAGTGTCTGAGCAATGTAAATAGTTTGAGCTTGTATAAAGACAGATAAAGTGAGAATGCAAATAGCTGTCAGTCAGTCAGTGTGGATGAATGAATCAGTCTATGATTAATAGATTCAATGGTTCGGTTTGAGCTTGTTTAGCTTGTTTATTGTGAATGAGATGATGAGATTTACGTAATGCATTTCACAATTTGTTGATGACACTGCACATTATATAAACTGCCTTGTTCCTTCAATTACGCATGTCACTGAATAATTTATCAACTGATGTACATCGACAGATATGATCAAATAAACAACATGGCATCAGTGTACTCCAGTCTCTTTCAGTAAAGTAGAGTTCTAACAGAGACCGCAGTGCCATTATCAACTTAAGGTATCTATACTGGGGCATCTGATACAGTAAGTACCTGTTCTAACCTCAGAAAAAAACAGAACTACTGTCAAGCGACACGGTGATGGTCTAAAAATGCTTATCTACTTCATCAGTTTCCTCCAGAGTCTGCACAACAACAGGAAACTGAGTTCACTTTACAGTGTTCTCTCAGTTCTTTCATGCACGTTTTTTTTGGCGGGCAGTAGACCTTTCAGAAGTTTTGTTTTCAGTTGAATGATCTGTTTTGCACACATCACCATGCAGCTTCTCTCTGTCTCTGCAGCTTGTGGGTGTCACAGCAAATGGAGCAATGAATCTGACAGATGTACAGAGGAACTCTACTGACTGCCCGTCTATCGATGACTTCCGTAACCAGGTTTACTCCACATCCTACTCCCTCATCACCGTGTTAGGCCTGGTCGGGAATGGATTTGCACTGGCGGTGCTGATCAGAACGTACCGCCAGAGCTCTCCTTTTCACGTCTACATGTTGAACTTGGCTGTGTCTGATCTGCTCTGTGTTATGACACTGCCTCTGCGAGTCCTCTACTATGTCAACAAGGGCCATTGGAAGCAGGGGGATTTCATGTGTCGTATCAGCTCCTACGCCCTCTATGTAAACCTCTACTGCAGTGTTTACTTCATGGCTGCCATGTCTATCACACGTTTCTTGGCCATTGTCTTCCCTGTGCAGAACCTGCGGCTGGTGACAGAGAGCCGTGCACGCCTGGTGTGTGCAGGCATCTGGTTGTTTATCTGTCTTTCATCCTCTCCATTCCTGATGACTGGCCAGCATTTTGATAACATCACAAACAAAACCAAGTGCTTTGAGCCTCCTAGGGGCCAAGGTGTGCAGAAACTGGTCGTGCTGAACTATTTATCGCTTGTAATAGGCTTCGCCCTGCCCTTCTCAGTGATCCTGATCTGCTACGCTGGCATAGTCCGTACTCTGCTGTCTCGCAACCCTACTGCTCGACGCCAGCGGGGCACAGCCAGAAAAGCCATTCGTATGATTGTCATTGTCCTGCTGACCTTCTTCATCAGCTTCATGCCTTACCACGTGCAGCGCACCATCCACCTGATGTTTCTGACCCGCAATGACACTACCTGCTCAGAGAAGGTTGCCATGCAGAAGTCTGTAGTGGTGACACTGTGCCTGGCTGCTGCCAACTCATGCTTCGATCCGCTGCTTTATTTTTTCTCCGGAGAGGGTTTCCGCAGTCGTTTGTCCTCCATGCGCCACTCAGTGACAGCCGGCACCAAGCTCCAAGCAGCCAGGCTGAAGCCCGTCTCAGTCTCAGAGACTGGGGAAAACCACCAGCTGAAGAACAGTTAATTTACACCAGCCTGGAGAGTCATCAAACGGGTGGTAAAGCTTTACTTTACTACTCAACAGAGTAGTTAAAGATTTATGTTACACATCTCAGGAGAATGTTTTCTATTAAACTGGAATTTTATTACTTTGAGTGGACATTGTTTGAGTAATATTGTTCTGCATTATCATGACGACAGTAACAGTAACGGTAGCACATTGTGTCCCAATAGTGACTCAAACTGTGGGATCAGAAATTTCAATGTGCAATATGTTGTATGAATTGATGGTTTATTACGTTTTGTGTGGATTGTCTTCTGGGAATTCTCCAGTGTGTCTGCTCTGAGCCACAGGCATTATTAAGGGCTCTTTGGGCCAGATTTGCTCTTTTACATGTGAGCTACTTTAGGCTTATATCCACTGTGACTGGCCCAGAAGAAGGCCGGTAGCGCAGCATCACTGCCTGAAGTGGCCCACATCAGAGTACTATCTGGGTTGAGTCTTGTATCACAAGAACAGGAACACGAATGATAACTGAGGGCTAAAATCTGCCTTAAACTGACAGCTGAACACCATGTCTTCTTTTTATATTGTCATTGTTCTTCTTTTGATATCACAGTCATTTGTAGCATTCTTTGTGTAATATAATGGCCTTTTTTTTATTTATTATGTTATTATACTGTAAATCCTCATGGCATCACCTTAACTAAAGCAGGACTCACTTGCTGTCATTGTGCTGTATTGTATTTTTAAATGTAATGTGTTTGAGGGTTGAGTTAGAAGGAAATTTGGGGATTTGGTACCTTTAATTAAAATAACATTATGCAATATATTTACTTACTTACACAATAATATAACATCTGCATGAGCTGGTTTATAATTTGCAAACAACAAACTGCAAATGTTTACATTAGCTGAGCAACTTAACACTCGTCGTCTCCATTTAAAAGTTTAAGCATCATAATAATTTGGACTGCAGTACCACTTTTAAGCGCTAGGTGTACCTAGTAAGCAGTACTGTAGTACTTGTGGTCTTAGAGTCAGATTAGTTTCCCCCCTTTTTTCATGTCTTTATGTAAGCTCAGCTGCTAATGGAAGCTTTACTGTACACACCTGAATACTGCATCTTTTCATTATAATCCTCTGTGGGAGAGCAAATACGTTTATTGTACTGTCCAACAAAGTAACTCCTTTGAGCATCTGAAAGCATGCTGCTGTTTTCTCACTGTATGAAAACAATATCTCATGTTATGTATGAATTACTGCATTAAAAAATCATCAAAGATGTGTTACTGTCATGGAAATCATCTACTGTTGATAGCCGATTGCATGAGTTACACATTCTGTCCACTGGATGTCGCACAAGAACACATAATATTAGTCCTTCAACTAATTTCAGCATTGATCATTCTCTCTTTTGATGCTCTTATAATATCTTCATCATTCTTTAGGATGAGAAAACATGAACATTTTCTTTCAGTTTTTGTTCTGAGGAGTGTAATTTTGAGGATTCACCTGTACTAATTGACTGCATTAAATGTACATGTCATAAAAGTGTTTGTATGTATTATCTGAGGAATCAGAACATGTTTCATTTAAGGGTAAGAGCATTTTTTTTTCCTTTGATAAAGCAATAACATTCAGTCTTGAGATTAGCTTCCAGGTTAATTAAAATTACGAAACTACCAGACAGACTGCTCAGGCCATCGCTGTTTATTAGAACATAGAGGGCCACTGTAATATCACTTCATAAACAGATAATATCAAGCACATGATGAACCCTGTCCTCCATTTGCACAAAAAGATGTTTGTGTCAGTCTGCAGAGCAGAGCAGAGAGCACAGCGAGAGAGAGAGACTCACCATATAGGAAGCAAGGAAAGTTCCTGCTAAACTTAAGAGGTTATGCTACCCCATTATACCGAAGGTAATCAACCACATTATTGCATTTTTTCCGTCTGTGCTCCGGGTTTTCTGCTCCACAAGTGATTTGGCCTTAACAGTGGTTAGTTTTTTTTAGAAAGGCCAATAATTACACTTGTTTGCCTTCAGGATAAATAGACTAACACGTGTTAATGTCAACTATAAGTTCAAATAGAGTTAGAGAAGCTCTGCAGGGAAGCTGCTTTTATTGTGGATGTTCAGTCTTATTATTTGTATGTAATATTTGTATATGCACTCTCATGATTTTACACCTGAATTTGTATGCTTTTTACATACATGAGAATCAGAATGACAAATACATTGAAGTGATCTAACAGCCCTTGAAATTGTATTTGTTCACGGTGGGGTTTTTTATAGAAATAAGTATCATAATAAAGTCAACAACAGCTAAAGGGGCATAGCAGCAATTTAACACTGAACTTCATAAAGTCAAGGTTTTATTAATATGGGTCAAGTCGTAAAATTTATGTTCTTATTTTCCATAAAGCTGCTGAATAGCATCGTTTGTTGATGGATTCCCGTTTTAGTATACCCGCCAAGAAGGACAAACAGCCATGTCTTTATAACTAGTTTGTAACACAGGTTTTGTGTTGAAAACATGTAAAGCCAAGCTGAGAGTGACCAAAGTGACAAAGCACCTCCAAAGCCAAAGCAGATGATGTACATCTGCCTGTGCCTCAGGCTGTGTGCTATTCTTCATGAGTAATAAATTGACTGTGACATGTAAATCCACAGGAAAGAGTCTTTAATGCAATAGATCAAGCATGGGTCACGCTTTTTTAAATCTTTTTTTTTGCCACTTGGATGCAGAACAACAAACAACACTGACTTCAGCTCATAAAATAAAGCTGAAAAAGCAAAAGTTTTAGCAAACAGCTGGCTGTCCCAAACAGCTATTTATTTTTTATCACCATCACTACCAGGTCATGAACACAGGTGTGACGTGACCCGCGAGGAAAGGAAAACACAATAGATCTGATCTTTGTCTAGATTTTCTCCAAGACTTACTGTACTTGAGCTTGTTTTTAACATTTATGAGATTTAGATTAATTTTCAAAATGATCAATGACGTTGCCGTGTCTCACTCTGATCCTATTAAAATGCTCCAGATGTTTTTTTTTTCTTCACCCTTTTTCTGAAGGACCACAGCTCTGAGTTACTGAGACGCCATTAAGAACCAAAAACACACTTTTCTGACTTTCTGACTCAGGTTTTCTTTCAAGAATCTTACTTTGAGAGTATTATGTCCCATATCATGTCAATTTTTATATATATCTTCTATTATTTATTTCACATATTTATTAAAATAAGAAACAGAAGACAGGTGGCTGCTCACATGGATGAACTTTGCGTGGATGTCTCTAGAAGTACTCACAGACATTTCAGTTTTGACGTCTTTGAATGTCAAAACTGTCAGTCACGAGAAGCCTGTGAGCGCTGAATGTCCTAAAATCTTCTTCATTTCCTTTGCTTTTCCACAACTAAGGTCATTTTCTCCTACACTGACCTCAGCTGTCACCTCATATTTCGCCTAAGGCGCGGTTCAGGAGAAAAAGTTCAGACTTCAGTAAACTCAAGATAAGAGTGTGATTTACTTCTCAGGAGACAAAGGGAAGACAAATGTGAGCAGCCCATCCACGTTTGGGATGTGCTGTGACATGCATTTAGCACATGTGATTGAGATAAGCTCGCTGATTAAGAACGACAGCTGAGATGCAAACAGCTACACAACACAGCCAAGGGGAAACCAATCTGATTAAACAAACTAAAAAAAAAAAACATATCAATGAGCAGGAAATTGTGACTTTAACTGCTCTAAGTGTGACGGCAGTAATTTCCACCAACAAATATTTTTATTAACATACAGTGTTAAAGACCTGAGTGCACCTTCAGTCACCACCTCATTATCTTCCCATGGATGGTTCGTGGGGAGTCGCCGCCAGCTTACATCACAAAAACACGTGTTTTAATGGCGTGTTTTGTATTACGATAACAGTTCTCTGCCGATACAGACAAATCCCCACTTCCTCCATGCACTTCTTCCTCCTTCAGCTGTGATGCGTTACATGACAGGATACAAGGATTCAAGACAACAAGGAACAGTAAAAACACACTTAACACAGTGATTTAAAAAACTAATTCTCAAATCAACTAACTACCAAAAATGTCCTGTTGACTTTCTTGATGACTGTTATCACAGTTCTCATCACATAGGTCCCTGGTCACAACTGAACAAACAAAACCAGACGTTTTACACACTATATGAATTTTACTGTAGAATTATCTCACAGTCATTTGCCAACAAAACACTATGCGGCTATGTGTACATTACAAATACATATTTATGGTGTAGTTACAATGTTTTCTCTAAAAACCTAGCTCACGCCTACTGCTGCTGGAATACGAGCAGGAGAGTGAAGTGAACAGTGAGAGCTCAAAGGTGCCAAAAAACTGGGAGCAACTGTAGAATCGGGTGATGATTGTGTCTGGATTTGATCATTTGATTCAATGTTATTCAACGCATGTTGAACAGAGCAGCTTCAATAACAAATACCGTCCCATTTTAAAGTCTCCAGTTGTTGTCATGACCTCACAGAAACATGTGCTTTGGTTGATACTTGCATAGAATTATTTCTGTCTGAAATGGAAACGAGGTGACTCACACAGAAACTACGGTTTATGACTGCTCTGCTGTTCATCAGTGCTGGAGGGAAACGAGAAGAAGCCGTGAACCAGAGCGTGCGGTGATGTCTGAAACAACACTCGCTGGCTACAGTATTAGGTACACCAATAAAATATGATGCACCGATGGAATTCAACACAGCAGCTGATAAATAATGACAACTAATAAAATGGCCAGTATCGTATATCAGTACTGTACATAGAAAGCTAACTTAATGGCTTAACAGCAGGTTCCCTTTGTGGTTTAGTGTTTCAGTGGTTAGACAGGTCAATAAAGATAACACAGCCTTGCATCACACTGAGTTGCCTCCCATTGCCATCTGAAACATAACCTCTAAAACATGTAAAAGTCACTTACAGTGCAAGAAGATGAAGGGCATGAGATAACCAGTGCTGTTTCTAAGTAGTGCATGCTGTGTGTGCATGTTTCTGCTCATTCCTGGACACTCAGCCCACATTTAAAGGACACATGCAGATTGCATCTTCTTTGCTCCCAGAGTGCAAGGTTAAAGACCAAGTATAGGGTTATGGTCGTTGTTGAGTTCAGGTTGGAGGACAGTGAGGCAGACAAACGTCTCACAGGCGGGTTAATGGCACTCTGGAGCCTCAAGAGCAACTGGAGCCAAGCTATGTCAGGCTATTACTGAGACATCTGCCACTCAGTTGTCCCTTATGCATTAGAGACAGACCATAAAATATATCAAACTTTTTTCACTACATCGCTTCACCAAATCACACAAAGCCATCTGGTAAATCGGTAAGAAGGTTGTTTTTTTTTTTCATGTAACAAATAAACATGAACAAACAGAGTTAATCGAATTATTGCACTTTTTAACCTGGAGTATTGTCCATGCCGTGCCATTGATTTATTTCACAGAGAAACTGAGTCGATGTTAAGAGAATAAAAAAATCAAGTTTCACAATATAGATCCATGCTGGTATTCATGAGCTCATTCATGCATGAGCTAAGCACATTCTTTACGTCCCTGTGGACAAATTCTGTTTCAATATCAGTCTTGTAAGACTTGTAAGGACATTTTAGCCACTCACAAATTCAAAGAGAGCTTTGGGGGTTAAGTTAACATAAGTTATGTCAATAAGTGTCCTCACAAGTATAATAAGACAAACATGTGCGGGTGTGTGTGTGTGTTTGTTTGTGGGGGGGGGGGGGGGTGTGTCTGCACATGTCTGGCCACTCAACCAACATTAAAGGCCACATGCATTTTCTTTACTTGCAGAGTACAAGGTCAAAGGTCAAGCTGAGGATTACCATTGTTACCATTGCTTTTAATACAGACATTTGATTTGTGGGATTAATTTATCTAACAGAAATAACACAACGGTGTCATGAGAATAAAAACATTTAATATTTCATCAGATGTGGGCAACACAAAGAACATCTGGCTATCATTGTCTGAATGTGATGTGATTTTTCAAATTAAATAAAGCTGTTAATAAAGATTCTCCTGTGGTTATTGTGCAGCCGTTCTTGACAGTAGCCACAGATGCCATTCCTCTCCTGGAACATCTTGCCAGAGGCACAGCTCTAACAATCTTAGCAAAAGAGAGACTACTGCTGTGGTGCTCTCCAGATCCTTGATCTGCAGTAGGAGTTTAATGCCAAAACTCCAAATGGATGTTTGGAAAAAACTTGAGTTTGGGAACGATTATTCAAACAGAAAGCTCTTTGTTCAGAGTCAAGAGAAACGATCGCTGTGCAGCTCTCAGTCTGAGTCTCGCTCTGACAACAGAGGCAGAATTTCTTTGTAAATCAATGAGGTGAAAAAAAGAGGATATAGACGTTTACTAAAGCAGTGAGCATGGGAATTAAAGACAGACAGCCGTGAAACTGGGTCATTATGGTGGTTTGTGTCTTAGTTTCTCTGTGTTTTACATGTTCCTAGAAATATTGAACTAGCTCCTGTTAGGCTCTTTTTGCCCCAGGACAAATTGTCTGGGATCTATACATGCACACAGTGTTTGAGTAGGTGGTCACTGTTTATCCCGACCTGAAAGATCACTGTAAACAAATGGTGGGCGCTCAGGGAACAAAGCTGAGGTTTGGCTCTAAAGCCTGCTACACCATGCTGGAAAAATCTAACTGTAAACATCGCAAAACACAATTTGTCTTTATCTTGTTTATAGTCCTGTTTGAACAAGACATTTTAATGAATTCCTGTATTTCTCATTGTTAGTAATTATGAGTTACTGGCTGATGCATAATTTATAATTCAAGTACACAATTATTGTCCAATGAACGTATGATGAATTAAGGAAAGACATACATTTTGAAGCTTTTTATTTATGCATTTGTTGTTTATGTGTGTATGTATGTATTCTTGTTGTTTAGCAAACATGGCTAACTAGCTTAGCTGAAAATTTTCATAGCTAAACATAAAGAGTGAGAATAATTGTATTATGATAATTGTCACATGCAATGGTCAGAAACAGAACTTCAGTTTTCTGTTAGTGAAAATGTAAACGTATAGTAAGTCATTTATGTTTTGGAGGCAAAATTACTAAAAAAGAAAAGTTTCCTCTTTTGTTGCTTATTGTTGTCAAAATATCTGTGAATTCAGAACTTGAGTTTCTTTTTGATGTTAATACTCGTGCAGCAGTGTGGCACATGCACAGTCACATTTTTTTGTGATTGAATGTTTTAGACTGCTGTGGTCTTATTTTCCACACTCATGAATTTAGCGCTTTCTTCAGCAGACAGATATTTATTTCAGCCTTGCATCTGTTACCAATGGTAAATAAATCAAAAAAGGACATAGTGGAGTAAATGTCACTCATTTTACCTGCTGTCAATAAATTAAAATAGCATTTTCAAACAAACTCAATTCAACTTAATTACCACCATTTTTTTCATTTCACCTAAATGAGCCTGAAATAAATATCAGTCCATTTGTGGTGTAGTTGTCTTAATGATATGTACATTTTAATATAATGTAAATGTATGTAAATGTAATAATTTAATAATGTAAATTTGATTTAATTCAGTGTAATTTATTTATCTCTAAAGGAGCAGCTTATCATTCATACACACACAATCTGATCGGTTTAAAAACATCATCAATCATGCTGGTGAAAATAAACTAAATTTATATTGTATGGAAGAAAATCCAGCTACATTGTTTTTGTTTTACACGTAAAGCCCCTTCCTGAAAAACTGACCCAATGCTGCAGTGAACTAAAATAACATGGAAACTATTATTGATGTATTTTGACAATATCAGAGAGAAAGAAGGAGCAGAAAAAAAATGAACAAAAGACAATAGACTAAACTGAAATGCAAAAAACTGGACAGTGCAAGAGTGCAGAAAATATCAACTCTTTTTAGTGAAAGGTAAAAATGTATAACTGGCCATCATCAACAGATCAGAGCACATAGTGCATCGCAGGTTGTTGCGTATGCTGAAGTTCTGGATCATCACATGGCTATAGAAAGCTCTGGTAGGACTCAATACAAGTTTTTTCAATAAACAAAGGTCACGTGCTTCTTTGATTTTCTTTGGTCGGTTGAAAAGAGAAACCACAATGGTCGGACAGAGATCCAGGAAGCCGTGTTCTGTGAAGATACTACAACAGGTATCAGGTTGTTTACTTCCTTTTTCAAGTTTCCCACTGTGTTCGCCTCCAGCTATCACATGACACCTGGTCACGCTAACTCATCAGGGTTATCCGCGACCCTCTGCTTGCACCATCATAAAAGCAAGCACACACAATCATGTACTCAGATGAACACAATGAGCTGCTTGTTATCCCCACTGAGTATACAGGAAGCCTGCCCTCCAGATTCGAGTTGACTGAAGAGGGACCAAATCATGTGCCCCTCACTGACCCCAAAACCCCATCAATGCAGACCATTGATACATTTCTTTTAATTAACTGACAGCAGCACCTCATATCTTCCATTACTAATGCAGTCAACTCTAAAAGTCAATGTTGAAACACAGACTACAGTCATACTCAGTCTATTGCTTTATGTGTTCTGCATAATTAGTGATTAATATGTAGTAAACTGAACCAGTAGAACTTGTGTCCATTACTATGGTTGGGTTGGTGTTAGCTTACCATATTAAATGCATGATAAGGCATTTAACCTCACGCTGACTTTCACGTTTCCAAATTCTATTTTCTTAATTAAATTCTGTTTTCCCCAAACAATTCAGTTCAGGAGACATTTGTCACAGTTGCCAGGTTTTATAGACTTCAGATGCAGGTTTATGCAACATGAGAGAATATTAGATTTGCTGATGTTGAGTATTTGTCAGAGAGCGGAGACACTCAGTCTGAAAATTTGACGACATGTCGTTTTTGCGAAGTCGTCC
>JAUBNQ010000002.1:5602711-5614525 GCA_032353495.1 Ctenopoma kingsleyae | reverse complement strand
GCCTACCACAGCACAGAGTGGATTTAGAACTACAGTGATGACATCTCAATAGACTTTAAGAGAACAGTTTTCTCTTAAACAATGGCGGCTCATGTAAATTAAAAATAGTTCCAAACACTGGGAACTAGCAGTAGTGGTGCTGATGTGTTTTTAAGACTTTTTCCTAAGGTAACAAATTTAAATTAGCTACGATTATGCCATTTATCAAAGTTTTGACTTAGCAACAACAATTACAGGATATTGACATTTGTTTTACAGAATTCTAGCTCATCACCATCCAGCAAGTTAACAGATTAAGACGTTAAACTAGTTAACTAGTATTAGCTAACAGTTTTCATGAATTGTTTGCCCAACTCCTCGCTGTCATAAGTCTTCTGTCTCTGCAGCTCTGCCACACCACACCCATGGGCTTCCCCGTACATGGCAAGTCGTTTTAACATTTAACAGGTAGACAGGATATACGATTAAGATATCTGCAACTACATTTTGACTAGTCAGAATGTGAATTCCAGATATATTCAACTACATTGTGACTAGTCAAAAGTCTAAATGCAGATATCTACAACTGAATTTTGACTTTGTAATTTTACTAGTCAAAATGCATTTCTACATATCTGAAATGTAATTACGGATATTCGAGTAAAGACCCCGGACGTCTACGTCTTTGTCGCAATAGCGTGACGTACTGATGAAAACATGACACACTATGAACTTGAAATGTAGTCCAAGAGGCGTCACGAGGCAATTGAGCTCTAAGGGTGGGGGACGCGCCAAGAACTACATTAACCAAAAAAATGTGTGAATCCATTTCCGGTCTGGAGGTCTCAGTGATTAGCAAAGCAGAAGTCACTCGAAAGGGATTAGCTAGCTTGCTAGCAGCTGAAACATCTTTAGATGTTGGGACTTGCGATAAACGAGCTACTTTGAACAGTGCCGACAGATTAAGGTATTTGATTTATTATTATTAGCTATATGAGTTACAGGATAATTGTTTGTTGTGGTAGCTCAGTTTATAGGCTAAACATTTATCTAGCTAACGTTACCTACGTAACGCTTATGACAACAACATTATTAGCTTAGTAGCTTGTTCTTGCTCAGTCTCTGTTAGTCTGGCTTTTGTTTTCATTTCTCGTGACGTCCGGATTATGTAGCTATGCATTTTAGTAATTAGTTTAGTGGCTTTCCTTAGCGACACACCTAATTTCATCCCATTTTTATCCTATCTGTAACATTGTCACGAAGTGCTTTTCCAGAATAATTCTTTGTTAAGCAATCTCTTCTTTCTGCTTG
Organism: Ctenopoma kingsleyae; assembly: GCA_032353495.1. Taxonomy (NCBI): domain Eukaryota; kingdom Metazoa; phylum Chordata; class Actinopteri; order Anabantiformes; family Anabantidae; genus Ctenopoma; species Ctenopoma kingsleyae. Next base: position 5,613,235 of record JAUBNQ010000002.1, on the reverse strand, counting down.
TCGCTGTTTCCGAGTATTCCTGGCTCTGCCACGAACAAACATGGGGTATCTTATCATCTCACTCTTCTTGTTTTTGTGTTGTCAGCGAGTACTGGCGCTGAAACCCCAGCTGTTACCATGGCAATTCTGTTTGCTGTGGTGGCTCGTGGCACCACCATCCTGGCCAAGCATGCATGGTGTGGTGGGAACTTCCTGGAAGTAACTGAACAGATCTTAGCCAAAATCCCTTCAGAGAATAACAAGTTGACCTACAGCCACGGCAGGTAGGACCTTTACAAAATTACGTTTAGGCACAAACATTGTGCAACAGTCACCCACCTATAAGCTGGGACTAAAGGTGGCATCATATCTCATAGTGTCATATTTCTACCCGAAGGGTGGAACAAAACTTTCAGGGCAGTCCTAATCCCATTAGTTCCCAGTGGTTTCCCCAGATAGGGGTAAACTTTGATTTCCAATAATAATTATACATGCAAAATAGCAGGCTATACTTCTATTCAAGAAGAGAAGAGTTTAGAAGATGTGTCTAATTGAAGTGTGTATTAGTTAGATTCTTCTAAAACTCAAAATTAGACCTCTACAATATCTTGTGATATTATTTTCATGTGTATTGTCATGTGCTATTGTAAACATAGATCAGCGATGTCAAACACATTGTTTTACTTGCAAACCAGAACAGACTTGAGAGCCACATGGGTATTGGTATTGACATAATGTGTTGCTCTAACACCGTTAAAGTTGTTTTTATCATTAATGTACATGTGGAGCCTTAGGAGACATGTAGGAAACCCAGATAATAGTATGTCTGTCTGTATAATAGTGTTTTGTGTTTGCCAGTTTACTTGGTTAAGTAAATGTGTGCATGTAGATGGACATTCTGAAATCAGATGACTTCAGAAAGTAAGGTGTAATGTGGTTATTACAGTGCATAGAAACAAGACAGCAGAGAATGGGCCCATTGACTAATGCTTACCTCTAGTTATATTTTTTTAGAAAATTTGCAGGGTATAAAATGTACAAACTAACATTTAATCATGTGCTGAAACCTTCTCTTTTGTCTTTTTTTAGCTATCTCTTTCATTACATCTGCCATGACAGAATTATATACCTGTGTATCACTGATGATGTAAGTATGTAAATGCCTCCGTTATAGTATTTATTTGTTTATGGGGTGGGATAATATGCCAGCTTTAAATGTTCAAGGTCCCTTCAAATGGCTTTGAGGTTGGAATTATGTTTTTTGATGTGCATCAGCCTTTTACTGGATGGGGCAGTTTTTAATTGTCATACTACGCACTACTTCAAAATAATAAAAAGTCTAAATTTCAGTAAGTAAATGACTGTGTTTTATGGTTGTGACATATGTGGTATTAATTCAATCCTTGTGTGTTAAAGGACTTTGAGAGGTCACGTGCATTCAGCTTCCTCAGTGAAGTCAAGAAGCGCTTCCAGACAACATATGGGTCACGAGCACAAACAGCGTTACCCTATGCCATGAACAGTGAGTTCTCCTCAACACTGGCAGCTCAGATGGTGAGTATGACAAGAGGCTGATCATACTGAGCAACATTTTCATTTGAAACTCTGACTGTGAATGTTTATGTAACCCATAAAACACTGACTTTGTCAGAAAATATACTTAATTTCCTTTTAATATCCTCCTTCCCCCCTTACCTTTCATTTTATTTTGTGTTTATTCCTTTTTGTAGAAACATCATTCAGACCCACGTGGATCAGATCGTCTCACTGAGTCTCAGATGCAGGTGGATGACCTGAAGGGCATAATGGTCCGCAACATAGGTGAGCTACTGCCTTATGCATCGCATATTGATATGGAGCTATGCAATAATGGATATACTGTGTCTGTTTAATATAATAATCAAATTGGATCAGAATAGGCTTGGTATGTGTGACTGGCAATTATTTTTTCATTTTCAAATAGATGCAGTGTGTTGTGGTTGCATCAGTAACAAATGAATGACCCAGTGAAGTACTGGTATTTGTTGGCTATAATGCTAAAAGATGGCTGTTCTGGCTAAAAGCTTTTTAATATGCAGAATTCTGCTGTCTTAAATCTCTGATCTGACCACAGTTTGATATATCTCATTGCAGGAGATCTTTTGTGTATCCCCAGTTAACGCTGACTTTCATTGTCTATTTCTACAGACTTGGTAGCTCAGAGAGGAGAGAAGCTGGAGTTGCTGATTGACAAGACAGAAAATCTGGTTGATTCAGTGAGTTTAAAGACCTTTTTTTTCTTTTTCTCTTTTTTACTATTTATTTATGTTTTAGGCATTATACAGTATTTGGCATTAATGTTATTTTCTTTTTGTGCTATTCTAGTCAGTCACATTTAAGACCACAAGTCGTAACCTTGCACGAGCCATGTGTATGAAGAACCTCAAGCTGACTGTCGTCATTGTGCTGGTGTGCCTGGTGAGTACGGACAGTAATAGTAATTGGTAAGATAGTTATATATTAGATACAGTATAACTGTCAGCCACAACTGTCTATCACACTATATCTATATCATAACTTACTTAAAACATTTGCAGCATAAATCTATCCCAACGCACTGACCGTTCAGCACTGCTTGGCAGCGACCGAAGGAAGTGTGTGTGCATGTGTGTGTGTGTGTAATCTTATCATTTACAGTGTCATCAATCAGACAGGCACAAGAACTGAATTTTGTCTCGGTTCTCTTTTCAGGTGGTTCTTTACATTATCGTCTCTGCTGCCTGTGGAGGCCTCACCTGGTCCTCTTGTGTCAATAAATGAGAGCAGAGTAAGGATAAAAGAGAAGGAGATAAAGCAAGAAAGGACATGGGGGGAGAAGCGCCTGTTAAAATCTGCTTCCCAGTGGACTCGAAAGGAAACACAAGTTTCCTTGCTTTGCTCCTCTAGCTTCAACACTTCGAACACTTGCTGCTCCTCCTCCTGCCTCCTTCCTCGCTCCCTCTTTGATAGTGTGCACATTGACTTGCCTTCTGGACAGGGAGTCCCACCTCATACCCACAGTAATGGACAACAGCCATGTGGCCTAAAACCAATGTGGAACAATAATGTTGTCTGGTACATTCATCCTGTCCCATACACTTAGTGGCCTGATGTATCAGTTTGTGATACTGTCTTGCACCTGTCTATGTAATTAATCAATTCAGACTGATAATAGAATAACCACAAAGATAGCAAATATTCATTTGTTACCATCCTGCTTTTTCTTTGATGTCTGCAGAGACATATGGGAGCTGCAAGGTAGCATTTACAGTATGTTGAGAATCCTAATCTATTGTCTGGTCCTGTTACATAATTCAGAACCAATTTTTGACTATGCTGATGCAGTATACAGATTTTCTGATTTACATTTTATTATAAAGCACAGTATCTTCTAAAATGGATGTTGTAAAACACCAGACGTGATTATACAAATAAATATAGTAAATTTGGTTCAGTAGATATAAAGGTTCTTTTAAATCAAGCCTGATTTTTTTTTACTATCTCCCACCTGTGGAAATGATAGTAGGCTTAATTTGCCTATTATGTCTAGTAGGATATTCATTGTACCCATATGTTCTTTCTGTTACCACACTGCACTTTTCACATTGTACATAGAGTTGCTTCCTGACACCATATGGTTTATAATCATGTAATTATTTAATTATTGTACATTCAGATTTGAAATAATAAAATCTGATTGTATCCAGTGGTTGATCTCTACAGTTGAAAAACTGTATCTTTCATTTCGCCTGGCTGTACTAATAAGAGCTGAACTGATGAAGGCAAATACATCTAAAACTAACTGTTTATGACTGTTAAAGTGAGCGCCAGCTCCTCACATCGTGTCAAAGTTCAAGCCAACAATACGTGTTTATCACTTCTCCGATACAATAGGATGAAAACCGCGATGTGAGCAGTGAGTTGTTCCAGTTGTTCGTGTGAAATCGGGTTTGTTCGGGATAAAACGACCAGGTGTTGGTAATACTTTCATTAGGCGTCACGGCGGCGCGCGCTCCTACCGTTGCTGCTCGCTCCTCTCACAGGTAACGTGTTGATTGTTAAACTAGTTGTCTTTTATGTGTTTAATGCTCATGTTTGTTTTTTATTGTGAACCAGGTGGTAAGTCCCTTTAAACATGTTCTGCTACGTGACTTAAATACTTGAGTTGTAAGGTTATATTTGAGTTAGGTAAACGTTAATACCTCTTGTTAGCAGAGTCAACGTCAGTTATTGTTTGATTTATAGATAACAGTAAGGTGTTAGCTAGCTAACGTACCGTAGCCGTCAGTGAGTTGTTAATTTCTGTTTTTTTCTGTCTCCGTTTTTGTTTTTCCACAATTGAAATTCATGTAGGGAGCTAGTGATAGTCCACTGTGCTTGTAGCTATGTTGAAGGCCACTAATGTTGGCTAATAGTGTGGCATTTGAACATAACACCAGTTTATTCCCTAACTAGCTATTGTTAATCTTTTAACGTATCCCAGAGGAGTTGTGTAAATTGGTCTGCTGTGTTGTAAACCATTTATGGGCTTGAAAGATTATTTTCTTTACTATTTGTAGATGCATCCTATGTTTAGTCCTGATCTAATTATAGACCTGAGTGACTGGAGGAGGCCTCACACTGGGATTATCTGTCAATCAGTTGTAAGGAGCCAGTTGTTTTGTTTAGAAAATGTTGTACCAGTGACCTCATATGTTAACAGGAGCGCTTGGGGAGGAATGAGGTACAAAAACACTCAACAGGAATTTCTTAATGCACATGTACACAGTAAAAGGTCCAAATTACATTTCAAAAGTTGTCAACCACATCTGGTGGCCTTCCTCAGGAAATAGTTTCCCAGCTATCTTGATAGCTTTTTCCATTTCTTCTTGTTAGAGAAGACATATTCTGATTGTTGTAAAACAGTGCCATGCTGTTCTTATAGCCAGGCTCATTGGTGTGGTTTTGTTTCTCTGTGCTTTTTAGAGGAAAGCCTTGTCCTTGTAGTATGCTGGCTGGAATCCCCCAGTTTGACCTGCTGCATCGCAGTAGTGTGGGGTAGCTCTTTGCCCAGGCTTTTGATGGTTGCCATTGCTACTCATAATTACTCCCTGTGTGATACTGATATGTGCGGTCACCCATGCAAATTCAAGGAAAGGTTGTTTGAGGCTGTCTGCATAATGCCTGAGCGGCTTCAAAAATAGAGAAGGAATGTTCTACATCTCTGACTATGCCTTCAAACTGGATAATGTAAAGTGAAGTTATTGAAATTCTCTGAAGATAAACAGCAATGCTTTGTGTGACTCGGTATAAAACAATTTGCATTTGCTGGTAATTGGACTGCAACAATTATAGAAAAGCCCCATTTTATTGTTTGACAGGGAAAAATAAGATACAAGTTTAAGATACAAGAACCAGAAGACCACACAAGGAGGTAACTGTCAGGTACAGAATAAGGTACAGAATAAAACACAGTACACAACAATAGAGATCAGATAATACAAATCAGAATCATATTGCAGACTACGTATATGAGTATACTAAGTCAGTGTCACAGCATTGCTGTTGGGTCAGGATCAAGTGTCAAGCTGCTTGTTTACCACAACAGGACTTTGGAGAACTATACTGAGATTGTCTTACCATCCTAGAGTAAGTGGTTTACTATGCAAATTCTGGTCAGTTTCTAGAATATGAAAACTCTTTGTGCAACATTTTTCTGCACATAGGCCTCCCATCATTCTGTCCCTTTTTCATTTATGCCTTACTAAAAACCACCTGATCCATTCTCTCATAAAAGAGAGACTTTGGCTGCTTAGCAACACTGAATACCAACTCAGCTTGGCAGGCCATGGCCACTCCCCCAGGACTGGGCTCAGCATGGATAAGGTAACATGTTGCTGTCTATCTCACTTGCTCCCTCAGTAGACTCGGGGGTGGAACTCTACACTGAGCACAGACCCTATCAGGACCTTGACATGCCTGTGCTGGTAAGCAGACTGTAGTTATTGATGGTGTCAGACACGAGGGCTGGTTGGAGAAAGTGCTGATCCACTGCTGCCGTAGGCCTGCTGGACTAAGTCACGTTACTTCAGGGAGAAGAGAATCTATTGCTTGCACAGGGGGCAGCCTCATTCAGGCTGCGATGTTACTAATGCACGATTGACTCTGAATACAAGAAGGGAGGAGTGGTGGGATGAGGGCCACTGGTGTCTGGCTGAAGCAGACTCGCACACCACTGCCCACCCAGTTGGCTGGATCTAGTGCTTTGGAAGGAAAGCAGTAATGGGATTATCTCTGAGAGAGTAAAATAGTAAAGAGAGCCAGGTGAACCTGCAGAAAATGAGTGATCTGTGATGTGCTACATTAGGCAATACGGCTGATTGTGGAACTTTTTTTCCGCACTGCATCACTGAATGGTGAGGACGAGTGGAGGTATTAAAAGTTACTTCATACTGATAATTTTTTAGTTTAACAAACGCCTACTGTTTTTAGTTAGTAATCTTCTTGTAGTGTTTCTTTTGATTCATTGGCTCAGTCTCCTGTAGCTTGAATCTTGTGTTTTTTATTTTCCCATAAACATTGTCAGGTCATGTTTTCTTTAAGTGTAGTTGTGCCTAACACACCATGCACTGTGACACTTTAACTTTTAAAATTAGTGTAGCTCTTATACATGGGGAGTATACTGCAGTGGCCTTGGAGGGGCTGTTCTTGCCAAGGTTCAGTGTGCACCGCAGTTTTCCTTGTGGTATATTTGATTGTAGAGATTATAATGCAAAACAAGGCGTGTGTTTCTTTACCTGTTAAACAAACGTATTATTCATCAAGATTTGGATTGTTAGTCATATTGGTAAAAGTAGAGCTGATTTAATATACACTCACTGGCCAGTCTATTGGGTACATCTGTACAATGTAATGCAATCCAATACAGCAGCTTTACAAGGTTATAATTTCAGTGTGGTTGAAACTGACCCTTATTTATGTAAACAGTTGCCAAATCATTAGAAAAGCTTCTTAATATAATAGTTAATATTTGAGTTGACATTTGTGCTAAAAATGTTGTTTGTAGGTTCAGAATTCTGATTAAGTGACTTCCACCAAGAATGGGAACATGAGGTTAGCATGCTGCATATTATGAACTGAATCCACTCTCCTGTGATTGAGTGTACAAGAGAGGTATTCGGTAAGCATAATTCTTACATGGTCTTTGCATTTTTCATTGTATAGTAAGTCATAAATAATTTGCATATCCAGCTGCAATGTCTTGCCAGGGAAACAAACCTTTTTTGTAGCCCCAAGGAAAACTTTATATTAAAACAACTAGGCATAAGGTATTGCTCAATTTAAGGTGTTCATCTTAACAGTCTGTAAGATTATGTAGCAATATGGTTGTAAAGATTTTATCTTCTCCTCCTCTTCACAGAGATTCCTGACTGGTCATCTCTTTTGATTGCAGTGCTGCTAACTAAATGTTGGTTATTTAACACTAACCTATAATAATAAGACATTTAACATGTCCACTGACCAAGTTGGGAGCATAGTCCCTCTTCCCCACAGAGACCTACAGCTGGACCCGCCTCCTGAGAGTCATTACTTCAACTCATCCATGTACCCGTCAACTGACTCTAGCAGTAGCTTTTCTAACCTGTGTGACAGAAAAGCCTTCAGCTCTCCTGAAATCAACATGCTGGAGGAGTACCGTCTTGATGAAGGATCCCCTGTGGATAACCCTTACAATCCCACCTTACCACAGGGTGATGTGTTCTCTGGTGTAAGCATGAACCTGAACCAAACTTTAATCGCCACACCTGTTAATGGCAGCATCCACGTCTGGAATGAGAATTTCAGTCTTGTGGGAAACCGAGAGACATGGTCAGAGAAGTACAAGACTTTACATAAAAACACAGAGGATCAAAGTAACAGCTTAGTGACATCTCCAGACTCTGTTGAGAGTGAGAGCCAATTGAGTTCATGTGAGATCTCTCGCGTAGGATCATCAGAGAATAGCAGTTACTCCCTGAGTTCTGGGGAAATGTTAATAAGGAGCAACAGTTTTTGTCTGGAAGACCAGTCTCTCTTAGTAGTCTCTTCCCTGGATGAGTCATCGGTCTCCCCAGCTGTGGGTCATCCAGCATTAAATCTTGGATCTAACCTGCTGTCAACCACTCTGCCCGATGTCTGTGAAAAATCCACAGAAAGAATTGTGGAGGAAAGCCTAGGTCACCCGTGTCTTGGTATGACTTTTATTAAGATGGACAACTCAGAATTTCTCTCTGAAGAAAATTTGACAACATCCATCTCTCTTATAACTCTGCCTAATGAGAGTGAAGGGGGTCTTTTAATGACCTTTGTCTGTGACACATCTTCTGAAAATAGTGGAAAAGAAGCTAAGTTTGCTAGTGACGCAGAACTGTTGCCCCACTTCCCTGGAGCAATTACACCAGAACAAGGCAAGACCTTTGTTTCCACTCTGTCGGCTATGCAAGAAACTGATAAAGATATTCATACTTCCACGCCAGTACAAAACATTGGAAACAAGATACCCAGTCTTCCTTCCTTTTCAGAGTCTCCCTGTACTGGAAACACAAGCAGCCCAGGAATTAATCCTGTTAAAGAGCAGCCAATCTTTGTGACTCCTAAAGAACACTTTGTTGCAGGACTGCCACCTTCAGCCAGCCAAGTCAAGAAAATGGAAATTAAGAGCATTCCTAAATCAGATTTCAGTAGTATCAAATCTAAAGTTGTTACAAGAACTGGGCATCAGATAGCAGTGCTGAGCCCCACTTCACATCTCAAGCCTTCACACATGAGTCTGAACAAACACACTGAAGCAAATAAAGGAGCATCTATTAGGATTAGTCCTACTAAAGTAAGGAACAGACCCAAAATTGTCTCTATCAATACTAAAATGGTCAATTGTGCTCAGAGAGGAATAAATACAGGGGTTGCCAACTTAGGAATGACAGTGATACAGTCAAGTGCACATACTGCTGTCGACGGACAGGACAACAGTAGAGCATACCCACCTGACCACCCAGCTTCAAATAAACATACGCATGAAGCAGAGCAAATTGCCTCAAGCCAAGTAGAGGATGCCTCAGCACAACATGCTGGCAACCAGACTTTCTGCTTCTCATCCTTAGAAAAATCCCCTGATAGAAGTGGCCAAATGGATCCCAAACTAACTCCAAAGAAGTGCTTGTCAGATAAAATTGAGGTCAGGTCAGGCTCAGCTTTAGGTCAGGACAAGCCTCCAGTCCTCAAGACACGGCCTCGCTTTTCATCAGAGAGTTCGTCATCATCTAGGCCACCCAAGGAGAAGAGAATTTCAGCTAGCTTTACCATTCCCAAAGCTGATATCCACCCGGGTCAGACTAAAGCAGGGAACCTGAACTGCTCTTCACAAAATAAAAGAGCCAATCAAACTGATACCTCAAACAGACCAACTGAAAACTCTTCTAGAGAGGTTAAGAAGATCAGCCTGATAGTGAGTATGGACTTAAAATGAATTAAAAAATCAGCAACAATTACTTAGTTTGAATAATTACGTTCTTAGAGTTCTGTTCTGTTCTGTGTTTTCTGTGAGCCACATTAAGCATTTTGGTGGAAGAATGTGGAAAAACTGTTTTTAGAGCATGACATAAAAAGATTTGACTGGAGCTGGCTGGAATTTTTGAGAAAAGGCTTTTTGTGTCAGGATAGAGCTGAGTGACTAAGTAACATTTCTCCCTTAACAGGCAGAGTCGAGCAAATCAGCAACAGAAGGAAGCTCATTTAATGAGAGTAAGAGCAGATTTCAAGTAGATCAATCACCTAGACGAAAAAGAGAAACACCGCTTTCACAACCTTTGGCTGCCAGTCAAAGACCAGCCACTCTGTCGACCAGGCAGAGGCAGGGAGTCCTGGGGAGAGATGAATGTAGGATCTCCAGAGCAATAGCGACACCACAGTCTAAGCCGAAGAACACTGCAGGTAGGAATTGTCATTGTTTTACAGTGTTCAATAGCAGTATGCTGGACTGATAACCATTTAAAATGAACCTTTAGAAACCTAGAGGAGAAAGTTGACCTGCAAATGTAAATACATATTTACAGGTTGTAATCAGTACCCATAATAATATAACGTACAGTATGACCTGCTTTTGGCTAGGATTAAAGCGGTGCATAGATGTGTAGGGGGTTTATGTGCCGAAGTGGATCTCTTGTGCTTTAGACAGTTTAACAGACATTTTTTACTTATTCACTAAACTTGTGGCGTTCATTTCAGGAATCATGAATATGACGGAGAGAAATTGTAACATTTTTAATGTTTCCATCTGCAAAGTTCTGCTCAACTTAGATATTTGTAAACTAGAATTGTTCAGGTTGAAAGAAAAACTCTCTCCATCATCGGCATTGAGGTGTTAATCTCCCTACTGTCTTTCTCCTAATGAGCTTAGTCATGTTCCACGGCAGCAGTGTTGGATACAGATGTTACCTCCAGGTTTTGGGAATAAACATCCATCTCCCTCTGCTTTACTGCTCTTCATAGTAAAAATGGCATGGAAAGGGA
>JAUBNQ010000002.1:5582697-5595334 GCA_032353495.1 Ctenopoma kingsleyae | reverse complement strand
CTGTCTGTCTGTCTGTCTGTCTCACATACACATATTGTTCCAAATAAATGATCTTCAGTAAACCTATTTAAATTCTTATGCTAACTGTGGTGCTTCCATCTTGCAGTCCATCATGCACACTTTAGCTATGAATGTAGGTGAGGCATCATATGCTTGTTGCTGCTGTTGTGAGTCATTCTGCTTGGTCAAAGCACCTTTGCAGATGAGTGGATTCTGGTGTGAATCATGGTGTGGATTTGTGGTCTTGGTGATGTTTTTCTGATTGAAAGAAGGTTACTAGTTGCTGTTGTTGTGTACTTGATCTCTCTGCAGCTAAGAACTATTGCATGAAATTAAACCCTCTTGAGTTCCTCTGCTGTAATACAGAAAGTGACACATGCGTTTGTTTCCTTTGACCTAGATTGCAGCAACTCCTGCCTTACTCCAGTGTTTGACACCATACAGATCTCTTGTGGTAGCATTTAGGATAGCTGCAGTTGTGAATTCATGTCAGTCCAATTTTAGGCTCAGTGAATTTGAGTGAGTAACTATTTCTTCATTTCAAAAGTACTTTTGCTCTGCATTAGCTGCTGGCTCTTGTAATGTGACAACTGGTATTTAAGGCACAGTGTGTGACCTCCAATAACTACTTGACTCATTTCTCTCTGTTTGGGTGGGAACAGTTGTGAAACTGACTACAGCAACAAATATTAAAAACATCTTCCAAGTATCTGAGTTAGTAACATAATCTCAAAAGTAAATTTTACACACAAAATGAACAGATTTTTGTATCAGGTGTATTAATAGACAAGCCTGTGTGTATGTAGTGCACAGTGCAATCGGGTGGGCACTCATCAGACCAAGAATGGGAGGCTGGATGTTACCATCCTAGTATGAGAATGAATGTCCCAGCTGTTGACTTGATATGGTTACAGTAGCCAAACACTAAGTAAAGACTGAGCACTGTTTCTTATCGGTCTATGTAAGCTTTGGTCTTGGTTTTCCATACCTGCAGTCATTCAGAACATGCTCTGAAACAACATTTAAAAAATATATTTACTATCTTGGTTTACTGTACTGGTATTCTAATATGCACGGTTTCTCCAGGAAACTGGAACCTGATCTGAAGCAATTGGTCACAGATCTTAATCTACCATCAAGTGTTATTCTACACCTGACATCGTATCATCATGCTATATACACTGGAGACATGTCTGCTCTGTGGACCCACCTAGATTTGCCTTAGAGTTGCAGTGGGCTTTACCATTTGAAGGATTGAAGGATTATAGGGCTGCATGATGTAAATGATTATTATTAGATTTTTATTTTTGATCTTTTTGAGCCTTGTACATACAGGTGTACTTGAGAGAAACTGTCAAAAATCTTGATGTTTTCACCAAAAACAGAAAGTGGTTAAACTGTGCTATTGAAAATTATTTTTGCTGCAGCCACAAGTATTTGTGTGAGAGAGGTGCATGGTCATACCACTGAACTTCAGTGGTAGATGCTTGATTCAGTCATTTCTGGACAAGATGCTGCCTTCTAAGGCAGTTGGACGTCAACAAGTGATATATTGTCTTGCCCACACAGGAGCTGGAAATTTGCTCACAGCATTAAATCATCTTAAAATGGAAATGTTGTACCCCTGCGGCTTGTAGCCCTACAGCAGTTTATAAGGTACTGTAGTGGTGCAGAGGGGGGAGGGGATGATTTAATGTAGGTTTGGATAAGTGTTGGGAGATGGTAGTAATGAAGCCTCTTCATGTATCCCACAGGGAAGGTCGCTGTACAGCTGAAGTCAGGCTGTACAATGTATGTTTGCTCTACTCCCTCATCTAGCAGTGCTGTTTTAAAGTGCCCTAGTGAGGAGGCTGGTCTTGTACTCACTGTAGCCTGCCCCTTTTTTCTTTTTTAGGTGTGATACGGTAATGCACTCTGCAGTCACTCAGCACAGCCAGTGAAGCAGCTTTTTCAGTCCTGTCTCAGATGTAGCCAGAGCAGTTTGAGAGAGGAGGTGCGTGTGTGTGGAGGTGGTGCATCCACCTGGATCAGTGTTTGTCCTGGAGTATTGGGTCTCCATACCTAGGGGGAGACTCCAGCACCTGAGCCTCAGGCTGAGGCTGGATCATGGGCTGTTCTGGCAGCAGAGTGTGCCTTAGTGCTCCCTGCGCTGCAGAGAGGGTAACTGGCTTCTACATTGTTCTTTTCTGCAGTGAGTAGTAGAGTCAGTAGATTTTGGGTACAGGAGGAAAGGTGAAATATTTTTGTTAATGTGAAGTGCTCAGTGACGCTGTGTGACTTACTTAGCCATGTTTGTCTGGTGTTTAATTGAATTATGCAGGCTGTGTGGCAAATAGTTTAGTGTGCCAAGGTTGTGTGAATCAGCATAATAAGGGAAAGGTAGCAGGCAAGATGTAAACAGTTTTGGGATCAATACGTCCGTTTGAGTCTAGGGAAGCACTGCAGTTACAGGGCTGTCTTTACTGCAATAGTGAGTCAGAAAAGCATTAGGCTGACATGTGTAAGACTGAATGTCAAAGTTTTCCGTTAGTCCCCCTGCCCTTATCCCTGTGGTATTTCTTTGTTACCTGCTGCTGCTGTGTCTTCAGTGTATTTTCATTTGGCATACAAACACAATATCCTGGTAAGAAGATTTGATTCATCAATCTGTTAAGTGTTAGGGTGCTGCCCTGACACCACTTTCCTTCTAATAAAGAATAACTTAAGAATAAGTCATAATGTTGTAATATTATTTGACTGTGACCTGAGCATGTGCATGACTGTTTACATTTTCATCTTCAGAGTGATGAAGCTACAAGCCAGAGCAGGGAGCTGTCTCAGGAGCTGGTCAACCTTCAAGGAGAGTTGGGTAAGTTGGGTCATCCAGGTCCCTCTCTTGCTGCTAACAGTGGTTATCACTTGTCACCCAAGTTACATACTCCTGGTACAGGGGTAGTGTTTACTACATTTTTGGATTGTTCTGTTTTTATGACAATACAGTTTTACTTGGCTCTTAGCTGTTGGTATTTGGTTGTTTATTTGGATAATTTTTGGTTGTTGTGATCGGATCCAATTATTGATCTGAGTCATCTTTAACGTTGTGCTTTAACGTTAACTTTATGTTTATAGCACGTTAACTTTATGTTTATAGCACGTTAACTTTATGTTTATAGCATATGTTGGGCATTGTTCCACATTGATTAATCACCCATTACATTGCAGAAACTTCTCAGATGTCGTGTCCAAATTATTTGATGAATTAGATATTATTTCCGTATGCAGGTGAGGCCTTATTCTCGTTTGCTTTTATCCACCACATAGATATTCCCTGCAGTTCTTCTGTCCACTTGCTAATTGCTTTGTTCCCATTTGATAAGCCTTGTGTGTTTAGTTGCTGCAGAGTAAAATCATAGCCATCCATTCCCAGGGAGTGACAGTCTGACCTAACACAGGAAGGGCACCTACTGGTGTACTCTCACACTACATGAGAAGGTTTGGGGACAATGACCCGCGTTTAAAGTCTGGCCTAAGTTCAGTCAGACTAAATAGCCTTGCACGTACAAGTACATACACAGCAGCTTTCATCTGTTACTTAAAGCAGCAGTAGTGCTGTGACTCTTTCCCTCACAGCTTCAGGACTTCCACATGACTGCTGTTAGGTGCCATTGTGTGCTAAGAGCTGTCATGTGTTTGTGGGCGTATTTGTTTTTTTTTCTTTTCTGTTCTGATAATATATGTTTCGGTAGTTTAGTAGACGTTTAAAAAAAAATAAGGTTTGGACCACATTGAGTTGTATGATACAACTACATCCCAGGTGTTTCCATTCCTCACATGTGTAAAAAAAAACAAAAAAAAAACTGAGAGGGAGCTTCCTGATTCAGCATCATGACAAAGTGTCCCCAAACTTCTCCATCATTTTGCTCACAATGGGCTGAAAATACAGCTAACTTAGATTTCCTGGTTCCTCCTTCCACATACTGCATTAGCATGAGGTGTTTTTGTGGGGCGGATTTCGACTTGAAAGTCTCATATGACCAGATCTCTGTTACACATGGTTGCGGAATGCTGGGCTGCATTTGAGCTGTACTGTACATGCCAAAGCCTGATAAATAGTCCATATTCCTTGGCCTCTGTCTCTGGATCTGCTACTGTTATTCCACTCTGGGTAAGGTGAATCCTTATGCAGTGCAGTGTTATTCCTTCTTACTGTAGTTCAGTGTTCAACTGTGCTGAAGCAGGGACTCTGGAACTTCATTTACATCCAGGCAGCAACAGAGATTGTGACCAATTAATACGAAGATTTGAAACTGTTTTCCTGTGACAGAATGGTCTAGCATTATTTAGATTGCAATCCTCATAATGGATAATTGTGAACCAATAATCACTATCCAAATGCAACACATGGCTAAAAGGGGGAATTTCTAAAAGAAAAAACTTTCTTGACTTTCTTCCACTAACTTGTTGGAGAGTTGGGTCCACTGCTGGCTGCTCCTTATCAGCAGTGTTTGTGCACAGCCACTTAAACTGGAGACAGGTTTTACCCTGCCACCCACTTCAGAGCAGATATAAACACTTGGTGATGGAAATTTTGAGACTGGTACGGGACAAAAATAAAAGCAAACTTAAAAAATGGCAAATTGCCATCCATGGAGAGAAGAGCCTGAATTTAGAAATCTCTTAACTATGTTACCATTTCAAGATATTGTGAAATAAGAATTGAAACTTGTTCATCAGGCCATAAACTGCAGCGTAGTTTGCATAAGCACTCAAGCACCTCCCCATGAAAGTCAGTTTTTCCATTCCTTTTTGGAGATCATTTAGTGTCACACACACATTCACATTGGTGATGACTTTGCTGAAGACAGATTCCCCAGTGAACATACCAGATTAACATTACTTCCATTACATATTTTTCTCTGACCTTTTTTTTTTTTTTAATGAATTATAGTTTCCACTGCTGTGTACCATATGGTCACTGAACATCATGTGAATGTCCTGTCACCTTTTTACCTCTGATCTTCTGCTTTTATTTTCAGTTTGCTCCATCCATTCCTCTGAACGTCTGGAGAAGGAGAAGGAGGAGTTGCGTCTTGCTCTGGAGGATGCACTGCAAAAACTGCAGGACCAGCATCAGAAGGATCTGACTGAGCTAGAACACAGGCTGCATGCCTTCTACCAAACCGAGTGGGACAAGATCCACCTAACCT
Source organism: Ctenopoma kingsleyae (assembly GCA_032353495.1). NCBI lineage: Eukaryota > Metazoa > Chordata > Actinopteri > Anabantiformes > Anabantidae > Ctenopoma > Ctenopoma kingsleyae. Next base: position 5,590,148 of record JAUBNQ010000002.1, on the reverse strand, counting down.
ATCAGGAGGAGGCTGACAAGTGCAAGAGACTCATGCAACAGCAGGTTCACCTTTCATTATTATGCGTTATATAGTTAAATTATTTATACAGGATAATTTACTATTGCCTCTGATGAGCATTTATTTGTTAATTATTAAATGAATGGAAACTTGTTTTTTCATAAAACATGAGACACCAACATTTTAAAATGAAATGTCATATTCATTTTTGAAGATTGGAGAGCTTAAATCCAGTCATGAAGCCATGAAGCTGGAGCTCCAGAGCAGCCACACAGAGGAGCTGCATCGTGTTAAACAGCAGTATGAAATCTCACTAGAAGGTGAGTGAATAGCTCTGAGCCACACCACCACAACTACTTCACTACTTCATTCTCGAACTTGCTGTTTGAGTTTGAAAGTGATTCAAGTTAAATGTTAATATTTTACCTCAGTTAACTAATGCATGTACAACATGATTATTTTATCATGTCTTTAAGTGTGGGTGTCCTGAAATACACCTAATGCCACAGTACCTATAAACCTTTCAGAGCTCAGGAAGGTCCACAATGACGAGCTGCAGTCTTTGGAAAACACTTTGAAACATGCCAAAGCTTCTTTGTCTGTAAGCTTCACATTTTCCATCATCATGAAATGACATGAAAAGAACTTATGATTTAACCAACTAATGTGCACAAGCTTTACTCAGTGACTTTATTGTCCACAGGGACAGATTCAAGAGCTGACAGTGGAGAACAACGCCCTAAATGAGAAGCTAACAGCAGAGGAGAACAAGAGGAAAGAGCTGGATGAAAAGAGCCAGGTATTCTTATCAGTGTGTTTTAATATATCAGAGCATAAAAGGTGGGGGGAAAAACTTGAAGCCAGTGATTACCAGAGGTAAATTATTAACAGAAGTAAAAATCAATACAAGTTTTGTTGAAAGATGTTATTCTTAAATAACCATAGTTTTCTGTTGGGTCACTTAACCTTTAACTATTCTTTACCATGTAAAATAGTGTGAACAGCAGTGGTTTAAACTCTGCGTCATCTCTGTATTTGCCAAAACCATTCCCCTCTACTCCCTCGTCTCCCTGAATGTGGATTTTAATTTTCTCAGAGTGCTGTTGCACAGGGAAGCTGTAGTATTAATTAACTAAGTAGTAAGATGCTGCCACGTATGCTCAGGATTCTGCCCTGCCGCAGTAGAGTAATTAAGGTAACTACCTCACAATACCCTGCCTCTCCACACCAGTTATTAAATGATAAATAGTAAGAGCAGCATTAGCAACAGCTCAGTGTTACATATTGATCCTAATGAAGTTGTAAAAACTAAAAGTGGTTAAACGCTTATGTCATTGTGTGTTACCTAAACATTCAGTTTCAGAGTGGTGGAGTCCAGAGTGGTGAGTATTTTCTAAGTGATGCACATAGCCTTCTGTTGTCTGGTATTGACCACATACCATTCACATTGTTGTCATAATGAACTTTTTTTGAAGTCTTATCAATCTTGGCACTGTTTGTTTGTCCCTGCAGAAAGATTCTCACACCCTGTATTTGGAGCAAGAGCTGGAGAGTCTCAAAGTGGTGCTGGATATCAAAAATAAACAGCTGCACCAGCAGGAGAAAAAACTGATGGAGATAGACAAACTGGTGAGGGTTGTAGCAGATGATAATTATTGCTGCATAACAAGCATTGTGTCTTTTCGATCATTCTGGGGTTTTTTTTTTTTTTCTTGCTTCAGACTGAGAAAAATGTCAAGTTGGATGAGAACCTTAAGAAGGTCCAACAGGACAACGAGGACCTGAAAGCTCGCATGGAAAGACATGCGGCTTTGTCAAGGTAAACCTTCACTTTTTGTCCTCTTTTACCCTCCACTTACATGAAGTGATGATGTAATTAAAACCAGACGGTGAAGTATCTAAACACCTCAGTCTGAGTTCAGATAGCATTCTATCATCGATAGCAGGTATAGTGAATGACAGTGAGTCAGACGACATGCTGTAAATTTGAGTTTGAGAATTTTGTCAAGGCTTAGATTAATGGAGTGGAAAATTAAGATTTAAGTTTGGTATTTTTTTATTTTTATTACTGTCAATACATCTCAGTAAAAGGCCAAAACCAACAATGAATTGATCCGAATTGCAACTACAGTTTAAAAACATTTGGATGAACCACACTGGTACATGTTCCTTCATTTGGATGAACACTGGGCACTGCAGTTTATTTTTGACTAAATCCCATCTTAGTGCCATAAATACTCACTGGAACACTAAAGGTGTCTTAATCCGTAGCTGAAAATAGCTCCAACAAATGTATTCCTGCTGTTAACTTAAAAACTGCAGGAATCAGTTATTCAGAATTTTTTTTTTTTTATCAAACAATATATTTGTGTATATTTTCAGTAGAAACCACTTCGTTTGGGTCTAAAAAGGACAGACAAGCTAAGGACATTGAAACATTGAGTGACAAATTAAGGTTGTTTCTTTTAACAAATTAATTATCAAGTAGTTTGACACTAAGTAAATCAGATGGCAGGTGAGTGCTTCAGCTGACTAGTTTAATATTTCCATGTATGTAAACAAATTTGCTTCATATGATGTGAAACATTTACCCAAATGGTAATTGCTTGTGTCTTCTCCTTGTAAGTCGCTTTAGATGAAAGCATCTGCCAAGTAAAGAAACATGTGGTTGTGTTGATGTATTACAGACAGCTGTCCACAGAGCAGGCCGTGCTGCAGGAATCCCTCCAGAAGGAGTCCAAGGTGAACAAGCGTTTGTCCATGGAGAATGAGGAACTGTTGTGGAAGCTCCATAATGGAGACCTCAGTAGCCCCCGCAAGGTGTCACCCACCTCCACCTCACCTTTACACTCTCCCTCCCACTCCTTCAGCCTCCAGTCACCTCACAGCTCCAGTGTCTTCTCCAGCTCTCCTGTCTCACCCAGATAACGATGGCCCCTTGCTTCCAGGAAGCAGAACCTGTTTCTTGAGTTATCCCTCTGCAGCATGGAGCCATGTTTGTTTCCTGTTTGCTAAGCAACACAACAGCCTGAGCTTGGCTCCTTCAGGATTGGATGAACTCTTGCACGTTTTGTACAGAGACTATAAAAATGTTGCACAGAAGCACTTGTTAAGCAAGGCCACCTTGTTCTTTGCCTTTCATATCTGACACTATGGGTTGGAAAAAAGGAAATCTCAGGACTTTTATGTAATGAAACACTATTTTTGTTAGTTGGTGGTTGACAGAGGTTTGTCTTTCCTGAAGCTCAGTGCACATACAGTGCATGCAGTAAAAACATGTCAATTGGTGTATACATGGAGCACTGCAGTGTGTAAGAGAGCATCTTTGTATCTTTGGAGACCACGGCCACAAAATGATAATAAATACAGATGACACTGTCCCTTGAGAGGACAGTTTTTTATTTTAAATATGTCTGAAATATTTGAATTACTTCTGCTGGACGCCTGCACCATTTCTCACATCTAACAGCAAGAGTGACAAAATTGTCATATTGCCAACATCCCACTGCTTGTTAGCTAGCCATCAGTGCTGCATATGCCTCTGTCTAAAAAGAGACATGTTCATTCTTCTGCCCACAAGACTCGTGGGTATGTTCAGAATTTCCTAAGGTTATGTTATTTTTAAAGGTTGGGATGTTTGAGTGTTAAGTTGACTTTTGTTTAAATATACTATAATCTGTGGCCACAGACGTATTTTGTTTTGTTTTGTCTCCAACTTTTGTTGGTTTCTTTGTCCAAGGGACCAATCCTAATCTTTATGCATGTTTGCGTCTTGTCAGTGACCCCTTACTGAACCCTCCACCTAATGTAGCTTTAAAGTTGGGGTCTTTGCAAAGAGTTGACCATAAGAAGCTTTGCTCATAAATGTGAGAGACACTTCAACTTGAAACTGTCCCAAAAAGAGTATTTTGCGTGGCATCGATATTGCTGGTGTGTTGACCCTGTTTGAAATATGCAATTAATAAAGTCTTGTATTAAACCTGAAATTCTGCAGCTGAAAAAGTGTTTATTTTTTCACTGTAGATGAAGCTCTACTTAAGGCTTCTTTAAAGTGGTATATTACAGGAACAGAGTGTCTCATGGAAGCAGAGCTGACATTAACCTTCAATTAAGCCTGGTATCTGTTGTGTTTTGAGTCAGATATTCAAAAATATTTTACTAAACCATTACCATCTAACTGCTAAAGTATATTTCAAAATCACAACAGCTAACTATCCAGCAAAGAAGAAACAAAAGTTAAATACGTCCTGGGCCTGCAGATCACGTTCCACATACGGATCACATTAGGACATCAGCCTGGCACATATCTCAGCTTTAAACCAGTTTCTCCTCCTCTTGCTACAAAGCCACACCAAGTATCTGACAACTGCATCAGCATCATTATTTAATTTAAATGTAGCATAGCGTAGAGGCTAACCGTGATTAATCAGCGATGCTTGATTAGGTGTCTAACACAGAGAGCCTGGAGTTTGATGTTTGGAAATACTTCTGTCATAATTACTTCCTGCTTGCCGTCTGGTGTCACTCTTTTGAGGACAGAATATAGATTAAATCCAGACTTATGTTGAGTGTATCATGAAAGAGTTTGGCTGTTTCTCTTATCAAAATGTTTCGAAAAATGTTTTGGGGTCTGGTGACTGTGGAGGAAAAGCTGTGCAGGTCTTTATAGTCTCAGAAGTCCTGCCCTCCAGTACTGTTCTGCTCCTCTGAAACGTTTAATTTAGCTGCAACTCGGTGCTCAAAATGAATTCTTAACAGTGTGTATATAGTAAGTCTTTATTGTTATTACAATCTAAAAATACATCCATTTTATGTATATACATTGTGATTTCATCTGGTCTCACTCTTTGGTGTGTTACAGTTCGACAACACATCGAGCATAAAGATTACACAGCCGTGGTGTTAAGACTATTTGGAGACGATGTTGATTGTCACGATTGTCTCACCGTTCTGGTTTTTGGTTTTACAGATGTAGTTTCCAAAGTCGATGGTCTCCATGTCCTCTACTGTGAGGACGCTCGTTGAGACTCGTGTGACGTGGCCCATACCTCTGTTAACCAGCCTCCAGGAAGTTTGGACGTGAACAGGACGGAGATCCTGTACAATAAATCAAAAACATAACTTACTACCATCACTTACAGCAACTTGGTTGTGACAGTATGGTTAACAGAATGATTTATCCATCATTCACCAAGCTGGTTTATTGACAACACTTTAAAGACCACTCCACAAAGAAATGATTTACCTTATTGAGACTGTTTTCAAATTCATATTGTCCACTGAAGAAAAGGAGACGTTTTGTGTCCAGTGCTTACATTTTGCAATTAAAATATATTTTGGATACTCAAAAAATCTATTTGATCTTATAGAACAGACCTGCAGCTGTGGCTTTTCTGTTTTAATGGCTTAACAAATGTATAGTTTAAAATAGATTATGCAAAATCTTTTCCTTTCTACCACGTTCCACCTCGAATTATATCTCTTGAAGTATTGACAAGTGATCGAGGTGTGTGAAATTATTTGAGACCCTGAATAATTTTCGATGGCACAATATAACTGTAAATTGAATATTCACTGTATGAAGAGTTTTGTTTCTAAATCTTTTAGCTGATTATTGTTTAATTCTTCACAGTGTATAGCTGTTGTTTACTGCCCTACATCAGGTTTGCCTTTTGATGTGAGTCTCTTACCTGTCCAGGATATAACCAGGTAAAGCTGACGTCCACCTCTGGCTCCCCCAGCACTGTGCAGCTTACATTGATGTTGTCGCCTCCTTTCACTGAGTCTGGAAACGCTTCCAGACTCACAAAGGGCGGCCCAACAGGAACTGTCAGAGAGAAAGCGATTTTCCAAATTTCTTATTATGTCTCTTTTACATATTCAAGTCAATCGTATTGTCGTGAAGGTGAAGAACTAGATCTATGCTGAGTGGTATTTAAACAGTTACACTGAACCTCCACCATCGGTCCAGCCTCTTTCTCCCTCTGCCAGTCAAACATGCCACAGCAGCTTAATTTTATGTAAAGCACAAGCAGTTTCTATGTCATTAATTCACCTCTCATCCCGTTTGCTAAATCCACCCAGTGTTTCATCTGGCAAGCATTCACAAAAACCAAGCAGTGAGGAATGAGGAGGCTTTTGACAACTCTGAAATAAAACTTTTCACACTTTTTTTTTTTTTCTTCCTGGAAGCAGTTGAAGCAAAGCAACCAGCTCTTGATTCGTGACTTGACTTTTAATTGTTGCCGATCATCCAGCCGTATGGTGATGTGTGACACATAGATGCACAGGTAAAAGGCTGGAGCTGAACTTTACTTAATCACTTTTTCAGTGAACTTATTTTGAAGTGTGACGTGTTTACTGGGTCCTACCCTCCACATAGAGCAGCTGGTACTTAGTGGAGATCTGAGGGGTACCCTTGACCACAGCCTTGCAATAGAAGACCCCCTGATGCTCTGGGCTAGGGTTCGGCAGGACAAATCCCTTGGTGGGGTCATAGGTCACCAGGGTCTCATTGGCTAAGAGCTCCTCTGGAGGAACTTCTCTGTGCAGGGACACCTTGGCCTGTGGGTCAGTCACACGGCAGGGCACGGCAGCATCTCTGTCAGGGTGCAGGTACACGATCTCAAAGTGGATGGCAGAAGGGACGAAGAGGTTGTCTTTGTCTGGGTACAGGAAAAACAACAGGGTTTTTCTCTGGAAACAAGGTGCAGAAAAGCCTCTGTATGAACATCTGGACTGAACGGACTCCTTTAAAGGATGACATACTGCTACATTTAAGACAAAAGCTGCTGATAGTGTGTGCCTGCATTCACTATCTCTGGAACCTTTCTTGCATTTTAATGGCAAAAACAATTATTTGCAGATATTGAAATCCCTGCTGTACAGTGTTCCTCTCACCAGAAGGGAAAATCACTGGAATTTTAATGCCTAAAAGTCTACACCAGACCTTGTTTGGAACTGATATGGGTCTAGAAGCATGAAACGTTGTTATTTCTGGCAATGTCTTTAAAATTTCCAGTTCAGTACCAAAACATTTAAAGGTTTCACAGTTTAAAGAGCATTGTGGTACTTAAAAAATGTAAATGTGAAACACTGGCCATAACCGACAGCAGCTGTGCAAAAATTAACCCTCCTCTTGCTAAATCACTGCCATTCACAGCACAGCTTTTCAATAGCGTAGAATCATAATGGTTTCTGTCCCTTATTAGAGGTTAAATACGTAGCCACTGATTCCAAGTCCTCTGGTCTGTTAGTAAATAATGAATGATAGCTTCTGGATATAGACACTAGTGGTTTGAGTTCATTAAGATCACATGAGTCATTAAAGCAGCATTACTTGATTTTGTTTGGCCATGTGTCTCAGAGCAAAATATACACTTACAATTTGGACTTTTATCTCATAATTTTCACTTACCACTGATATTCCATTAGCTCGGTGCTAAGACACA
>JAUBNQ010000002.1:5564547-5576351 GCA_032353495.1 Ctenopoma kingsleyae | reverse complement strand
CTCTGCTGTTTCTAGCCACAAACCACTTATATTGTAAAAGTGTTTAAGGTGTTTTATTTTACTTTACAAACCAATTAAGGCCTATAAATTCATCTTAAAAGAACAGTGTGTCTGTTTACTGTGGTTGTGGCAATGAGTCACCTTGGTGTGATTTAAAAAGCAAGTAGTTACTCCACATACACACAATGAGAGTATTCACAGCTCTTACATCACCAGTGTGATGCAACAACATGAGGTTTAGAGTACATTCCACACACTGCGTAATCATACCTGTTGGTTTTGGAAAAACTGTTAGGCAGCACTGTTTTGCAAAGTTGCATAAACAGGTTTTCAACAAGTTATTTTCTACAAATGTACCCACCTGAGTATCAGTACACACACAGCAACCAGCGAGTAGGCCAGCAGAGTACCAATGGACATCATATCAACCAGAGCTTTCAGGTCAAACAGGAAAGCCATGATGGCTACAGTAAGCAGAAAAGATATGATTAACACAAGCATCTTCAACTTTAAAATGACATTTATAAGAAATAAGAGCATAACAAATTACAGGAGCAAGAGTTTTTACATAACACATGAAAAAATGTACAGTTCTGTAGTATAAATGCAGTAGTACTGTTCTTGTAATTTAAAATGGAAAAGCTGTTTTAACTTGCACCAACAAAACAACAAATGCAAATTACAGCACATTTCATGCAGCCATGATTTCTCAAAAGAAAAAAACAAGAGTTTAATGTTTCCCTGAGCTGACAGCCGTAACCATCTCCATACTACGTGCTGTTTGATGTGAGATACACTGCGGCGCTCCCTCTCTTGTATCTCAGCACCAGACTCCGGTATGGAACTGAGCTCAGCAGCACACTTTAAACACAAAGCAGTGGTATGTCCACCGTGCCTCACAACATTATGTTAAAACAAAAAAAAAAGAAGCAAGGAACGAATCCCCTGCCCGCTGCTGTCAGGTGTTGAGTACTGAACACGGCCTGTGGTGTGGTGTGATGAACCCTCACATGGGGTCACATCTGCCAGTCACGAGCCATGCACCCTATAGCCCCAACACCTGAGAACAGCGAGCAGGACCTAACTATGCACTGTACACCTCGATTCTACTTAAGAAAGAAAGTACAAGTACAAGAACAACGTGTGCGCTTTCCAACCCCACTGCTCCTTCTTTGCATTTGGGTCGATCCCACGCGCTACAAGGGCGTTCGCGTACACTTTGTGTACTGTACACACCTGACACTAAGGAACATTTTGTCCTGATAATTATGAGAGAATAACCGCAGGCTAACGCTTACTTTACATTAATAATGATGAAACAGTTTACAGTCTTATTAGCAGCTAGCATGTTAGCATTTTACCATCTTCAGGTATATGTATTATTAAAATTCATCATGAAGGGTCAAGAAAAATTCATAGAAATCCGTACAATGATAGAGCTTTCCTCAGGCTACATCACTGGTGTTGGTAAATAGAATTCTGCTGATGTTAAAATGCACTCAAACACAGAAAGATTTTTAAAAGCTACTTAACTACATGGTGCTTATAACTTATAACTCTCCAGTGATGCATTGTCTTTTTTTTATTATTTTATGAAGTGATTAAAATCCAGATAGAGTTGGACACAGATCATTTTTAAAGTAAAAAAAGAACAATAATTAGTTTAATGTTTTGATCGCATGCTTTTGTAAAACACCATCACCAAGCTGAACATGCAGTCACAAACACCGCCACCTGACAATGTGTGCAAAAACCCAAATGTCCACGTTACAACACCCATGAGAAGAGGGTCCTTGTCTCAGGAGCTTACCCGCAGTGGTACCTGCCGCCATGGTGGCAGCCACAGGCGACTGGCGCTTACTCACTTTGGACATAAATTTGAACAGAATACCATCTCGTGCCATGGCAAAGAGAATGCGCGGCAGAGGGAACATGGAGCCCAACAGGCTAGGGAGAAGAGGGTTCATGGTTAAGTTGAGGGCACTCTGGGAAAGAAAACATGACACCTGCACAACTGTGAAAGAACAACAAAGTCTCCTAAAAAAGTGGATAATGTAAGTGGAAAGTAGTGAGATTTCAGTGTGACTGCACGTCATGAATTTGGAGAAGACGAGAATCGAATGATTATCTGCATCTTTGACTGTGTCTTTCACAGCTGATTGGTGGAGAAAGATTAGCAGGACTGATCTGACCCCGGCTCTCACCTGCTACTACACCGGAGCTCATAGTGGCAATAAGTGGGGTCTTCGTCTTAGGATTGATTCGGGCTAAGGCTTTGAAAAGCACCCCATCCTCTGCCATAGCATAGATTACACGAGGCATAGGGAAAATGGAGCCCAGCAGACTGCATGAGACAGCAGAGACATGCAAGACCAACACGTTAGTCAAGAGCCCCAAATACACACACACACACACACACACAGACACACACACACACACATCAAAGCTTCAGAGCATGATTCAAGTGATCAAGTGTCTTTCTTTCCTGTTGGTAACAGTCCCAAAGTTTCATTGCTTTCATCTTTCCTTCATTTACATGAACTTGAATGAATAAATGTAAGTTGATATAAATTCCTGTGGTGGAAAATTAGATTATTTTCCAAACAGGGCAGAGAGAGGGCATGACATGCAACAGGCATCCCCGCATATCCAAAACTTTATAGATTTGAGTCAAATTTGATAATATGCACATGGATGAAGACCATGGGGCAAGTTAGTGGTTGACATCCACCAAGGACTGTTGATAGAAAACTGAAGAAGAATATATGAAAACCACCCCCAGGGAAGAAAGACAGGATTTAGTCACACCAATACATTCTTTTGAGACACACTTGGTCAAATTATTTGCAATGCTTTAATTATAAACAGTATATTATAAAGTCATGCATGTATCTAAAAAAAGAGAGAATTAAACACTACACCCACTGAATTCCCCTTTAGCAACAGCAATCAATCCAGTAACAAGACAGAGATATGGTCACAGTTTGGACCAGACCTCATTCACCATTATCAGCCGTTTATAATGTGAACACAACAAATCTAGCATGTAAATGAATATGACATAATGAATTCAACACATTTCATCTACCATGAATATTGATACTTTGTCCTCAACTTATTTTGCAAAAACAAATCCAGTGGTTACCTGGTAGAGAGGGCACACAGCGATCCCACAGCAACCACATATTTGGCAGGTCCCCATCCCACATATTCAAAGGCCATGGGCAGAGGACTCTTCTCATCCAGCAGGTAGTAAGGCATCATCAGAGTGAGGGCAGCCGAAACGCCAAAGTATGCCAGGAAGCACACGGTCAGTGACACCACAATGCCGATGGGAATGGCCCTCTGAGGGTTCTTCACTTCCTCACCTGTCGCACACACAGAAATATTATTACATTTAGTGCATGACAAAGTTAAATCACATGAAATCACAACCCAGCAAAGACTCACCTGTTGTTGCAATGCAGTCAAATCCAACAAAAGCGTAAAAGCAGGTCGCGGCTCCAGCTAAGGTCCCACTGAAGCCGTAGGGCATAAACCCACCAACTCCATAATCACTGCTCACGTTGGCCGTCACCGAGAAGTTCCTGGAACACGTCAACTCTCATTTAATAACACTTGGATTGGAAATGTAGCTGCCATGCTGCAGTAATGTTTTTAGTTGGATAAAATACCTGTCTTTAATTTCAGTACCACAGACGACCTACTTTACTGTACCCATGATGTTTGGTGCTAATCTGTAATTCAGCACTAATCACTACCAATTATGCAAATGCCATACACTGTTACCTTCTAACTATGGTGACGTTTATGAGAGATTCTTCAGTTATCTTCCAGTTGAATATATCTCCTTTGACGAAGCCGGAGATGATGACAAACAGGAGGACGAGCACGTTGACTGAAGTGAAGACTTTATTGACCCAGGCCGACTCTTTCACCCCAAATGACAAAAGTCCTGGGCAAGCAAAAGGACAGCAGAGGTCAGTACAGTATTAACGCTGTTGTTTGTTTGAGACCTTTTAATATAAAGTCTCAGACCACAGTTCAACCTCTATTCATATTTGAAAATTCCCAAAAACAGGAACTGTTCTCTTTAAAATTAGGTTTTAATTAACAGGTACGGTCGCCACTTAAAAACAACCAAACACTAGTGGATTGTTTCTGAGTCACACTGACCTAATGTAATAATTGAGTTGGCACATCGACAGATGAAACCACATGTTTTCTGTTTTAGCCTGAGGGTCATAAAGATGGAATTTAAACAAAACATATCCAGTTTGAGTCCTTGTACTATCATGGATTGACCACAGGAAATGAATGCTCCATCATCAACCGCCATTAAATCCTTAAGTGCTACAGTGGAGCTTCTCAGTGCCCCGGGGTTGTAGGGAAACTGTAGTTTACTGTGACTATGTGTGACTGTGGGAAGACATAGATGAAGACTAGTGAGATGATCGGGGAGTTTTTTAAATGGAAGGGGGTGAAAAAATGGGCTCCCAGTGGGCTAACAAAACTCTGGCCTCCGGGGTGCATGTGCCCTGCCCCTTAAACCACTTCATCAAATACATCCTGCCATCTCTTTGTTGGATTATTCAGCTGTGGCTTATAAAAGTTGGCTGTTTTAAACAAAATGCAACAATCCTACTCTCCACCCTTTCTCTCCAGACTCACATTAACTTGAATTTCATGATATTAATCCTCTATTTTCTGCCTTACCAGAGAGCAGCAGTATCAGGCAGACAGCAAAGAAGTCGGGATACTGAGCCAAACCAGGAAGATTCATGCCGAAGTAGGTTTTACAGAAAACCTCTATGTGTCCACCTATCATTTCATCAAATGTGCCACTCCATGCTCTGGCGACTGAGGATGTACCTGTGAGAAAACGAAGAGGCTCAGTGAAGAATCAGCACTTTTTCTGAATAACATCTCTGAGATTGCCGGTAACTTACCGATCACATAGGAGAGAATAAGATTCCAACCAGTGATGAAGGCCCATATCTCTCCTACAGTCACATAACTGTAGAGGTAAGCTGAGCCTGTTTTGGGGACACGGGCGCCAAACTCAGCATAACACAAGCCAGCCATGACGGAGGCCAGGGCGGCAATTAGGAAGGAGATGACAATGCTGGGGCCAGAGTCACCTTTGGCCACCTCACCAGCAAGGACGTATACGCCGGCGCCCAGAGTGCTGCCAACTCCCAGGGCGATGAGGTCCACGGTTCCCAGGCAGCGGCACAGCTTGGAGTCCTCCAGGCTGCTCAGGTCTACCACTTTTCTGCGCACCAGGCAGCGGCCGAATGACAGAACCTGCTCCAGCATGTTGACACCTGCTGAGGGAGGGAAAAAGAGAAGAAAAGAGTAAAAATATCTGGGCAGCTAAAATATTTCATCTAATCATTACTGTTAAATTACTATCACGCTTTCATTTAGCAGAACGTGTACGAACTGTGAACTCAAACATCTGTGAGCACAGTTCAATTTAACTCCAACTGCTTTACATTTTGAGCAGCTTGTGCATCTCGTTCTCATGATAAATGCTGAAAAGCCAGTTACATAACGCATTAGGATCAAACAAAGGTGGGTTAGAGCTGCTGAGAGGAATGTTAACCCTACAAACTATGACGTACATTTTAGAAATGCTGCCAAATGCTATAGCATGCTACTGTACGTGTCCCATTCAAATCTATTGTTAGGAATTATGGTGCAGACCTAAGTACTCAAAGGGCTGCTTTCATAAGAGGACCATGAACGCCCCGATACGGTACAAAAAAAAGGCCATTACAGTAGCGTTCTTTACTAATTACATGGAGAGGAGATAGAAAGAGAAACAGCAATGGTTCCTTTGTTTCATTGTCTTGTATCTAAAAATGTCTGTTTTCATCTACGGGATTGCTGTGGAAGCTGCCTAAAAATGTTACATGAATACAGTATGATAATAGAGGAATGAAATAAGCCTCGGCTTCAGTGAATAGTTAGTAACTTGCTTTCGAAGTTCTTCTTTCTTTGAACCTATAAACTTTGATCATCTTGGCCGTAACTTAAAACTGACAGTCATTCAAATATGCAGTGATCACCATTTCGGTGTATTTTTAGGCAAAGAAAGATAGAGTTTTGCATGTGACAGGCCATTAACATAATAATGTGAGCCATTTTACAGCCACTACATGAACTCAGTGAATGAAAACTGGAGATCACAGAGACCTAAATCAGATTTTGACAAGTGGTTGCAGTATAAGCTGTAGTAATTTAGGCAGCAGGGTACATTTCTAATATCATTTGAGACATTCCAGTCATGTATATTTCAAATTGTACAATGAAAGCAGCTTGTAGCACACATTTTAAATCTGAACATGCTAGATTTCTCTGCAGACTACAGGTTCACAAACAGCTCACAACAACAAAATCTGGACTATAAAATGTTCACATTCATTATTCTGAAATCACTGTTGCAAAGGCGTTACGTTTGCAGGCACACAGACACACACGTACCTACCTGTTGGAACAACACCGTGAATATGACTGGTCCAAGCTCAAGCACAGAAACAAGAAGGCTGTCAACAGTACTTCTTCAGCAGGCTCAGCAGATCAGCAGCACATGAAGCACAGGTAAAAGTCAAAATACATCTAGTGATCCCATGAACTGCAGTCTAATTCACTATGCTGGCATGTACAGTGTTCAGAGCAGTACTTTCACTCCTCCCCCCGTCCCAGTGTTTCTTCATAGGCTCTGCCCTCGCCTTGCCCCTAGACTCAGTCTCCAGTCGTACTGCAGCGAGTGGAGTGACGTCCCTTAAGGAGGGAGGCATAAGGGGAGGAGAGGACCCCAGGGAGTTAAGGTGGGGGTGCACTTCACCTCTATGCTTGCAGTTTGGGGGAATATTACTCGGAGGCACAGTGCAACACAAACTCCCATCCTGGAATCATAGAGAACAAAAAAGCGGGACCTTGACTATAGAATCTGTGATTTCTAATGCACACTCAGGTCAAATAGATCCCAGCTGCCCAGATGCTTACCGACTACTGATAAATGGTTAGGCAACTGGCATTGACAAACATTGAGGCAGACTCTTGTGTTTACCCAGTGCAGCCCACAGGAGTGCTGCTAAAAGCATGGGTGCTGATTGGTCAATGAAGGGTGCACAAGCTACACTACTGGGGGGTTAAGTCCTCCTAATGGAAGGCAGGTATTGCTCAATGTTCCCTGAGCTATTGAACCCATGGGCATTGCAAAATCAATAACATAGCTCACTATGGTACACAACCAAAAGCCTGGCACACAAACGTCAGTTACAGGTTGGAGCTCCTGGAGTGAAAAAAAAGCTGCTTTTTTTTTTTTTTTTTGCCAAACACTGCCTGCGAATTACAACTAAAGTTGAGTTTGCAGTGGAGACTGTATCTGCCAAGACCAGCTCAAACCAGCTTAAGACCTCAGTGGGAAGGTGGCAGCTGGCCCCTAGAAACACCGTCCAAACCACAGACCAAAGATTCAACAGCATGACAGCAGCCAGCTCTGTCTCAGTTTGTCCATCCAGCCAAGCAGCCAAATATCGTGGCCAATTGCCCACCAGACCCTGGCTGAGGGAGCTGATTATCTGACCTGCATGCTGATGAGAAAGCAAATGCTTTTCTTAGTGCTGGGCAGACTGGAGACACTCCTGTCCATGCTGGCTGTTTGTCCCACACACACACACACGCACAGTAGAACCTAAATATATATATATATATATGCACAGTATCAGACGTAACACAAATACAGCAAGTCAAGACAGCACAACAGGACAATATGACAAGTCAGATGATAAAAAATGAATCAACCACAATTACCAAGATTCACTCCATACCAACAAAGTACAATTTAGTTTTTTTATATAGAGCTAAATCACAATCACAACTATTTTCCTTTTTTGAGAAATTGTCTTGGAAATAACTTTGTTCTAATATCATTATATGCTCCTGGACCACACAAACACTTGCTTTTGGAATGGGCATTAAGATTAAGTGTTTTCACATGCACATGCAGGTCATCACTGTAACCATGGAAAGCAAGGAAAGGAGTCACTGGCTCGCCGTATTTCATTGTTGACCTGTGCTAATTGTGTGAAGCCAATTGAATGCATTTGCCCTCCAATGGCTAAGTGACCTAGCTTCAAAAAAGTGGATATGGATATGGTCAACAGATTGAGTGGTGTTTGCCTTGTGGACTGCTCGCTCCAGTTAACACTGGTGTCACCAGGAAATGTTAAAGTGAACAATTACTGATAAAGCAGACAACAGCTGCAAGTAGAATCAAGACAGTAAGAGTGACCTCTAGATTAAAAACAGTCACTGGGCCAAGAAGAGACGTAGACCTTCACTGGACAAAAACAACAGGGTTATGTGGATGACCTGTGCTAACTGGATGCACTACAGGTTAACATAACCCAGGGTAACGGACAACACATGCTTGTTATCTATCTTCAAAGTTTAAAGTGAAGTATAAAAATAGTTAAGAAATGTGTTCAGATGACTAGTATAAACCATGGTATTAATGCTGTTCCTGTTGAATTGAATATAATGTAAAGGCACAAACCCTCTTCATATTACATTTTAAGAAGAGTCCTGAGACTGAAGCCTGGGGATATTAGCTGCTTTTAGATTGACTTAATACTCTTTTTATTAGGTAGGAGGACGAGCATTAGCTACGAATGTTTTAATTGTCAGCAGTGAGGACTCCCTCTTCCTGCTCTGCTAAAAGTGATTTATTGTATATATCTAGGTCAGAGTACAGTACTTGTAGGTACTTGCTGTTTTTGTGTGTAATGGATCTGACTATTTTAAAAACTACTTATACCCTGACTTTTCAAAGTTTAAGAAACTACAGCTGCCAAAATGCTTGGATGTTGGTCAATGTACAATAGTTTCAGTCTTGGAATAATATACTATATAATTTGGTTTCAACACATTTGGCAAATGTAAGAGATTCTTTTAAATGTAATCTGTGATGTCCAACAATCTTTTGGCCTGTGGGTTAATTGTGGTCTCCGAGTTTCCCTCGGGATACACTGACTTTTCCAAAAGTGAATACCACATCTTTTCTATGAGGTAATTGATCCTACCAGAAATATAGCAGCAACAAAACAGATCAGCTCATTAATATCAGACGGATCAGTTCAGTCATCACACTTGGATCATGTTAATTAAGTGAGATGTCTGATCCATGTGATATTACGAGAATTAAATTGTGTTTTAATAATCATTGGACAGTCAAACGTTTTGTTCCCTCTAAATGTATTCTATTTTCAAAAAACCTTTACAGTTTAACAAGGACATGCAGACATTTTCTCAAGGGCAGAGGCTCAGACTGAAAAGAGGGGCATCTATCAGCTATCGGTACAGAGCTATTTAGGTGTAGAAATCTAACAAACTTTGTTATGTACAGTATAATACGTGGTTTTATAGTGTGTGGCGTTTAAATACTGCAGGAATCAACACATGTGCATGGTGGAAGAGATCAGAAACAGAATGACAATCAGACTTATTGGGCATGTATGCAGAAGGGCTTACATGGAATCTGGCTCCAGCTGATGGTGTCAGCTCTAGTGACTCACGGAGTAAGACAGAAAGAAAGACAGAAAGAAAGACATTAGCTTACTTATTTGTAGCATAGCATTTGTTCTTGGAAAATAGCAAATACACATAATCTGGCCCTACCACAAGCTCAAATTCTGTATGCAAACATATCATATACCCTATCAAACAATATCTGCAGGTGTTTATTGTGGGGAATGAATAAAATGTTTTAAAAAATCCAAATGTTTAAATACCACATGAAGTAGTGTAGTAAGACCACAGAGGATTCATTCATCATGAGAGGGCACCTTTGATCAACTTAGGAGAAGGGCAGGGGCTTGAGCCCCCTGGTCCCCCTCTTCTGCATGTTCCTGCAGTTTAAAGTTAGACAAACGGTTTATATTTTATGTTCAGCGCCACACTGTATAATAGTCTATCCCATAAATTTAGGCCTTAAACGTTTTTAAACTAAACTTTTAAACTTTTAATTTGTGACACACCCCTGAACATGTGGTTTGGTTGAAGAAATTAAATCAGTTCTGACTTTGGTGTCAAGCACATTAGGAAGTGTTGCATAAGTACATTTCATGGCTAAAAGGTTTTTTTGTGTCACTTACTCATTTTTAAAAATGTAAATGTCATCTTAACCATTTTTCAGTGTGTACAGACTGTGCGTAAAGTTTCCACACAGCCGTGTTACACCCACACACAGGTGCTTCCACTTATATCTTCTCTACATGTCAATGTGTGACTTCCTCCTTTATCATTCACATTAAAACATTTTGATGAGCTCATAATTCCCAGCAAAGTTTCACCCAACATGAACTTCAGCAGCTCTAATCAGACAGAATAAGTAAAAACACATGTGCAGCTGAGCACGGACCTTAAGACTAAAGTCTTCGCTGTTTTCAGAATAAAGATACTCAGAAGCACGGTGGCCATTTCTAGCTTTCAAATTGAACTTTAATTCACCATCTTCTGGGAGGAGGTATAGGTGACAAAAACAACAGATAATAAATATCAGGTGTGTCAGCTCCATTACTCAGGTAGCTCAATTACACCGACAGTTTCGGGGCTTCATGGATTGGACACACATTCACAGACACAGCTCACAAATCACTGCTCAAGCAAGGTCCCCCCAGGTCTTATTAACTGTCATATTAAGTAATTAGTAAAATCTCTCCATCAGTTCCAGCACTTTTCCCCAATTTTCCTTATCTGTGGAAAGCTCTGTCTGTGGATCTCCTAGTTTTTAATGTGTCTGCAGACTAGGCCTACAGGAGCACAGGTTGTGGTTCAGGTTCTGTCCACATCAACATGATGGTTTGACTCATCTGTCTTCATTTGACACTGAAATGAACAACAGAAGCACCATGTGTCCTTTCTCTACAAACCTAAGAGCTTTATTTTTCTCTTTTTCTCTCTTATTACCTCCTACCTACTTTTAATGTAGCTCGTCTGTCAATCATCCACTTCGTTTGCTAATATCTACTCAGCACTTTAAGTGAAGATTAGTTATAATGTGAAAAGTAAAAACACGGCTCTGAATGGTGCGGGCTTTAGGACCCAGCGGCGCAGCTCTCATGAGGACAGCTGAGGCAGGCGCACTGTTATGGCAGGATTTACCTGTGCATTAACCATTTAAGCTAAAACCACAACACACTGTAACACCTTTGCACACATGCTGCGCTGTTAGCACTTGTTCAGTGACAGGCTCCGTCGCAGGAAGCTGCAGCTCGTCTCTCAGCTGCTGATGGAGCACATCCGACTGCCAAAGGTAAACGCGGATTTGACTGCAGTGATCGGCTCCACGTCCGCACTGTTCCTCCACGCACACACTCACGTCAACAACAACCGTCGTGTGCACTCACAATCTACGCACAGTTGAAAATGACATAACTTAACAATCGCACAGGTTTAATTTAAAAGGACGTGTGTGTCCTCCTGCTGCTGTCAGCTGTGTTTGACGACTGGTTGTGTATCAGAGTGGTTAACACGCGTGTACATCTGTGTCACAGCCATGTGAATGTGCGCTCAGGACGAGGCTGTTTGATGCTGTTCTTCCTCCTTGCAGATCGACAATGTCCGGCTACTTGACAGAGTCTCTTCCAGGAGGAGCAGGGTGGGGATCCTCTACCTGACAGCCACACACATCATCTTTGTAGAAAGTGAGGCCGGAGTGCGCAGAGAAACATGGGTAGGCATCACGTCAGTGGAGCAGAAATCAGTTAGATATTAAGAGGATGGTTTTTCAA
>JAUBNQ010000002.1:5534313-5548945 GCA_032353495.1 Ctenopoma kingsleyae | reverse complement strand
TCATCAGGTCAGCAAGAGGAGGTACTTTGAGAAACAGTCCAGTACTTGACACCTCATAAAACCACAACATGAGAAACATGTTAAATTAGTGGGCTTACTGGGGCGTTGACAATGAGTGGCAGCTGTTGCCTGTTACTTGCGTCGTGGCAATGCAAACTATAACTGCGATTGGTTCACTCAACTAATCCACTCAACTAATCAACTCGACTAATATTAAGGGTTGTACAGACCATGTCCTTCAATGTCTTCTCTGTTTTCTGCATTGCAGTAATTTCACTAAATAGCTGTTTCATCCATTACCTCCAACTGCTACATGATTTGATCAGTTTCAGTATGAGTTTCATGTTGCCATTGCTTGTAGTACACTGAGGAAAACTCAAAGCAGTGGCAAAGAGGCTCCACACAGTGCCACAGAAGTCTCCAGTGCTAACCAACGGTTTGGCAGTGTAATTGCAGAGCGACACAGTCACATTTGCGCAGAAGAACTGACGCTTAACTCGAGGTTAAATGTGAACGCTGGCTAGCTGTTTATCCACATTTCCAGGCTTTTGGCTAAGCTAACTTAACTGTCTCCTGGCTGTGGCTTCATAGCTAATGGACACATAGGAGGAGGAGCTTCAATCTTTAATTAAAAAGTAAACCAAATATCTGAGGCTATGTCTGTTCTCACCATGCCGTGTTGTTTATTTTGCCCACAGATGTTCTTTGAGGATCATATCGATGATGCAAAGTACTGTGGTCACTTGTACGGACTCGGCTCTGGCTCGGCCTACGTCCAGAATGGAACGGGAAACGCTTACGAAGAGGAGGCCAACAAGCAGCAGTCGTGACATCACTCTGAAACTCTCCCATCCTACAGCTCACATCCACAACCAGTGCAGTGCTGAGGCCAGGCTTCAGCAGCTGGATGATAATAATGAAAGAAAACAAACATATACGCATCATTTAGCAAGCTGTTACCCATAGGCTCTGCTCACCTTAAACAGCCGAATATGGTCATAAATATCACAGCTGTCCTCTCACATGCTGCTGTTGCATGTGTGTGAGACTCTGGTTGGCTCTGTTAAATTTAACATGTTTGAAAAGATGGGGTTTTAGTTTTCCTAAAATGTTCTGTAGAAATGTTTTGCACTTTAAAGCTCTAACCAGATTTTATATGGATAGCTGAATATGTTTCTGGTGTCTTCTCCTCTTTGTTGCCTTCTCTACGTTCCCATTTTACATTGTGAACATGTAGATCTTTACTATCACATCTGCTCTCACCATGCTCAGCCTTAAATCTAGCTGCATTCTTATCTTTTAAACTTTAATTTATTGTGCTGCTCATGCCCTCATTTAACACTAAAGACAACGTATGTCAATATGCTCTTTCCCGGTGATTAGATTTCTACTGTGATAATGAGAAAGGGAGCTCTGAGTGAGCGTGTTTACATGCACATAAATATCTCATTTAAGTATTTTTCTTTTGTTCGTACAATAATAATGTTTATAATAACCTGAATAAGCTCCATCACTGTGAGAAGCCTTGAACTGATACAAGTCGACATCATTTCCTCTGTGCCGTTAGCTGCAGTTTTCCTGTTTGTATTCATAATAATGCTCAAAATACTTCTATACAGTGACACTACAGTATGTACTAAGATGCATACAAAATACTTCATTAGACAAATGTTAGTATTTGTGCATGTAAACACCCTCATTAACACAAGCACATATGAAGAGATGCACCACCTCTCTGCATGGTCTTGGACTAACTTCAGCGTAAAAGTATACACACTGAGGTTACCCCGAACTACTCTGTTGAGAGTACATTTTCATTTTTAATTGAAATTAAAAATATGTAGTTTTAGTGCTGTAATAAAAGAATTAAAGAAAAACACTTTTATTCATCAGCAAAAAAAATAACATTGCTTTTTAATGTGCATCTTTTTGTTTGACTGGAGTTAATTGCACATGTAGTTGTGGCCTTTGACATGTTTTTATTTTTTTACTTTTGTTTTTTTTTTGAATGGGAGGGAGGTTGATTTTCAGTTGATTCATGCTGCGTAGACGAGACGCATGTACTAAAAAGTTTGAATAAATGCTGTGTTGTTGAATAGTATGCTGAAGTTCCCTAGGTGTGTGTTGAAGTGTAGATTCACAACTTAACCTCACCCAGCGTCGAAAACTGAAACACCTTTCCCTCTTTCTGCAGCACGTCTCTCACACTGTAAAGGAGTACAAGAGGAATATGCAATATAAAACAGGATTGTTTTTAGATTATTTTGTAAATAAAGGCTTGAATTTTTTCTACCATTAAATGCTCTTGGCTATTAAATCTCTTCAATGACTGAAAGGAATGAAAAGAGGAGACAGAAGAGGAGCTCGTTTTATTCTGATAAGGCTTGAACAACTGTACAGTACATTGCCTCACACATCCATGTTGTCTCGACTCGTACAGAGAGAAGAATAGAAAAATAGATTGACACAGACTGTCGCCATGAAGCTTTTTTTCAAATAATTATACATTCAAACTATTTTTTAGTGATGTTTTTGATCATTTCCAGCCCATAATGAGAACAAAATTTACTATACAAAGCAGCTGGAGCAAATACACTGTATATATATATATATATATATATATGTACATATATAATATTTTTTTTTAGCTGTGCAGTACATCCGCAACATGTGATTTATAAAAACACTCAACCATATCTGTTTTTTTGATGTTGAACAGATCTGCAGCAGCATTACACCAAGGCTTATTTTTGCTGGCGGCTGTCGAGCTGGTCCTCCAGAGACAAACAGGAAGCTTTTTGGCCGGCAGTTTGACGTGTACTTTAGGGTACCTGCCAAATATTTGGCAGAGGGGAGGTGGGGGGGATGCACACTGTTACAGCTCACAGCAGCACCAGCTTCCAGGTGTTTCACTGCGACAACAACATCCTCGCTCATGCTATAATGAGTCAGAAGAGCCCTTATTCAAATGTAAGTACTAATATCTAACTTTTTGTTTGTTTGTTTCCAAGCAAAGGGGTGAACATCTTGTGGTACAGTACACTACAACATGGTGCGTTTTTGTTTACATCCTGAGATGAGAGCATGCATCATTTGAACTTCCACCAAAACAGTCAACATGGTGGGTGGAAAACCTGCCCCCCCCCCCTAATAAAAAGACATCATAGAAAAACACAAAAAAACCTACAAGAATGTCATTAACATCACATTAACATCATCACCAATACAATACTCAGCGCGCAAATGGCAAACTCATAAGACCGTTTACTTCATTGATAAGATATGGAAATGACATAAAAGAAATAAACTAGGTCATTCGAAGAGTTTCTGTGACATGAACTGTAACATACAAAATTAGCTCAGACAGAATTCTTAGTATTCAAAGTGCAAAAATATCTGTTTTCGTTGCTGCTCTGTGCTTATTCATTTACAAATAAACTCAAATGTGATTGCTGGAATGCAGGTTTCATTTCAGTGCACTTGTTCCGAGGTTAAAATATTTCAAACAGCAGCAGATAATGTTGCTGATAACAGTAGTAGTAGTGATACTGATGATGATAGTAATTCATGTTTCTCTGGTGGATTGTTTGCGGTGTCAGTCACGTGAATCTCTCAGAAGCAGGGTGCATTATGGAGAAAACAGCTATTATGGATCACCACCATGTCACGTTCTGATAGGCACGAACACTGAGGGGAGGGCGGCAGAGACCTGCAGGATGCGACACATAGAAACAGATGCAGATATTCTATCTCTGTACTTGAAGGATTTCACTATGATTATAACCTTACTTTCAGAAGGTGTCGACTCTTAACTCTGGTTATGCTTCATGTTCTATGGTCATCCCCGGGTTGCTGGCACCTGAACAAACACACGGGGGCCAATAAATCTTTTAAGTCATAAAATCTGCCTTAAATTGCAGTGATTAATCTTAGGAGGGTTGTCTAAGCATGCCGCTGTAGAGAAACCCATCGTCTCACCCTTCATGTCTTTAATCGTTGCATTGTCACTCTCTGTCCAGGACGGGGTGCTGACGAGCAGTCGACTCTGACTCTCTCTCAGAGGTTTGGAGGGGAACTGGCGGCCCTCTGCTGCACTGCAACCACACAAATACCCATGAGCAGGGATGTAGGCAGGAATATGAGCCTCCTGATAAACTCCTTAAAATAAAATATTCCTCAATCCTATAATCCTACGATCCAAATGATCCGGCTAGAACTACAAAGCTCAAATTAAATTAAACCTACAAGGTAGTAAACCACTTGATGTATTGTATGTGTGTGTTGTTTATGTTTTTCACTCACGCTTTGTTGGCAGGGTTTGAGCCAGCGGGTGAAGAGGGCTGCTCAGGATCCAGATTCACCAGACAGGTTGGGAATGAGCAACCATCACCTAAACTGGAAAGCAAGCAATTGTTTTATGTGATGTTATGAACATTATGAACAAATGTTGTCTGATAAAGATAGAGAGTAGCTGATTATGTTATGTCCTGTGTAACCTTTGCTGAACAGTGGAGAAAGGGAAATGTTACAAATATTGTGCAACATTACCTCAAGTAAAGAAAAGTCTTCACATCAGCGATATGAAACTTTAACTCATAGATCACTGGTCAAATAACGCTGTAGCAGCCTAACAAGCCTCAGGAGCTTAAGTTATTAACAATTAAAGTAAAAAATGAACAATTGTCAACAAATCGACAACAAACTACAACAAAGGTTACTGACCTTTGTTAACTGATTTATTTATAAACTGAGAGAGTTCACTTATTTGCATATTTCAGTGTGCAGGTCATCACGTTTAAAATTTCTCATACATTTTCTTTCTCATATGAAATTAATATTATGAAAAAATGAAGTTTGAATTACGATTTTCAAGTGGCTACGATACAACAGATGTGACTCCCATTAACTTTGGGTTATTGTGGACAGAAGTAAACATTTTAAGTTGATTAAACACAACAACTTCACGGTAAACTGTTTCTTTTCGTATGTTGTACATTGTTTATTCATTTAAAAATGTAAAGACTGGGCGTTAATGTTAAAATGAGAGTAGAAAAAATGTGTATATTCATATTATTTATTCCACCAACATGAATTAATCTTGCAAAGCTAGAGCATCAGCATTCATTCACAGTTCTGATGTTGTTTTTTTTACGGTAGCTGATGCTCCTTTGTCTCTTAAGGAGCAGGAGTTACTGATCCTTTCTGTACTGTAGCCTGAAACATACGCTGCTTCATTCCCTCTACATCCATTCACCTGTCTGTGCTCATATATTCATCTGTTTCACTACAGAACACGCTGCCAAAACACTTTAAATCTCACCGAGCATCAGTAGATGCACCGTTTTTCTGAGATGACATTTTTATGTCTTTGTTGACAGTGGTGTAATGAAAGCACTCATCTCTCATGTTCAGACATATTTCATCAGCGCTACGCAGTGACAGTCCTGTCAATCTGAGACACTGTGTATTCCAGATCTTAACATCTCAGCGGGTTACAAATTGGATTTGATGTTTCCTAATCTCACTTTTAGCCATGTTAACCACATTGCAGGGTTGTGGAGTTTTAAGCAGAGTCACAAGTTTTTGACCTGACTTTCCAGGTTACTGAGGCTGTAGAAGAACCTGCTTGAAAATGTGCTACTGTAATAATTCCTTCACTACCTTGCTTTATAGGGGCTTTTTTAGGTTGCCCACTTTAAATGTGCAATTTCTTTGTTTATTATTTCTATTGTTCAGACTATTTTCTTTTGAATGTTTTTGATAAATGACCTTACCTGGAGAAAATGGGAACAGGCCAGTTTTTCATTTCATCACCAAAGACCTGGCGGAAGTTTTTACTGACGCCCAGACTGAAGCCGTTCTTGTCCGTGCCGTGACGAAACACGGGGGCACGCACAGCCTCTGACAGGACACACACGGAGAGGAAGAGTTAGTGTGGTATGAAGGGGATTAAATACACCATTTAATATCATTTTGATTTTTGACACCGGTTCATTCAAATAACAGATCGACACATGAACTCGAATGACCTCGTCGGTGAGAAAAACTCTGAATGAAAGTGTCTTTGTTGTGCAGAAAAGGCAGTTCTCAGACTGTTTCACCAGGTGTGACTTCTCTTCCTAACAGTGTCTGTTACTAAGCTGCTTACTACTCGGAGCCTTGTGTCTTTGCATTACACTGTAACATACTCCTGTGGATAATCCACTCTCCTCAACACACAGAGACAAAGTGTTCCTCTGTGCACACATAATGAGAAACTGCTCTGTCTGATAATGGTCCAGAGAAGCTCGTCAAATCACTGCACTGATGAGGAGGGTGACTGTCAGGGGGGAAATGCAATAAAACATTGTTCGTCATTAGTGCAAACAGTCTGGAAGCAGGTATTCAGCACAGACGAAAAGGAGAGAGCTGCCTCTACTGACAGAACACACACACACACACACACAGGTATGAAATACACAATGTACCGAGAGTGGATCTGTTCTTGCAGACGAGCCAGCAGTGATAGATGAAAAGTGAGGCGAGGCTGACTGAGAACATGGAGGCCGAGAAGAAGAGAAACAGGATGTGGAACTTCGCCTGAGTGTCTGGGAGGCCGTTCTGAGGGAAAAACAGCACATAAACACGGCTACACAAGCACAGAGTGGACACTGGGCACTGAGTACGATCTAAGACATCTGTACTTAACTATTCTAGTGGGGGCTTTTTGCATTGTTTCTATATCAGTGCTAGTAGCTGACTGCTTCATACAGTACCAGGTATTCTTTCAGACGGAAATGTGCTCTACCTCCAGCCTTGTGGAAAAAAAATCAAATACCACATTTTTAACACAGAATACATGTTGTAGCAGGTGTCCATTAAGATTGCAGTAAATACTCTATGCCAACACAGCAGTTTCTAAAGAAGAACAAATAGCGTGGTGTACTTCGCTTTACTTACCGTCCAAAATTTGATAAAGTACTGAAGATCTGTAGCAGTTATAAAAAGGCAGTAGAGTAGCGAATATGCCAAGAACAACATGAAAAACTTGTAGTTGGAGAATCCCACACAGTTGTTCACCCTGCAAAAAGGATGAAAGGATGTTGGTCAGTAATGGAAAATGTTCTTATCAGTATACATTCAAAATTGTTCTAATTGCACACGTCATCATCAAATTGTAACTCTAACAGTTTGTCACTTTTGAGTCTACAATACTTAATATCAATAATTATTTATGTAGTGAATCAGTGTTAGTATGTTATTGTGGTGTGATGTAAACACAATAGAGAAGTGCCCACACAATGTAATCAGAGCCATCTTAATCTTTGATTAGTAAGATTTTGACACAAAACAGGTCTCAATCATGTAAATGTGCCTGATTCCAGTTTGTGTAAAACACTTTTATTATATTCACGTTGTCTTTTTAGCCTCCTGCTCCAATCATTCTTAGGTTTTGTGAATGTACATACAGCTATTTTCTGATTTTTATTTTAAATGATCCATTTTCAAGTGTGTTTAAAACATACCCTGGTATTTTTAGCCACTCAGGGTCTGGCATCAGACATTGTATTTTGTTCACACCAGACATTTTTGGAGGGTGTTACAGAAAACAGCTCCTTGAATCCCTTGCTTTATGATTCTATGGCACTTTATTACAAATAGAGCAGACAAATCAATAGTGTTTAACAGAAATGACATTAGAATCAGATTTGTTTTGTCTCCCTGTGTTGTTATCTGGCAACATTAGAGTGTCAAATTCTGTTGAGTAAATGAGCCACTCGAGTGACGCTCAATCACAACCCATCCTGAGCGTAAGTATATTTCATTGGAAAATGATGGAAGTGAAAAAGAAATGATGTACTTAAAATGATAAAACAACATGATGTCTGTTTAATAAAAGAGTGTCACTACATACCAGGGGCAGTGGTGATCCATCTTCAGGATGCATCTATAACACAGCAGGGTCAGACGTCAGTGTAATTGAATTTTACTCTGCCTGCCAGAATGCAATATATTGTGTGGTGTTTCTCTGTAGGTGCATGAGCAGAGAGCCGTACTTATCACAGACTGAACAATGGTGACATCGATCAGGCTTCAGCAGCTGACAGCGGTCACAGAAACGGATTGCTGAGGAGACACAGCCAATTCAATTACACGGCCGTCAGCAACAGCTTCTGCTAACACTTGACCTCAGACTATCAAGGTGACAGAAGGTGAAACGACTTCTGAGAGTTGCGTGTCAGCCTAGACTGCTCCCGCTTCTTCCGCATCAGCAGCTGCATGCACGGTGCCGTACCTCCAGAGTTGGTGCGGGTGTAGATGGGCAGGTCCTTGGCTATCCTCCTCAGGATCTCCTGCTGAGACTCTCCTCGATCTTCACGCTCCAGCAGCTCCTTGTCAGAGTAAGACAGGTGAAACTATGTAGGGCGGAACACAGAGGGAAAGACAGAACAACACGTGTGATTCATAAATAGCTCTATCTGTGAGTAGCACTGTTTATTTCTAATGAATCAGATCTTTACATGTATCAAACAGTCAACTATTTTGTCTGATGCTACAGTGTGCGAGCACCAGTAGTGCAGGACTGTCTGTTATGAAGCTGAGTCTCTGTTTCTTCCATTTATTTTGACTCCTTCTGCCCCAGCAGGCAAATAGCAGCAAAGCAAGACATAGCTGCAATATTACTTTCAGCCACTCAGGCTATTTGTGATTGAACACTGGAAATAAATAACTGTGATGATAACAAACAGTACAGGAAACAAGAAATTTGACTATCTGAAAGCCTCAAGGGATCCAGGATCACATCTAATAAAAGAAAGCTTCCATGTGTGCTTCAGTGGCCAGTGGAAACTGAAACGCAAAGGGTGGCTTTTCTCTGAGTGTCCTCATCAAGAAGCCTGCATGTTGACCCTGCAGTGCTGAAGTGCTGTGGTCAGAATCAGAGCCATTAGAGTGCAGCTCCAGGCACTTCCACTGGAAAGGCTTATTAGTCTAAATGCAGCGTTCAATCACCCAGGGAGGCTGTAACTTACATCTGCACTTCCCACCATGCCTCACCATCCCAGCTGACTGTAATGCTCCTTCATAGTCAGACGCACTCACCTCCTCCAGGGGATTCATTGGCTGGGTGAAGATGGTTTGCCAGTACGCCCAAACGAACATGACAAAAATAACATGGTACACCAGCAAATACACGACTGCAAGCAGAAAAAAAAACATAATCAAGTGTTTAGAGTTATCTTCAGCTGCTTATTTGCTTTTAGCTTCACTGAATATTAATAATACATGTGATTCAATGTGATTCAGTGTGATTTCTTCATTACTGGAAAGGAGTCATTACTCCATCATTACATTGTAAATTTGCACACTGGGAATCAGTATGAATAAAGTGAATAAACATCAGCTCTAATAACCTTTATATTATAACATATAACATGTAACATATTATATTCACTTTAACGTGGCTAATTTTTCTCAATGCAAGAGAATAAACCTCTATAGCCATGTTAGCAGCACTGAAGCTGTTAAAAGTGTCAAGGAAACAAACTCGGACACATCAGTATTTGTTCATGAAGCAAAATATTTGGCTGAGTTGGATTCATTCTGCAGGCATCGAAAACGTTTGTACGATCAGAATGGTGCATAACAGAGCTAAAAATGAAAGATAGTGTTTTGGTCTCTTTGAGTTCATCCCTACACTCTGAATAAAGGCTTGTATTTAAATATATATCTGAGGCAGTGAAAAAAAAAGACTCCCAGCTGAGTCTGATGGTAGTGTTTTGATGTGAGCTGTCTCTGCACAGACTGAAGGCTGCAGAAGCTCCTCTCTCTGGTCCAAAACTCTACTGAGCGCTCAACAGCTGCACTCTTAGAAGGAATGTGTAGAAAAATTACACAACTTGTGTGTTGGACATTGGTTTACACATTTTGTGTCAATATTAAATCAATTTATGTTGGAAAAGCAAAAGCTGCTTTACACACAGTTATGTGTAATTATATATTAACACAACATGTGTATTTCATAGCCCTGTCTAACATATGTGTATACTAGTTTTATTTACACACTAGTGTGTTGCTACTTTGATTTAAATGAATAATAGTATGATATGATAGTCAGTTTATGATAATAAAACTGCATTTTGTTTTCACGTTATTTTGTAACATATTACTGTAAAATATTGTTTTCTTACATGATTACCTCGGAAAAAACCACACAGATCTAGTACTGGGATCCTTTACTATTTTAACCTCCAGCCAGGGGCATCGTGAAGCACTAAGGTCACGTGTCGGGTCAAAAGAACCAGCTGGCAGGGGACAGTCACTGCTCAGTGCGGTATATTTCTGGACGATACGTTACTATACAGTGCATTGCTTTAAACAGACGTTCAAGAGACGTTTTGTCGTCTGTTTTTTTTTTTTGACGTGGTGCTGGTCTCTGTAAGTTTAATGTACACCTGGAAATAGGAGAAATCCGATTTTACACAGGTTTGAGACTCTGGTGGAGGATTTTAGCTCATGATGCTAGTGCATCGTTTGCTAACGTTAGCCTGTTATTTAGCGTAGCTAACTAATGATAAAGGTGTTTTGGAAAATCATAAAGTCTCAGAAAAGGAAGCAGTATTTAGACTGTGTGGATTATATTAACAAGTATGTTTTAGACTGTTTGCTCTGTGAGCATCTACCAGGCTTTCAGGTGTAAGGCTACCGTAAATAACCTTTGTTTAAAGCCTGGGCATTTGTGTGAAACGTAGCTACTGTTAAGAGTATTAGCGTAACGCTACGTGGATTTTGTTAATGCTAGCTTAGCTGAGTGGCGTTTTGCTAGGTTTGACTTCAAATTAGCAGGTGTCTGTTAGCATAAATTACTGTGCTCTTACACCGTCTGCTACTTGAATAATTTGGCACCTGATTTAGTGTTTTCAAAATGATATTACAGCCAATACTGAGTTTTGATTTATATGGTGTAGAATGTAACATTAAGTTAGCAAGTGTAGTTATGTCTTTTGCGTTGGTTGTTAGCTAAGCTAACATACAGTTTGACCTGCAGGCTGCGCTAAGCATCATGGGAGTTTTCAGTTTAGGCGGGAAATCAAAACCGCCTTTTTGACAACCGAGGTGGAGAAGAGTGCTCCCAGTGAAGACATGTCGCTGTACGAGGTAAGTTTGAATCTTAATGTTGTCCTTATAACATGAATACATCCAAAGTAATCAACATTTAATGTTGTTTCTGTTTTTTTGACCAAACTGTCCAAAGATAATAACATAAGGCGTCATCATGCGAGATGATAATATATATATATAATAATATATATGTAAGATATGACTAAGCCAAAAATGAACTGAGGTGAGCAACTTATAGAAAAAGTGATTTGGGAACATTGCTGCAGTTTAAAATTATAGTATACAGTACATGATATTTGGACTATAAAATCAAAATATCCCCAAAATCTGTTGTGAGAAACAGAGTGGCTGTGTCAGCGGAAACACTGAGTATTGGTGATTTTAAAATTAACTCAAAATGTGCTATTAACAGTTAGCTTCCCTGACAGTCATCATTGTGGTGGTCACAACATTATTCATACAGTGGTGATTCTGGCATTTTAGAAAAGATTGGTCGCATATGATGTAAACACTATTGTTTAATGGATGAAATATGATTTGATGATTGAAGATGATCCCGGACGAGTATTTCCTGGATCTAAAGAAGATAATCACACTCTGTCTGCAAACTTGTGGAGAGACGTGGATTGTAAGTCAGACATTGTTTTGTCCTAGTTTGGTTTTAGCAACTTTCAAACCATTTAATAATGTAACTGAACTTGATAAGTTCAACTTCAAGTTAAGTTTAACTGGCCATGGCTGTTTATACCAGCCTGGTGGTATTTAATTTTGCCATTGTCTGTCTGAGTGTATGAGCGTGTACTTGTCATTTTGTGGTTGTGATGTGTGGACGTTTACAGGTATACAAATTAAATAAACTTAAATAAACAGTTTATGTCTACCTGACTGTTATTGTCATCAACTGCATTTCTGATTATGTTTTTTTGTGTGAAGCAGCTGTCCTTACACTGCAGATGAAGAGACTGCAACCATGTGAAATGTCATCTTAAAGTAAGTATAATAAACTATAGATTTTTTCACTGTCACAATTATAGACAATACAATCAATATTTATTTACTTGTATAATTTAAATTGTCTTCTCTTTTATTGTCACTGTCTAGTACTTCTTCACACAAATAGATGAGCAGTGCTATGCCATGCTGAGGGTCCTTCCACCAACTTCTGAAAGAGGAGCAGCAACAAGCTACTGCTATTTCATATTTGCCTAACTTTGCACCGGTAATTATTTTTGTCTGCATATGTGTAATGTAATGTATCTAGGATCATTGATACTAAGGCTTAAATAATGTGAAAAATGCTAAACAGTTGTTGCTGCCTCCTTCTGTCTGTCTGTCTGTCACACTCTGACTGTATTATAGAGGACAACACAGCGAGCATCACGGACAGCACTCATTTGAAACCTAATAAACAAAGGACTGGTCATCTTTAAATCTGAGGCAGCAGAGACAGTTCATGTATCATCTGGAGTCAGTTTAGGTGGACATACATACACAGCAAGGACTATTCTGTTAGGTGAAGGTCTGGGGAAAGTTTGTTCATTTAATCCCAGGTGGACAGAAATATTGTGTTGGCCATTGTAAGAATTGCTAAAGTAACATATTTCGACAATGATTTCTGTGCCTGCTCTGTGAAAAGGTGGATGACAACAATCTTGACATTGTGACAAGTTTTTTTTTATCAGATCTGTCTGTTTACAATGGTTTGTAACTGTAACTGTAATTAATGTAGAAGATGGAGTTACCCGTACAGTCGTTTAATGTATTTTAAATACAATTCTAATACATTTTGTCCTGTAAATAGATTTATTGTTTAATGTTACAGATTTTTCCTAATAAAAGAGTAAAATCTGTATGTGTTATTGTTTTTTTAAATATAATTTTATTTTATTATAAATTGAATGAATTTTGTGTACAGA
Organism: Ctenopoma kingsleyae; assembly: GCA_032353495.1. Classification (NCBI taxonomy): domain Eukaryota; kingdom Metazoa; phylum Chordata; class Actinopteri; order Anabantiformes; family Anabantidae; genus Ctenopoma; species Ctenopoma kingsleyae. The sequence goes on along the minus strand of JAUBNQ010000002.1, from coordinate 5,535,929 downwards.
ACACATTTTTGTGAAGTGTAATGTATGGTTTCTACACAATATGTGTCAGCAAGCACAACACATAAGGTGTTAGTATTTACACATGTTTACACATCTCTGTGTTAACCTTGCTGACACAGGATGTGTGTAAATATGGTTAACACAGTGAATGTATCAAAACTGACACAACATGTGTTGTCCCAGATCTGACCCTTAGATGTGTAAGAATTTAACTCTGTCAATTTCTACACGTGTCTTCTAAGAGTGTGGAGACGCTTAAAGTTTAAATTTGCTTTGAATTCAAACAGCATTATAAAACACTTACCCTTTTCTCCTGTGTCTTCGATGGACTCTGAAAAACACACAGTTATATCAGCGCTCTTAGGATGCATCAACATGAGAAACGTGACAGTTTAAATTTGCTTTTAAATCCAGGTGTTCCGTACACGACATGTTTGACTGACGGATAGTGTCTGGATTTAAATTAGCAAAATGATAAAATGCTGACTCTGTAAACCCCTATTCCCAGTGTCCAATTACCACACAATCCACAAATCAATACACAGCGTGCTGCCAGTCAAATAACGCAACTAAACAGTTCTTCTCAAATAGATAATCATTAGTATACTGTGACATAAGAAATAGAAAACAACAGGAACACAGTACATGTGAATGTTAACAGCTGCAAAGACTCCCACAGAGGGAACCGCCTGAAACTGCTGATCATAGTCCAGCATCAGTCTTCACACACGAGCACCAGAAAACTTAGGTAAAGATCTGGAAACATAAAACGAGACAAGTGGAGACCTGTTGGAGGATTAGTCATAATGTATAAGCAGTGATAAACTGAGCATAGAGAATAATCCATCTTCAGCAATTAGCCTCTAATGCCCAACACTCACACACTGACACACACACACACAGCAGGGCGTGAGGAAAGGTGAGCCAAGGAGCTGAAACAGTGCATGCAGCCAAAAATCATGCACACACCACCGTGCAAGGATATATTTTATTATATAGTCAGTGCTGTTTATCTGATTTCTTTTTTTCCTCCATGCATTCTTGCTATGTGGCACATTTCCAACTACACACTCACTTCAAAAAGCCAAATACCACCTGATTTCATATTTTTAACAATCTTGGAAAGAGGGCCGACTGTTCAGAGGCTGACGTTCAGTGCTTAAAAGCAAAGTGGGTCAACCACAGATTGCTTGGGGCGAATTATGTAAGCCAGACAATGGGATTAACTGAGCTGCCAAACGAGAGGTATGAGCCCATGACACTTTCACACAACTGTCTCTGTGTCTGTCTGCGCCGTGCACGCTGGCCTTGAGCAACTGCTGTCCTGCCCCGCTGCCGTCGCTTTCATCTGTCTGAGCTGTGTGACTCAAACGCATCACAAATTTGCTCTTGTTCTACCGAGTGCAAAACATGTTGTTTTTTTTGTTTAAAAAAAAAAACAAAACAGATCAAATAGTGATGTTGCTGTTCTGTTATCCTGCAGTTACCACAAATGGTTCAATGTCTCATGGACGGCAGCAGGCACATGGTGTCCTGTAAGCCTGGGAGACAGATGCTGACTGCAGATTTAGAAACTTTTATAGGGGGTGGAAGGGGGGGGGGGGGGGGGGGGGGGG
>JAUBNQ010000002.1:5500159-5516620 GCA_032353495.1 Ctenopoma kingsleyae | reverse complement strand
TATGTAAAGCTGAGGGTCTTACCACCAAAAATTCCCTTTTGTCCACCATTTCATTTCCATCTGCATCAAACATGTTGAAAGCAATTCTAAAGCCTGCATGTGGCTCTGAAATCAAATAAAATCTGAATTACATTTAACAGTCACATTTTAATCTCTAATTATGAACTTACTTTAAATATATACTCACTTGTTAAAATGCAGAGCAGGAAGAGGTATTCTGTGTAACTGATGACACCTGGAAAAAAGAGAAAAAATTTATTCAAGCTGAGAAACAAAAACCAAAATGTTCCCTTTTTTTCCCCAGAACACAGCATCAAATAGCATTAACCAGTTAGCTTAAGGTGTTTACAGATCTTCAAAGTCATGCTGCCGAGATGAATAAGCCATCCAAAGAAACAGTGCACACTTTCAGACAAGAGTAATCTTCTCACGCTTACTGATAACATCTTAAAAGGTGCCTTTTACTTCATGCTTGGTGTTCCCCTCACACAAACACAGGCTTTACAACCGAGCTGACCTATGTGGACATAAACCCAAACAAATTTAAGGCCTACGGCTTCTGATCGTGTTTGGGTAACATGGTGTAATACATTCTCAAGTGATCTGTCACTGATTGAGAATGGGCGATTCGGTTTTTGTGTCGCATCCTTCAGCTCCCTTTGTTGTGTGACACGGAGAAGGGAAGAGTAAGTGTCAGGAGACATCTCAGCCAACTCGGGAGGTTTTTTCCCCTCTGACTCTGAAAGCATTCCCAAGCTTTTGTTTGCTCACAAAGATAGGGAATCAAGCACAGATAGTTCTGGGTGACTGCTGTGGGTGTTATGGGAAAAGATTTCAGGTATAGGGTTTGCTACAGGGAGATATTTCCACAAAGAACAACACTCAGGGAACAGAAACAAAGCTGTAAGGTCTTACTAAGTCTTACATTTCATCAAGAGGCTAGAGCTACGTTGCTAGTAGGATGATGTAAAAACCAGTGGAAAAACATGTACAAACTGAGGTGTGAAGAGAATTACAGATGCGTGCCACAAGACAAAGTTCATCCAAAAACTCCCCATGACATAGTGCTCCATCTTCTCACTCAGCTCTCTCCGTTTGGCAGGTATGGCTCTATAATGACAACAGATCTCTAGCTTCAAAGCCTTTAAAGCTTAAATGGGTTGGGGAGAGAGAAAAAAACTTTTAAGATTCCAACCATGTCTCACCAATACCACACACCTTCGTTCCTGGAGGCAGCCCCCCTCCTTCCTGCAGCTCAGCTTCTGAGCTCAAGTAGATGTTGTTAGACAATACAAAGAATTCCACAGAAACACTTCATACAGAGTGGCAGTCCCACAGATGTAATCCAATGCCATTCTTAGGCTTCATAATGTCCATGGTGATCAGGGGGGTGGCCAGTGGGACATGTCTCGACATAGCTGGGTTCAAACAGCTCTCTCATTCTCTAAAGCAACGCTTTGTTCACAGATCAATCCAGTCCTTTTTTCCCTGACAAAGCCGCAACGTTTAACAGCAGGATTAAAAGCCCCAAATCCCAGCATTGGCACTTAGCTAAAGCAACAGAGGAGAGCACAGAACAGTGAGATCTGATGCTCCACTGGCTCGTCCAACCTACCAAGAGGGACGTGTGTAGGTCCAGGTGGGAAAATTAAAAACTCATATTACTCGTATTGACAACTTCATTTTGCTACTATGAACTGAGGTTGAAAATGGTGCTAAAGTCACATCCTGCATCACATCCAGTGAAGTGTACAAACATATATGGACAATAAATTTTAAAAATGATTCAGAATTATTTGGTTTAAATAAAAAAAATCTAAAATCATTTTTTGCAAGAAACCTCACAGTTATTGAATAATTATGGTGGAGAAACAAGCCACAATGATTCTGTACATTACCAGCAAAGGTTACCTGAGAATAAATCGGTTATGAGACTGATGGAGAGATAAGATAGCATTTACAGCACACACTTTCTGCTCTGGATAATGTGAGGTTGACATGTACTGTACAACAGAGCGCACTCTGAACAAGATATGAAGGACCTTTTATATGACACCTTAAAAATCAGCGTAAAGGGAAATGACTTGTATTCAAGGGATTTCTGTGTGCAGCTTTATTTCATCCAGTGAGCTCTTTACCTTGTTCACGAAGATTTCTAAACAAATTAGATGATCCTTTCCAAACAGGTGGGGTATCAGCCAGCATCGTGTCTAATTCCTGACAGAATAGAGGAAAATCCCAAATCACTCATTCATATCCAAGTCCTGAAAATTCACAATGCAATTCAGTGTTTGATGGTATTACAATAATTACAGGTTTTACAAGGATAAAAAAGAGATTCTGACCAAAGACCATGAACAAGTGATGTTGTTTTAACTGAACATCTACTTAGATAAAGTAGCCTTTAAAAAATGAAACAAAATAAAAATAAAATAGCTTATGTGAGCGAAGAATCTGAAACCTCACTGAACGCTTCAATGACAGAACAACTCACCTTTTTTGTGAGTGACTTCCACACTCTTCCACCTAAAAAAAACAAACAAGAAAAAAACCATATTGAACATGAACACATTCCAACAGTCAATAAAAGAGAAGATAAGTCGGATACATCATAAAAATAACCTGGTCTGGAAATTACATCGATATCAGCGACAATAACCTCCAGTGACACATTTTAAAGTCAGTGTCTAAAGCTGGGATTATGACTCTCTCCACAAAAGTGAGGTATGTATGTATCGATGCTTTCAGTGAATGTTTCTCATATGAATCATTTATATGACCACACTTAAAGGGTTGACTCACTAAATGGCCATAACTCCTCAAGCGTTTGCGCCATTTGTTGTCTGTGAAATTAAACCATCAGCGATGCATGATATTCATGTCCACGACTTTCCAATATATCCACAAGAAGGATAAAACAGGTCTCTTTACAGCGACAATATAACCATAAAACACCTTGATTACTGTTTTGCAACACATTAGCCATTAGCAACAGGAGAATGATGACAAAAGGTGCACTTCTTGTTTACCTTCCTCATTATATGATCAGCAAAGTGTCATGTCCAAAACATTACAGCAGACCACACACCTTAACTGATAATCAATCACAATAATCTGAATGTCTTATTACATTTATGAAATCCACACCAACTTGTTTGGTGACTTTGCGAGTTTGCTGCCACATAAATGAGCCATAAAAGTGGGGTTGCTGGTAAAGATATGTATCTTTATGCAGGTGTTATGACTGAAGCACTTCAAGCTGCAACTCATTGTCCGACGACACTTCACAGGCCCACACCAATAAGTGACGTTCCAGGAAACTGTGGCTGTTTTAATTTATGTGATGAAAGAGCCGGGATTTATCTGATGACTTGACATTAGTGTAATTTAGCAAATGGCTGCTGAATGCAGCTGGTTTCTACACAGGGATGCAGTGATAATAGAGGCAGTGTTGCATTTCACTTTCTCTAATAAAATGTTTGACAGCAAAAGCTTAAGCTTAGCTAAAACTAAATGCTTACAGATTTCTTTTGCATTTTCACAAGTGTCAGTTATGTTAAATCTTCAGATATTGAAACCACATCAGAAACTGTGTCCTATGAATTTTATACATTTTATACATACTGAATTTCCTTGGTTCCATATAGGAAGTTTTCAAATAATCCACATATCATCTTTAATTGCAGTTAAACAATTAAAACTCAAAAACTCACTCGCTGGTTTAACACAAAGTTCAGGCTACAGCTAGAGAATTAATTCACACTGTCACTGAGTCATCTAATGCCTTTGTTCCTGCATCATCTTACTCATCAATAGGGCTGCTAATTAAAAAGTTTATTATCAATTTCCATATTGGTTATTTTCTAAATTAAGAGACTAACCAGTGGTTCTCTGAATTGAATTGAAGGTTTAAAATATGGCACAATGACTGGTTTCAAGTCTCCTATGTCAAATCAAAATTTAAAAAAAAAATTCTGAATTTAAGCTGAAAGCAAAGAGAAAATTAGAAAATCCTCACATTTCTCACATCAATCAGTACAGATTCTTTCATTTAGTCTTGTGGGAACGAGCAGAGTAAAACTCACTCTTGGGCTCATTCAGAGTCACGGACTCAATGAAGTTGAGTGGAGTCATGTAGAGCTGGCCCTCATACTCCACTGAACTGAAGAGGCGAAATCTGTTTTCGTAGGACGACATGTAAACATCTCCATCATCCAGACCGTAGGTCCTCACCTGTAAACGGACACACACACCTTCATGAAATATTGCAAATCATATCAACAGTGGTGATACCGTCTGAAAAGATGTTTTTTATGAAATGCACAGGAGCTTTTTCTTGTCACGAAAACTCTCGCTCACAGGACACTGAAGAGGCCCATGCTTTAACTCAGTAATGGGGCAGTGTTGTGTCAGCCGTATTTTTCATCTCCATGCCACAGATAATGTCCCTACAACTGCTCAAACCCAGTGAGATCAGAAGGCCGGACTGGTGAAGACAGAGTGGATCTCTCTGTCAGGTGGCAAAGTGCCAGGTCCACTGGGCACAGAGCAAACACCCAGGGAATGTGTGCCCCCCTCTGCTTAACCATTAAACCCCCTCTAACCACCCCCACCTCTCATCAAATGTCAGCCCCTCCGCCAAGCTCCAGTGTCCAGTTTCCTGTGTCCCTGGATTCCTGCTGTCTCTGGACACCAGGACGGTTTACCTCGCTCCTACCACAGACAGCAAACAAGGAATCTTCTGTAGCAAGAGGTGGGCAAGCCAGAACTAATTCACATGTTTGTTTACATCTCCTGTGATCTGTGAAAAACTTTGTCAACATTGTTAACACATGTCCAAACTGGAGAGACTCAGAAGTGCTGACATGTAGGCAAATAGGACCAAACACACATTGTAGAGGTTGTGGCAAAACACAGAGCATTGAATAACGAGTGGTTGACTAGTTAGTAAATACCCACACCCCATCACACCTGATGTGACGCATTTCTCACATCAACTGTCACATTTTTTTAATGCCGTCTTTTGTGCATTCATGTTATCAACAGCATCAAGTTCAGTCATTTTTAAAATACGTTATCACCAAATCAGTCAGATTGATTCCTGAAAATGTATTTCTGAATGGAGCAGTGCTTGTAGTTTTCTAGTTAGCATACACCTTGATAGAGCATGTGCTATACTTAGTACATGAGTAAACAACTTGAGGTGGTGCTTCTACTTGAAGAGGACTAATTTTAGGCAAGTACTAAAACTGACTTTGAGTAGGCCTACTGAGTTTGTGTACTTCTGCCCAAATGTACAATAAAACTGCTTGGCTTTCATTTGCCACTTTATTAGGCACACCTGTAGAATCTAATGTAATCCATGTATTTTATACATACTGAATTTCCCTGGTTCAGCAGCTTAGTCATGAATTCTACTTTTACAAGGTCAGAATTTCTCCTTTTTTGTTGAAACTGTCAGAAAGGCGATAATTCTACTATATGTTTATTATGAGGTTATAGTGGGTGGCAGACTCGTACTGGAAGTTAATTTATTATATTAAGAGTTGTTTCTGATGTATTAGATGCATTAGATTGTACTTGTGTCCCTAATATAGTGACCACTGTGCGTAACTTTCCATAATTTTTATCAGTCACTTTAATAATACAAACACCTGCTTTTGTTACAAGACGTAATCAAAAGGTCCTGCAGTGACAATCATTAGGTCACGTGACCAGAGACGACTTTGACCATTTCAGCACCAAAGGTCGTGGATAGCTCCTGATTGTTGCCTGCACGTGCACGGCTTTCGGGTGCAGGCTAATTAGTGGGAAACACAGATGCTCATACGTCGTTGTGGCCGGAAACGCTGGATGTGAGGTGGCATTAAAGCGTTTGTCGACAGCGTGCGTTTTCCTCAGACTGTGTGTGTGACGTGAATGTTGCCCCTGAAGACCCGCAGCTGGACAAACGCCCCACTGTACCTTATCGGTGGCGGAGACTGACGGCAACGCCAGGTGCAAGAGTCGAGCCTCGACGCGGCGTCTCAGTCCGGAGCGCCAGCCCGCAAACGAGTAGTGATAAGCGACACCGCCGGCGACGGCGACGCACGCTCCAGCTGCGACGACTCTCAGCGCTTTTGTCGCCCTTGTAGGCGTCTGTTGTTTGCGCGCAGTAAACGTCCGTGTTCCGGAGGTGCTGGTGAACGGACGCACAAGCCGGCGCAGGGCAGCCATGGCTGTTTACGCTGTGGCGTCGCTGACTGTAACACGCAGAGCGCACGGCGGAGCGAGCTCGAGCCCGCGAGCTCCGCGCTCGCGAGAAACGCCGTGGGTATTTCACGTCCCTCTGGGATTAAAGGGAATGACATTAGTGAGAGTCAAGAAAATGTTGAAATCATTGGAGGGACATAGAAATAAATCCCGAATTCTCTTTCATGTTTTGTGGGTTTATTTTGAGAGACACTTAGTTGTATTTCATGTTTAGGCGAGTTTTATTTATTTATTTATTTTACTTTTACACGTGAGGACCATGCCCAGTTTAAGGCCCTGGCCCACTTTCAGCTCTAACCTTATGTCTCTCTTATTTTATGCCCTGGGAGAAGGAAAACAATCCCTGCCGGGGCGCGTCTGAACTGTGACAGCCCCGCCCATTACTAGTCCTGTGGTTTTGCACCTGCCTCACCACCCCTGCCACTTTGAGCGCAAAACCTCCAGGAGCTCTTTTACCTGCGCTGCACCGTTTATTCAGCCCCTTATTACTACTGAATCACCCTCTGCTGTGCCGCTTCCACGGCTGCACTTTAAGCATCACCATCCGCCGCGAACAGGTATGCAACATGAGGGCAGTCTGAACAGAAACTGCAGCCCACCTCCAACTGATGAAGACGCAGTGGTGAAAACGAAGAAATCGGTGCTACCAGCAGCGGATATTTGTTGAGCGTTTCACGTCAAGGGAGAGAAATCCGTGCGTCCGCGAGTTCTTGCCCCACGGGAACATGTGCTAAGTAACGGGGGAGGTGGACGTAAACATGCAATAAGTGACAGTGGCAACCAGGTAGTCTACTACGCAAGAGCGCTCCCTCTGGACCTCCTCGCTGAACTTTACCCGCTGAGCTTTGACGCGATGGCTGCTGCTGCTGCTGCTGCTTCTCTGGGGGAAGTTGGAGGCGTCCTGCACGGCATCGATGGTGTCGCACATGTGGGATCCCATTTCTTTCTGCCACCTCTTGGGGACAGTCCGACGCTGCTGGCGGAGCACCTCATACCTGGGGACAGGCTCTCCCGGAGCACCACGGCGGATTTAACGCACCTCAAAGGGATTCTCAGGAGGAGACAGTTATACTGCAGAACTGGATTTCATCTGGAAATACTTCCGGATGGCACGGTGCAAGGGACAAGGAAAGACCACAGTCGTTTTGGTAAATGCTGAGATCTTTCTTTCCTCTTTGTACGTGCTGGTAGCCAACAAATATAAAGCAATATAAAGTTTACAGTAAAGCACGTTTCCAAAGTAATCAGCTAAAGAATGAGAATTATATAACAATGCAATTACTCTGGTTATTATTATGAGGACTTAAGTCTAATAATTTGTTCTGTACAAACTCTGAATCTGGATTTTTGAGCTTCTTTCATATTGTTCTTTCATCTTCGTTAGAATCTGAAGAGAACAACTGTGTTATTCTTCTCCAGGTATTTTGGAATTCATAAGCCTTGCTGTTGGGTTGATAAGCATTAGAGGAGTGGACAGTGGACTCTATCTGGGCATGAACAATAAAGGAGAACTGTATGGCTCTGTAAGTACCATTGTTTATTCATTTTGACCAACAGGGACATTTTATACACTTATTATGATCAGAGAACGTGATTTTCAGGAAGATAAATATAGAGAATTAATGTGAGTGATGTGTTTTTCTATTTCTGCATGAAAAAGGATGGATGAGCATTTCTCTGATGTTGTCCCTTCTGGTTTCAGGAGAAGCTCACAGCTGAGTGTGTCTTCAAGGAGCAGTTTGAGGAGAACTGGTACAACACGTACTCCTCCAACCTGTACAAACACGGAGCCAAAGGGACACATTATTTTGTGGCGTTAAATAAAGACGGGACACCAAGGGATGGGACTAAATCCAGGCGGCACCAGAAATTTACACACTTCTTGCCCAGGCCTGTGGACCCTGACCGTGTGCCAGAGCTGTACAGGGATATCCTGGGGCACAGCTGAGACCTGGAAGTCTGGCGAAGATCAGGAATAGCTGCTAAAGCCCTGGAAGACAGGGAACACAGAAGACAAAAGAGAGACGCAGGCAGGGATGTCACCGTTGCAGGCTGGTGGGACAGCAGCCCGACCGGCAGGGATAAAGGAACCAAGGCCTCTTATAGGAATGCACGGGCCATCTCTCAGCAGCCAGGAAGACAGGCTAGAATGTCTGCACGCTCCACATGAGGGGGTCGTTTGTTTCAGAGGCCGGACGACTCTAAAAAGTACCTGTGTGGAATAGGAGACGAATGGGAAACAGACCTGAATGATCATCTCCTTTGTCGTCGGTTGGACAGAGACGTCAGCCGGAGTCCGTGGGAATCTGTAGTACTGGAAGATGGTACTTTTGTTTGGGTGCCTCAGTTTGTTCAGAAGGACTTTGAAGGAATTGTGTTTTATTTTTCACACCTGTGTCTAGACCTGTTTGGAAAGAGAAAACTGTAACAATTTATTTATTCATTTTAGATACATATATTTATGTTATATATTTATTTATTGGAGAATATATTTTTTACAGTTAGATACATGTGATATAGAAAAACCACTAGAAACTGTATCAATTATATAAAGACTGAGACACTGTATGGTTATGACTTTTATTCTGAAGAAAGCTCAGATATTCCTTAATATGAGCAAAAATATAAAACACATTATCTAAATCTGGAAAAGATTCCCATCTCTAAAATGCATTTTGCTTCAATAAGGTAACTGTGAATCTAATTTTTTTTTTTAAACAGCAACTTCTTGACTATTCCCAGACTACTGTTACACATGTTATAAGCAGAACCTGAAGTTGATAGATTGACAATACAAATAATAAATTGCTCAAAATATGATCAGAATGCTTCTTTTTGTTAGCTCATATCATCAGACATTTTTGTTTTTTGTTCCCTTTTAACAAAAACCCACATTTTAAATTTTAACAGCACGATATCTGAACAAAAGCATACTTTATTGTTTGCCTTGGTCTTTCAGAGTTTAAACATATAAACCTGCTTACAAGATCAATGTTGTCCTTCTTTATGGACACCATTATGCTGAGGGACAAGTCGTAGAAGCGATGCACGCATAAAACTTCAAAGCGCCCCTCCTGAACGCTGTGGACGAAGGGGCCGCACGGCAACACAATTGGGGCCAAATAAAATCTGACCTTTAGCTCAGGCAGTGCAACTTTATCAGATGTATAAAACTGGAGGTCAGACGATAAGGATTAAGTAACCTGTGCTGACAGTTTGAGGATTGTCTGGAAGTCAAGGTGGCCAAGACATCTTTAAAACTCTTTGTTATTTCCAGTCTTTATATTTGTATGTATGTCTCACTGTGTTTCATCTTTTTCAACTACTAACCACAAGTAAGTTACAGAGGGATTATCGTGTTATGAAACACCTGAAATTGTGATTTATTTTTTAAGAAGCCACTATCTCATATCTGTGCACAGTTTCCTCCACGGTTGGGAGCAGATCTGTGTTGAAGCATGAAAGCTCAGCCTGTGATCTCAACATGTGCGTGTGTGTGCGCGTGTGTGCGTGTGTGTGTGTGTGTGTGTGATGGTGAGCCAGTGGGGGTGTTTCAATACGGGGAGTCAACTCTGCTGCCAACTCTCTCCTGTCTGCAGTGCGATACTGTGGGACTTTCCCACATGCACACCTTGAACATCAACACCCTTCTGTTGTCGATTAATGACAGCAGCCCAGAGAGTATTATAGCCTGTGCACATGTGGACATCCTTTGCAATATGAAAATGGATTTTGGGACTTGTTTTTGAAACAATATTGTCACTGATTGTCTGTTTTTAGCTTCTTAGAAAACTTAACAAGCATCAAAGTGATGGACACGGTGTACTTCATACCTGCCGTGTCCCATCTTTTCAAGCTAAGAAGTGTGTTGCCATAATAGTTTGTCTATGACATTGACCTGGAGCAATACCTCCAACTAAAGTTTCAGTGCAGGGCTTGTTGCCATTACCTTTGTGGTCATGAAAAGCAGACTTTGTGCAAATCTAAGAGCGTAACCCCCTCTGCCCCCCTTTTGACATTTTGAAGGTCATCTCTCTAAACATGCTGGAAATCCTGACTTGTGATACCTGATGCCCAGAAGTGCTCTTTGGCACTTGTTAAACCGATGTTTTTGGAGTCTAGCTGGCCCCGAGACAGATGCTTTTGTTCCACCTACTCCGCCTCCTCCAGGTGGTCTGTGGCTCCTTGCTGAAAACACTTAAACCCCTCATCCGCACCCACTCTGGAGGGCCGTCTCACACGCTTAATGGCCGCTCCCTGACTTTCATCACCTTCTCAGGAGCGGCCTTAAAGGGCTCTCGAGGAAACCCAATCAACTGTGTGTGTGTGTGTGTCCACACGCAGGTGTGGAAGTCAGTGATCTTCCGTGTCTATCTTCACGGTGCAGTCAGACAGCACAGGTGTTTCCTCAGCACTCTGATCTCAACCCTGCTAACAGCAGGCGCAGGAGGAGGGTGGAAATACAGTCGGCTTTGTTGTCTGCCCCCAATTATCAGAGAGCATAATTTCTATATTTAGAAGGCTGCGCCGTGGAAGACAGGGGAGGTGCCGAGAAACTCACCTGTTGCTCTAAAGCCGTGGCCACTTCTAAGAGTGTGTTTGCACAGGGATGGTGTCTGCAGCTTTATGTCATTTGAATCCTGCAACTATTGATTTCAGGCTCTTTGTTGTTTGTTTATTCCTTAGTAAATTGCTGTGCGCACAAATTATGAGCTGCATGCATGTTTATAGGGATTACAGCAGAAGTGTAAGTATAGCATTATCCACTTGATACTTTTGGGCTTTTATCTGCGTTCACACACAGAGAGGCATTCTGGAAAAAGCTGCAGCCAGTGGCTCCAGATATTAACCATTCATCTATCATCTATCAAGTTTTGTGGCCCAGAAAAAAAAAAAAATCATCTTTCACACTTGCTGCATTGTACTCTGTTTGAGCTCAATCATTTTTAGTGTGATAGCTAAGAGGATTTTGTGGTCTGCCTTCTGCAAGCGGCAATTAGACCAACATACCTGATTTACTGACACTCCACATCGCAAGCTGTCAGCTCCAGTGGAAAATATGCTCCTCTGTTTGCATCTCCATGGAGACGTTAGCGGGAAAACAACAATGTTTAGGTATTGCGAAGAATTAAAAAAAAGAAGAAGTCGGGGCACTGTCATATCTGCAGATTTGAGTTTCTTAGTTCTAATAGGGCACACACGGTGAACAACACTGTGGTGTCTTTGCAGCTCCTGCCAGTGACTGACAGTGTTTTGTTTAACTAAAGGGGTTTGAACGCACAGCAGTGTACCTGGAGGATGCCGAGCAGAAGAACGCACGGCTGCCGTCTCTAGCATCTGTAGAACAATACAGCAGAGGAGATAAGACATGAATGGGATACGTTAGTAATCATACTTTACATATGAGATACTATAACAGTTTGACAGAGTTTTATTTAACTGCAGAAATCTCAACATTTTTACCCCCTTACAGGAAAGTATATAACTGATTAAATGACATTTAAAAAATCATACTAAATACAAACTAGAAGTCTTGTATTTTCTGGTATTTTCAACTTCTTATTGGTTTAAAGAGAAATTACTCTCATGTTTAGAGGAGCTGTGGTAGACATAGCTGTGCTCAAGTGAATTTACAGTTTATATCTTTATATACCACACTTAGCATACGATTATCTTAAAAATATGATCAATTGTTACGTGTTTAACTGCTCCATGTCACCCAAACACAACAATAAAGTCATGCTTGTTAATAGATATTTTTGGCAGTATGCGTTTTAGTCTTTGTTGTTGATTTCCTTTAGGAGTTAAGGTTTTGGAATATCCAGCCTCTAGTTTTAACTCCTACTCAAACCCTCACATCTGCTGACCAAACCCGTGTGCGAGCAGTCGTGTCACTCCATCCTCTGGCCCATGTGTCCACATTACAGAGTCACAAATTAGGTCTTGACATTTGGGCCCTATAATTGCCCCCCGAAAAGCATGAGGCATCAATTAGGCTCTCAGCACCATGACAGGTTATCCCTACAGGACATAATCGCCCTGCTGGACTGCTCTGTCCGGGCATACACAACACATGCACACACACCATCTCACTCTCACACACACACACACACTCACACAAACACACACATACACACACACAAGATCTTTTACGTAGTTCACTTGTGGATCTTTGGTCGTCATCTGGCTAAGACATGCTGTATAATTTATCAGACGAACTGGTGCACAAATAGTTTGGAATTCCTATTTTAAAATTAATTTATCATTTGGAAATGATAGCTTTGTGACAATAATGTGTGCGTGGAGGCCATGCTGGAGGAGTGGCAGTAGGTCTCAGGGTGCCACCGCTCTAATAACAGCATAGATCTCTTTGATTTCCCGACTCTAGTGCTGCCTGACAGTTTGCGCTCCCACAGGGCGTGGAGATCTCTAGGGTCAGAAAAAAGGTCAGATGGTTCATTTCCATAGCTTCCACTTTAAACATTCTTGTAGGTTTTGGAAGCAATTCAATCAGCAATGAAAACACTGGTTAGCAGCGTGGAATTACCAGCCGTCGTTCAAGATGCAGGGCACTCATAAATAAGATGGATGTATCCAACAGAGAAATACAACATAAACTGCATGCAGCTCTACAAGACTCAGAGATATGAGATTGTCTGTGCTGAAAGATATTAGATATATTTGTGCACAAGTGAATAAAATGGTTTGAATACTGCGCAATAAAGATTTGACACTTTACAGAAAACAAAAAGACAAACAAATGGGTGGCATATGAAACACAAGGAATTGAGAAAATGCTTATAATTGTAAATAAACACTTAAATTAATGGTTCAGTTGTAATGTAAGAGATACAACCAAAAACAAAACAAGTAACACAGGCGCTGTATGAAACAAAAGCTTAAAAATGGCAAACCGTATATTATGTGAGTTGCACACCTGTGTGCACAAAGGCAGCACACATATAAACATCTCTGACTATCAAAATCACTAAATGGCAGTGGACATAAATACATTTTTTTACAAATGAATCTCCAGAATATGGCTGCCATGAATGCTCACAGATTAACCATAATAATGGTCAGCAATTGACCTTTTATATTTACTACTACTATTATATTTTTTACTAAACACAAAAGAAAAAAGATTCCCTAAATTTAGAAGTAGTCCAATGGATTTAATGTGTTCCTCTCTTTGTCAACAGATTACCTCACTGTGTGAAGTCATGAAGTTATGTTTGTCTTGATAAATCATACCAAGCATAACTGTCTATTTTGACCATAATAGCTGCAAACGCCAAAGTAAAGAGTCCAGCTATGTGTAACACTCCCTGCCTGGGTAAAGAGCATGATGGAGGAAGACTGTACTCTTACTGCCTACCAGTGAAAGTGGAAATGTGCTTTGTTGCCCCTCAGTCAGGCGGAAAATTGCAAACCCATTTGTCATTGTGTGCCAAGATGCAGAGGTCAGTCAATGGATTCCTTCATGACAAGCTTACTGAATCGAATGTTTTTCCACGGCCTCACCCTTTCACACCTGCACCTTCAGGTAAAATAACAAAACCAGGGGAGGAAGAGAGAAAAGAGGGCTTAGAGAGAGCGACTTAAAGACAGAAGAGAGAAAAACGATATGCGAGAAGAATTTACCGTGAAAACCTGCACCTCTATTGGCCATTTCAGCTCATTTGAACCCAATATACATTAAGCTCACAGTGGCAGATGAAATGTCAGGTTTTGGCCAACGACCAAACTTGGAGAATACCACTAATTATTCCTGCCTGTGACCACAGAACACACTTACGGGCTCACTTGGATTTTGTTTGTTAATCTCAGTCAAAATAGCAACTGCTTGATTTTAGGTAATAACAGAATCACTTTAAACTTTTCCACTGCTTGACTTACTGCTCAGACCTGCACTGGTGTCTCCCATAGACATGACACACACTAAACATCAAAAACAGACAACAAACTGATTCAGCTTTCACTTATTTCAGTGGTTCGAGTATGTTTCGATGTGTGCAGCAAACAATTATTGAAGTAGTGTTGAAGATCTGTAGGGGTTTAATATCAGAGGCGCATTTTATGCTTAGGAGTATTTTAGTTTGAGACGGTTAAAGTCACACTTGAAAAAGTTGTTTTGTTCTACACTACAATTTTTAGTAAGGACTGTAAGAAGGTTACTGCAGCTACTCCAACCAAATGTCAAACATACAGTCTGAATGAATCCTCTCTGGCGCTTTAATTGAGACAAAGACGGCCACTCTGGCTTGAAGTGGTAAATGAGCTGCAGGATGATGGCACTTTGAATTTTTTTTTTACTAAAGTCTGTTAAAAAGGATGTACAGTAATTCCCACTTGATTCTGTATTGGTGTAAACCCACTCAAATGAAAGCTGACACGTGTCACTTCATTAAAGTATCAGGGGTTTTTTTTTCCAAATTAAAATTTGTTGAAGGACAGATAATCAAATCAAAACATTTGTAACATTACAAACTGCAATAAAAACAGATTTGTTCAAAGTAAAATTTTCATCTCACATCATTTGCACACATTGGACCTCTGCCAGTGCAACAACTGTAGCTACAGATTTAGCTCTACTCTTACTAGCAGATTCATAGAAATCCCCAGGATAAGCACAAACGGGATTTGCCCTGGGTGAATATAACATGTAGTCACATGTATCAGTCGACTTTGTATGCAGTCGCACCACTTCCAAATTTAGCAGCATTGTGAGACTGCATTTAGGCCATTCTGAATGGAGGCATCTGATCAACCAGGAAATTGATTTTGCCATTTCCAGACTCATACTGTTTGCATAGCTAGAAACCCACTGTGAGCCCGTAGCCCATAGAATAAAAGTAACGAAATAAAACATATTCCTAAAGGTACCTAACATTAGCTAATATCAGCCTCCATAAGCTCCATAGGTATGAAAATTCTTTTTGTACAGTACTTAGATCATGTCTTATAAAGTAATCGTTATATTAAACGGACAAAAATACATTAATTTTCCATTCCAGAGTGTGTCTACTACTGGGGAACAGGATAGCTGCACAGAGCTTAAATAGGGCTTTGCCATACAGTACATTAATCTGTAACTCTTACATCCTTACATTTTATAAATCACGGGGATAAAAATGAACAAGCCCCAACGAGTTACAAGGTGCAAGTAGTCAGAGAGTTCTGCTTGAGCCCCAGTTGTTTTGGAGAACAGAAAAGGAGCATGAGCCAACAGAGAAAAACCACTTCAGAGGAATCAATGTAAGTCAATAAATCTGTAATGTGTTTCACTCTAAGCACCCATTACATCACTTAGTGTAAGTGTGACTATAATATAAAAGGTGGATGAAAGTGGATTCAAACAGGCTACACACTGTCATGATGTTTGCAAATCAGGCCGAGTTCAAATAAAACGATATGATTGACTTTTCAGTGCGAGCTGGCTGCTGCCGTGGCTGCTCTCGCTGTGATCTCTGGGAGTGTTGCAGTGCAAAATGTTACGGGGAACTTCAAACAGGCGTAGCAGCAGAGCTCAGATCCTCCTCCACATTAATAACTTTGAGTGCTTCTGGAAGAAGGAAATCCCCTGGCCTGGAAAGACACATCACTCTACTACAGAGGCATCGAGCTGGGTGGTGTAACACAGCCAACCGACATACTCCACCCAACGGCACTGAACAGTCCACGTTACATCAGACACAAACCTCCACATAGTGTATCCAAATACCACTGTTTGCAAAATACATTAGCTCATATGCAGGTTTATAAGTCAAGTGTTAAACGTATTAGTTCAACCCAAAAATCTAGTTTGTCTGACAGAGCTCTACAGTCTGAACAGTGCGCAACAATTTCCTTCTCAAGTTCAGAACAGAAAGAGTACAGAACAAAAACAAAGACGGAAGAAAGAAGAGCAACAAAAGAAGGATCTTTGCTTTGACACTGACGCACATAACTTCTTATATCTGGGAGAGAGAAATGATGAGAGAGTGGTGCTAGGATGTCAGTCTGTTCCTGCTGCTGTTCTACAGACTGTTCTAGTGGAGGAAGAAGGAATCCACAACTCAAAACCTCTTGGATGAGTTTCTTCAGATGTCAGTGATGTGGACGCTGTCACTTCAAATCTGCTCCTCTTGGAGCAGCGAGGTGCATCACTCCCTTAAGCAGTGTGTGCAAGCAGAAGAAGACGTCGTGGCCAAATATTAGCTTCATTTC
>JAUBNQ010000002.1:5418084-5440873 GCA_032353495.1 Ctenopoma kingsleyae | reverse complement strand
TTTCTGTTTGACTGATGTTAATCTATACACATACTACATAACCTACATTAGTACAAAAATAATAAAGCATTATTTCTTGTACACCAACAGCAAACACAGCATATTTTGATAGCATATGGGCATATGAGCATGAAGTTTTCACTGGAAAAATGTTTGGTATGTCATGAAAAAGAACAGTTATAAGCAGTAGTATTAGATGGCTGAATTGGGTTGTAGCAACCTGGTTTTGTTTATTCTGGATCACTGTCTTGTTTTACTGAGACTCTTCAATAAAATAAATCCATTTCAAAATGTCTTATGAAAAACACCTATTAATTCATAATGTGGAATTGGGACATCTTTCTTCTCTGTGTTGGTGCTTTTCATTATTATATGGATAGGAAAAGTGTTTTGAGGATTAATAAACATTGTTTGTCATATTTTTGTTGTCACCCCAGACTATTACCCTGACTTATTTCATCCATCTAATTAAATTTTTTTCATTGATGTTATTTTGCATTTGTGTTAGTGTGGATCTGGTTGTGTTTCTTTCCTTTCCTTTGGTATTTAGAGAAACTGTAACACAAAACTATTTCCCTCTGGGATTAATAAAGTTTTAAATCTTGAATTGAATAAAATCTTGCCGAGCTGTGATGTCTTTTACCATATTAGTGCATAAGTTTCTATTTAAATCATTTACATGTACACATGAACTACGACTGCAGAAACAATGTTCCAGCAGCATGAGAAGCCTTAAAGGAACAGTTTGTGCGCAGCCCTTGTTTTGCCTAATTTTACAGCGTAGTCGCATTTGTGAACTCTGACACAGTGTCAGGGCAAACAGAGGCAGTTGGACAAACCAAGACCTATTGTCACGTACATGTAAGTAGTTCATACTGTATTAAGGCCATCTTTAAACATCTTGAACTATTTATTTATTCTCAATAATCTTGCATGGTCTAACGTCGTGGCACTGCAGCAAGTGTGACATCTTCACCTTTAAACACCCTGTTATCAGTGACAAATACTCTTTTGTGTTTAGATACTTTCAAATGAAAAGACTGTTCACTCAGTAAATGTGTAAAATAAAATATTTTGTATTTCCAATCATTCATGGATACGTTTGTAGAGATACAAGTAACAGTACATCAAACCAAGTCAGCCAACTCCTCTAAAGAGCTCTACTTTGCCCTTTAGTAGCTAAATAAAAAATGCCACCTTTAACAGTGGGAAAATCCAAGTGCATGCTGGCAAAACCTTTAACTGTGACTGTTTGAAATCCAAATATGCAAAATTACTCATTATGATAATACAGTAGCAAAATATTACATATCAAGAAAGAAAGGCTAACATGAAAAGAGTATTCTTAAGACATGATTACAGAAACAAGGTAATCAAACTGCACAATTTCATAGAGAGACTAGTAACAAACAGACCCCTCTTAAAAGTGAGTCCTTTAGAAGCTAAGGAACAATGTGTTGATTTCAGTGTGGGCCATGTCATCTGTGGGGACAGGGGAAGAGAGTGACAATCAAAACATCAGTCCATCAGCTCTTATTCACGGATATAATGTATGTACTTGAAACTAAGCCCGTAACTGGCTCTTGTGAAGGATTCGCCATGGTTTTTCATGATCCTGCAGCAGTCCAGTGCTCTGCGGAGTATCACCGGTCTGTGAAAAGCTCATCCAGTCAACTCAAAACAGGGTTTCAAGACAAAGACATCGGGTGCACAGTGGGGCATCCTGTCATTTACTGGAAGAAACCGTGTGAAGGACTCGTGGGAGCTTGTAGAGCACGACTTTGAGAGTAGACTAAGATTTAGTATAAAAAATATCTCTCCCTTGTCTTTGAGTTCTTGTTTTCTCCCCACGTCACATCCATCAGGACAACCTGTGGGAACATTGGCAAAATGTATTATTGAAGTAGTAGTAATTTCAGGAGGTAATTTTATTGTGATTCTGCTGTTGTTAAGTTTTAACAGTGCAACAACCAAAACTACTGCGCTAGTAACTATAAGTACCTAGTTGCCATTCACTTGTGTTGATGGTGTTCCTCCGTGGTCAATTGCTGCCCTCTCTCTACTGCGATTCTCTCGTTCCTCATCTTCCTCGTCCCTCTCCTCGTTGCCACTGTGGTTCTTACAGTATAATCTAAAAAACACACAAAAAGTAAGTAAGTTATACAGTAATTTAAGCCATAATTAGTCTGTACAGCTCTAATGCAAACCAGTCATCACCTTAAGGGGTGAGAAGAGGAGGACGAGGGGTGAAGCAGGGGAGAAGTTCTGAGAAAAGTTGCTGGGACAAGTCAGGCTGATCACTGACCAGAACGGGACATGGCTAAAGAAACTCAAGAGTTATCTGCTGGCGAGGATGGAAAGCATACAAGGCCCTGCTATCATTGGACTTCTCTGTCTCCATTGCTTCCAGCAAACTCAAGTGACCTGGATGACCACAGAATGATCTGCCTGATTTCTCAGCTTAAAGGCTTCTGTCAATTTGGTGCTGATGTTGCTTCTCATTAACTCCTTTGTTTTCTACTGTATCTCACCTCTCTAAATGTACATTATTATTATTACTATAACTACTACTACTGTACTATATTTAGATTAATTATAGATTAGTTTAGTTGTTTTTAACTGTTGATATCAATTTTACTCCTGCTGTGACACATGACTTTCTCCTTCAGGGGATCAATAAAGTCTTATCTTAACTTAAGATTTTTATGTGGTTCAATTAAGGTGTAAAGTTAAAAGGCACGCAGTGGATTTGATTACACACCCCCTCACCCCACACACACATACATACATACATAGACAATCCAATACACATTCCTGCCACATGTTAAGGCAGAATTATGCTTCTTTGAAGGTCTATGCAGAACAAAGCACAGAAGGATGTTATGGTTAACTGTAGGTCACCGAGGAGCCAGCGCGCACACCTCCCAAATCTTGGCAACACGTTGTGTGGAACTGTGCACTGCTGATTGCTCAGTGTCAGAAAGTTAGGAGGCAGGATTGAAACAGAAAAGAAACTAATAAGAAATGAAAGGGAGGCTAAAGGAGTTATTAGCAGATGAGGATAGACAATATAAACATTTGTGGCATTTAGGGTTTGCTAAACATCATACTGCTCCTAGTGATGCATGTGTATTGTAAAAGTATAACAAACACTACGTAGCCTGCATATGTTCACTTGCATGCAGCACGTAGAAGCCATTATGTAGAAGACTATTTCTGCCATTATGGAGAGTTTGATATATATATATATATAATTCAATTAAAAATAAATGTCACACCCAAATAACATTTATTTCTAACAGCAACAAAATCTGTTTCTCTGTAGAAGCCGAGCTCACTTGTAGATGCCGCGTGCCATGTTTTCAATGTACTTGGCTTTGTCCTGCAGGCCGCAGTGATAGTGGTAGGTCTTCACACATGCTTTGATTTCACACCCAATGGTAGCACCCAGCTGAGTGCACAGTGTACATTTCTGCAAAGACAGCAAAGCCAATCATTAGATTTATAATTGTAAGAAATACATAAGAATCTCCTTTTTAAAAAAATGAAATTAGACAAATCTTCCCACCATTCTTTTTCCCCTCTTGATTTCCTGAATTACAGTTTTCACGTCAAAGTTCCCAAATTCAGCTCGTGATGTAGTGGTCAGCTGGACTGTCCCCGATGAAAAAAGCTGGAAGGAAGCAGATATTATGAAAAAAGTTGAAGAAGTTATCCTACTTCAAATGCACGTTTACGGAATAAAGTGCTTGCACACATTCCTCCAAATAACAATCTTACCATACACCTGTAGTGTGCAGCCACTTTTTTGGAGTTATCAGTGTGGAGCATGCCTCTTGTTTCATTTTCTTCCTCACCAGCATGGCAAAAACCACAGCGCTGGCCGCCATCTCCTGGGCTGGCCCGAAGCGGAGACCTGTCCCGCTGGATCACACACACACACACACACACACACACACACACACACCAACAGTGAAAAACAAAAGCGGCTGCAACTAACAGACCATTCAAGTAGATATCTTTAGAAGGTGTGTTGTCTTACATGGGAGGAACTCTCTTCATCTGCAGCGTGTGAGGATGTGGAGCGAGTGTCTTCTGATTGGCCGCGGGATCCTACCTTGGCTCTCCCCTTTTCAAACCTTCCTCTACCCCTACTTTGTGGAGGTGATGAGTCTGAATCATTGGCCACACCTTCCTCTTCGTCTAACAACAACAAAAAAAGCCATGCTAAAGAAACATTCTTCTGTTGATCAAAAATCAATCTGAGAAGCTGTTAGAGAACACATTTGTTATTTTGAGTTTCTGAATTTTCACTAATCAAATCAGGAGCTTTAATCAGATTCCATGTCAAGCTGCTCTAAGAGCATGAATTCACTATAACACATTTGAAATAGATAATCAACACCTCGGTATTATTATGCTTAAATACATTATTAGTTTGTATGTGAAGTGACTGAGAAAGAAAACAGACACTGTAACCAGCTGTAAATCCAATCATCCATGTAACTTAGCAGTCAAACAGATGTTAAAGCACACTCTACCTTGAAGGGCGTCCTGCGACGCATCCCGGTGTTTGCGACAGTAAACACTATGTTCAGGAGCAAAAATAAATAACACACATATTTTAATTGCGATTAACATGAATGAAAAATATCTTAATTTATTGTGCATGAATGTGCAAAAGAGCCCAAAGGTAAAATGACTTACAGGTAAATCCCCTGTGAGGGATTCTCTTTAATCTGGGCTTTGTCCTTCACAGCGCAGTAATAGTGATATGTCCTCCGGCACGTCTTCACATCACAGCCGATAGTAGCACCCGGTCGGTGACATGATGAGCACATCTGAAGGAGGAAAAAAACAGAGCTGCAATGTTCAGGAAAAACAAACAAAAACAGCCAAGGTCATGCAGATCTACAACCTTTTATGTACTCTTCATAATAGCTGACAACTAGCAATGTGGATTGCCAATTAGTGATGGGAAATATGATTCTGAATAATAATAATGTCTCTCTAAAGATCAACTGTCTCAGAGTCCATATGCAAATGTCATCAAATGATACCCCTGTGGGGAAAATCTGTTTGTTGCAGAAGAAAAACAAATTAAATTTAGCAGGGAAGATGGATAAGAAGCACACAAGATCATAAAAAACTGAAAAAAAAAAACAACAAACAAACAAACAAAAAAAAAACAGCAGGGAAATCTTAATATTATTAATTAATTAATATTAAGGCTGTAAATTAAAATAAATTTTTTTTTACATTTCTGCAAAGATAAATTAGCTGTATTTAACATTATTTCTTTGGTGGGATCTTACTCTTTGGTATTGATTTCACAGTAAAAAATACGAAGATGTAGCTAGATATGGATGAAAGTAAAATGACAAATACAAGCATATGGATTCTAGTGAACACGCTGTTTAGTGATCTATACAAATCAACACTCTGCCTGTATATAATTCACATTCATATAATATCTCACAATGTGAACTGAATAAAATACATTAGATTAAACTGGATTTCAACATCAAGACTCTTCCCTTGTATATGTACAACTTATTCTTATTCTTTTAGTAGACGAGAAAATCTGTTTCATGCTTAAAAGATAAAACGTGAGGAGAATTCTACCAGCTAGTATCAACATGTCTCCCCGGTAGGAAACTTACATCCATTCTGTAAACACACACTGTGAATACAACATGCGTACACACACCTTCACGAATGTAACCACCGTGGACACAAGTATGTTCACCAGTGTAAACATGGGCAAAATGTTAGATGCACTTTTACATATACAATTAACATATATATACATAAATGTGTATAGAAAAAGATGCATGAAATATTGTGTGTAAATATTTCACTTAAACAAGTTATTTAAATGCACAGCTTTCATGTAACAAAAGCTCTTCTTTGTGGCCTTGTATAAAAACACTCTTTCTCCACAACTCTCACTACACTAAGAACTACTGTGGGTACTTACCAATTTATTTCCTCTCTTGATCTCTTTTTTCACATCCTCAATGGAAAACCCTCCTATGTTGTCACTGTCTGAGTGAGATGTGACCAGTGCAGAAGAGAAAAGCTAAAAGCACAAATGACAATTATAATTAAGATTTCTACAGACATGATCATTTAAACTGTGATACATTCCGCACTTCCTTATGACTCATTAATATTCATTTTACATTTTTTACTGGCGTCAGTCATCATCAGACATCTGCCACTTTTATTTTGCAGCATATATTTTTTTATTGTACAGTAGGAGCTTTAATCCACTGTCTCAACCTGGAGATCAGCACCATTCAGGGGACAAAAGGACAATTCGGCACCCTCCAAAAATGTATGAGAGATGAATCACTCATTTCAGTTACACAACATTTTTGGTCTAAATTCTGCATACGTGACAGTGCATAAGTAGAGAGTCTGGCTTGAAGGATCACAGGATACTCGGCTGAGAACAATGTGCTCTGCTCACCATGCACTTATGGTGAGCTGCCACCTTCTGGCTGTCAGACACCAGCAGCTGGCCGCACTCCTTGTCCCGGTTGGTTCTGCAGAAGGCACATTTAGGCAGCCGCGCTGCAGCTCCTTTTCTCTGTCCTGACATGACCGAAGGCTTTTTTTTGTTTGTCCAAGTTCCTAACAAAAACGGAAAAGAAAAAAACACCACAAATATGTTGAATTAAGCGATGAGATAACTTATTACGCTTGGTGAAAGACCCGCTTAAATAGATATTATCAAAGAAATAATTAAAAAGACATGTCCACTTTAGGTCCTCTACTGTATCATCAAAACAGCTTTGACATACATCTAGCTCGTCACATTATGGCTCATATGTGATTGAACAAAATACCATAGGATAATTTTAATGTATACAGCATGTGGAGGATGCCAAGAGTATTGGGCAACATATAGATAAAAATGGGCACGAGGAAGATGAATGCCCCTCATATGAGTAGGAAAGGAACATACTAACAGACGTTTTAGTTGTTCAGTTACTAACATGTTCATATCTAAGCAGAAAAATTTATATCTCTGTAAAATGTCTATGTGAAACATCCATTAAAGATTCAGTTAATGGCAAGTAAACTGTGAAAATGAACTATTTTATTACCATCTTACTACAGTAAGTGGTGTTGAACTAATGAATTAAACCTTTTGGAAAGGTGCCACTAGAAACTCTTTCCCAGAAACAGCTGGAAACTAAACTTCAACCAACTGCAAAAAGTCACTAGAGAGGAGCCTGTCCTAAAAACACTCTTTAAGTGCTGCTCAGCAAAGCCTCTGACGGGTCACACATTTGCTACTGAGCTACCGCTTTAACTCTTTTTAAACTTCTGATCGTAGTCCATTTAGGTTGACTCTGCTGTGGTGCGTCTCGTAGTATGAATTCACAGAATAAGTGTATTTAACAGTGAGGAAAAATGCAAACCAGTGGCAACACCAGTTGTGAAAATTTTTGATGTTGTTTGGCGAAGAGAGTCAAAATTTCTGCTGATGTGTCATAGCTGAAGGCGAGATTGGCAGTACACAGGCCTGCAATTAGCAACACTCACCAGTCATCCCAGAGCAAAATGAGATTAAACTGGAACGGGAGAAGAGAATTTAACAGAAGCATGATTCTGCATCAGGATGACCAGATTTAATACAGTCCAGTAACACACATGTGCACTCTGAATTACAGACAAACCAGCCCATGAGTAGGTTATTTTTTTCCAATGATGCAACACATTTCCACATTTTCCATATACAGTCTACCCTAGTGTCCTGCCACATCTCATCTGTATCATCTTCAAGTAATCCCGTTCTCTAAAATAGTATTATTAAGCAGAAATTGTGAAAATATAGACTGTAGTGCCTGTTGTGGTAAGCAGTGAAGACAACACACACACACACACATCAGATGCAAGATCTGGGGTGATTCAACTTTCAACTGAATTTAATTAAACACTTACATTGTGGGTTAAATCAACATTTCCTTACAAAAACAGGCAATATGTGTTGCAAAGCTACCAATATATTCTTTACAGTAGAGGAGTAGATCAAACCTCCCAAACGTGTGCTGTCATTTGCACAGACACTCTGTTTGATTGTGTCCATAATGCGCTGCAGGCTAATATGAGGATTTAAAAAAAAAACATCCATTCAATTCTTGATAGTCCACAAACGAAACTGAGTGTTTAAAAAATATATATATATATTACAATAGCAGTGTGCTGCGACGCCTCGATCTAGCCGCTACAGCCATGATAGCAGGGCCAGGATTTCACTGCGGCGGAGCCAACGAGCAAACACACAATCCAGCCCGTGTAAATAACAGCAAATATTCTTTATTTCAGCCGGTGCTCTCCACTGACATGCTCCCATGTCACAATCCTGTACCAGCTCGCGTTGTTGTGGTCCATTTGAGACAGGAACAAGTGAAACATAAAAAGCGCCTCAAATTTCTCCTCCAAAGTTTTGAATTAAAGGGGGTGTGTGTCTCTTTCTCCACCAAACTAGCTATAACTGAAAACAATTTTCACTATGAACATCTCAACGCCCCGAAATCTCTCCCCGGGCCTTTTCGTACAGGGAAAAATAAAGGTCGACGGCAGGAAAATATGACACTTCGACATCATGTTTCTGCTGGAACCAGAAAAAAAAACTGCGATTATTTCCCTTTAAATGTGGGAAATTATCATGACAGGCGCGGGGCTTTGCAAACCGTTTCGAAGTAAAGAGCGCCATACGTGATGTATCCCTGTGAAAAGAGAGCAGCTCAGCTTGTACGCCAGCAATACGGCCGAAACGACAATAGGCCATATAGTGCATCTGCTATCATTCAGCCTCGGGCACACGGCTAATATCTTACCTGTTAATGTATCTTATCGCGCCCAAACAGTAGAAAAGACGGAAAAGTGTTCCGGGGACCGACTGTGTTTCTTTCCGTCCTTCAGAAGTGATCGTGTGCTTTTCGCACTAGCATCAAGCTAGCTGCTGTGTCCAGGACAACAGGACTTCCGGGTGTGCCCTTCACAATAAAAGTATTAATAACCAACGTACGCTGCAGTGTTTCAAACGTGAAAAGATGTTGCGGGTCAGACTGGGTAGGAAACGAAAGTGCAAATATTAAAATAAGCCACCTCATGGAAATGACTAACTATCGATGCTTCAAAGTTACTCATTTCCATATCTCGTGTAGATTTAAAAGTGGTTATGTGCGGTTGTGCCAGCTGTTGCAGCTAATTTTCAGTTCTATTTAAAAATGAGAAAAAACATCAGGTTTTGAGTAAGTTGGTTAACTGTAAATTTGTTAAAGACTTTTACAACTATGCTTCCCTCTAGCACAATAAGCCTGGTGTTGGTAAATCTATTCTTACTTTTTAAAGTTGTCTTCATCTATCTATCTATTGACCTTTTTCTGTCAGGGGACCACTAATGGCCTGCAAAAGTTAGATGTACTGTATATCTCACAGATGTATGAAAACAGAATATTAGTAATGTTAATATATGTACACCACCAGTCAAAGGTTAGGAAACATCTTCTCATTCTGTGTTTTTTTTCTTTATTTTTATTGTTTTTTTTTTATTGTTTTACATTGTACATCAATACTGAAGACATCAAAACTATGAAAGAACATGTATGGAATTATGTAATAAACAACAATTGTTAAATAACCCAGAATATATTTTATATTTTCAGTTATTCAAAGTTTCATTTACTTTAATGACAGCTTTTCACACTCTTGTCACACTTGTCGTTCTCTCAGTCAGCCTCATGAGGTAGTGACCTGGAATGATGTTCAACTATCTTGAAGGAATTCCCAAAGGTGTTGAGTACTTGGCTGCATTCCCATCACTCTTCGGCCCAACTCATCCCAAACCATCTGAATTAGATTCAGATTGCATGATTGTGGAGGCCAGGTCATCTGATACAGCACTCCATCACTCGTCTTCTTGGGCAAACAGCTTGTACATCACCTAGAGTTGTGTTTGGGGTCAATGTCCTGTTGGAAAACAAATGATAGTTTTGACTGACTGACCTTTGTTTCATAGAGTAATGACCGTCTTCTCTCTTCACTTAACGGAGTGTTTATTGCCATAATATGGATCAGAACAGTAGTTGTGGGAGCACTAACAGAGCTATTGACTCTGTTCCCACTCTTCCTCTACACAACAACTGATATTCAAGATTCAAGATTCAAAAATACTTTATTAATCCTGGAGGAAAATTATTTTGCCATCTTACAGCAACTCTCTGTTCAAACAGAAAGAACAAACTATAAACAGAAAAGATTAACACCAACACAAATACTAAATACTCGATTTACAGAACAAAAATAGGTAATAAAAATAATAAAAAATGAGTCAAAAATAGGTCATTTCCAGTCATTATCAGTCCTGGGTGTAATATAGTGGGGTTATCTGAGTCGCACATTAAGAAGGCAAGAAATCTCACAAATGAACTCTTGATACAGCAGTTTGTGAACTGAGAACCATTCCAGCTGAGAGAATGCCATGAGTGTGCCAAAGCTGAATATAGCTACTTTGGACAACCTAAAATATCACAAAATAATAACATAAAATTCTGGGTTATTTAACTTATTTTTAGTTGACTAGATAGTTACATATTTATTCTGCTATAATTGTTTTCAGTATTGTACAATGCTGAAAATAATAAAGAAAAAGCACTGAAAGGGAAGGCATGTCCAGACGTTTGACTGGTAGTGTAGATTTTTTTTCTGCAAATGACTTTTCCCATTCTACAATAGTTTATCACAATGTAATTCCATGAGGTCAGGCTAAAAATCTGAATAATATCCAGAAAAGTTCTGAATTAAAGTTTTTATCTTTCTTCTGGAGACTTTATGTGCACTTGATTACAACTCCAGGGCAGTCCGGTGGAAAGGGCTTCCTGTAAAACCACTCATTTGACTACTGCTGTAAAAACGCGAGCCGTGATACATGCGCACCTATAGCTGAGGGGGCGTTACCATAGCTCCACTTCGCTCGAAGTGATTCGCTAAAATTAGTGTCAGTCATTTTGTAAAGCAAAACATACCCGCCCAGTGTCCCCGGGATGAGGAGACGACGGGAGTTTCAACAGACGAGAACAGGGAAATTAAGTTGTCAGACGGGCCAGCCCAGCAACTCTCTTTACAACTAGGCAGCTAGCAAGTTAAGTAGGTGGTGGACGGTCACTACAGATTTAGATTAAATATCACAGCTATGAAGGTCGTCCGTGTGAGCAACTTGTAGCTACAACTAGTGCACGTTAGACAGTTACGGCTACAGACGTCAGATAACGTTACAGACATTTCAAAGTAACGTTACACTCAGAAAAGACAGTGGAGACAGTCTGCTAGCCTGATAGCTAACCTTTAGCCGCCGAGACTCCTTCGTCTTCAAAACTAAACTTCACTCGGTGAGTCTTGACAGTCAGAAATGAATATTTCATTGTGTTGTGTGTGTGTTTCGTCAGTTTGTAGTCGTTAGTTTGCTTGTTCCGCGCTAACGAAAAACCAGCTAACTAGGTCACAAGCTAGCTCAACTTTGCTCATGAACATTGCTGTAACTTAGCGTTGACATTTTAAACGTCTGTTTCTCAGTGACATTCATGTTTAGGCCCTGACAGTCAGCGTTTTATTCGGCTGGGCTAATGTTGACTTGGACAAACTAATAATGCGGTGCAAACACGCTTTAGAAATGTAAAAGGAACACTTTGGAGCTAATGTACGAGCACGATATTTGAAAAGTAACGTCAGTTAATTAGTTGATGCAAGGTTGGCTAGTGGTGTGCGTTATGGTGTTTGAAACTAAAACACAAACGGTAACGTTTGAGTGTCGATTTTCAGTCACACTAAGCTATCATAGCCTTGCTCTCTTCAGGTGACAACTTTTCTGCCATTTCCTGAAGTATTTAGGTTCAGGCAGTTGGGTTGCTTTAATTGTACGGAGTCGCTTTTTTGTTTTTTGAAACGGTGTTCTGTTTCATCAGACATTTGGACTTGGATTACGTATCTTCAGTCATGCCTTTTCCTTTTGGGAAGTCTCAGAAGAATCCAGCTGAAATAGTGAGGAGTTTAAAGGAGAATGTGGCACACATGGAAAAGCTGGATACTGGGGACAGCAAGAAAAGTGAAAAGGTCAGATCTTTTTTTTCCTGTTTAAAATGTGGAAATCGTCCCTTATTTTTAACACAAACTTATATAGTCATCAACTGTTTTTCAACAATAAAGGTTGCAGAAGAGGTGTCCAAAAATTTGGCCTCGCTGAAGGAGGTCCTTTGTGGAACAGGTGACAAGGAGCCTCAGACTGAAGCAGTGGCTCAGCTTGCACAAGAGCTGTACAACACCAACCTCCTCATTGCTCTCATTGCAAACCTGCAAAGGATTGATTTTGAGGTCTGTAAAATGTAGCTCTTCCTGCACTGACCCTATGTGCGTAAAAAGTATTGATTTATCTGTGCAGACACCAAATGCTCAGTGGGAGTGTGTATGCCTGATTTCAACATCTTCGACAAAACCAAAAACATCTTTGCATATCATGAGCATCAGCCATTCATCTGTTTTCTGTTTTTTTTTTTTTTTTTGAACAGGGGAAGAAGGATGTGGTTCATTTGTTCAGCAATATTGTGAGACGTCAGATTGGCACTCGCACACCGACAGTAGAGTACATCTCTACACACCCACAGATCCTCTTCATGCTTTTAAAAGGGTAAGTTAATCTTTTTAGCTACAGGAAGTCAGTATTTCATTATTTGATATAAGATACAATTTACCTTAAAGGCTCCTAAACTAATTAATATGATATAGTATATTTGAAATTATTAAAGCACTTATTTTGGTAAAATCACTTTCCCTCAACGGGCCTCTTAACTTTCTACATTACCCCGTATGTGTTTCAACAGCTCCCAGATAAACGAGCATGAACTTGTTGTATTCACATGTAGGTTACAAATGTAGATGATGGTGGAGTGCTGGTTTTACAGCTCTAAAAACTGAGTCATCCTTACTGAAAGAGCAAACTTATCTGAAGTCTGCACTGCATTTTAGGCTGCTGTCTGTGAATCAAATACTCTTTTCCCATAGCCACTTCTGCAATGGATTTATTCTGCTGTGTTTTTTAATTTTATTCTGAACTACCACATCTATAAAAGGCAATGTTAAGTTTGTCATAGACGAACATCAAACCCTGACATTTAACGTCAATGTGTTAGATGATTCTTTTGCCTATGAATGGTAATTGCTTGTGTCTTCTCCTTGTAAGTCGCCTTGGATAAAAGCGTCTGCCAAGTAAAGTAACTATGAACGTCCCTGTAGCTGTGTAGTGAATTTTGGCTGGCTATGTTCAGACTGGAGCGCACTGGTAGCCTAATGGTTATTGTGCATGCCATGTAACCTCAACTTACCGTGTTTGAGTCTGGCTGGGGACCTATGTTGTATGTCATACCCTCTCTTTCCCTATGTTTCCTGCTTGTCTCTGTGAGGTCTGAAATAAAGACTAAAATGCCAAAAATTAATAAAAAAAAAAAAACTCAATTAAAAATAAGAGCAAAAAATATAACATTCATCAGTGCAAAATCTATTTAGTCCCAAATTAAGATTGTTAAAAATGTTTAGGGTGGACTTTCCTTCAAGTGATACTGATTATTACTGATTAGTTTTCACTTGTATTACATCTCCAGTGTAGTTTTTCTAACGGGTCTAATGAGTTGACCTGAGCCTGACATGTATTAACCTGCACAGATATGAGAGCCCAGAAGTCGCTCTGAATTGTGGGATGATGCTGAGGGAGTGCCTGCGCCACGAGCCTTTGGCTCGGACAATTCTCTTCTCTGAAGAGTTCTACTGCTTCTTCCATTATGTGGAGCTCTCAACATTTGACATTGCCTCCGATGCTTTTGCCTCATTCAAGGTACACTGCCATATTTTCTTTCTAAGTGTAGCATCTTCATACTAACAGTTCTTAGCTGATCTTTGCTGCTTCATCTTAGGATCTTCTCACAAGACACAAGATTATGTGTGCTGATTTCCTGGAGAAGAATTACGACAGGGTGAGCTTCCAAGTGTGGATTTTGATCTTTAATTGAATGAATGCTCCAGCTGTGCCTAACACACCTTTAAAATGTCTGGCAGGTGTTTACAGAATATGAGAAGCTCCTACATTCTGACAACTATGTCACCAAACGGCAGTCTTTGAAGGTAGAACCTGAGCAAAAAAGAAAAATCACAATTACTGTTAAACTTTGATTCAGTGCAACTGACATCCTCTCCTGTCTGACTCTGCATTGATCCGCTTAATCTTTTACTGTGTTTCAGCTCCTTGGGGAACTTCTCCTGGATAGACACAACTTCACCGTCATGACAAAGTACATCAGTCGGGCAGAGAACCTGAAGCTGATGATGAACTTGCTAAGAGACAATAGCCGAAACATCCAGTTTGAAGCGTTTCATGTCTTTAAGGTTTGCACATAAAACATGCATCATCAATAAAACAATTCACATTCACACTGTCTACTATAAAATCTCACAAACATTTATGGGGGTAGAAAACTGTGATGTTTGGTTTTACAGTAATACGTTTTCTGATCTCTCTCTTCTTTAACAGGTATTTGTTGCAAACCCTAACAAGACTCAGCCAGTGCTGGACATACTGCTGAAGAACCAGACCAAACTCGTGGACTTCCTGAGCCACTTCCAAACAGACAGATCTGAGGACGAACAGTTCTGTGATGAGAAGAACTATCTGATTAAGCAGATACGAGACCTGAAGAGGCCTGCAGCACCTGAGGAAGCTTAAAACCACGGAGACGCCTGTTCCATCAGGTGGTAGATTTTAATGGTGGTGGTGGAGCTGCAGAGGGCTAAGTCTGAAAGATGTGCTTCATTAAGATTTAATATTAACTATAGAGTATAGGAAAAAATACTTCCTTCACGTTCATTTTCTTTCAGTGTGGAGGCGGTTTTCCATTCAGCAAGCAGAGTGGACCAAGAACTGTTACTTAAACTGCAATGCTTCTTCCTTAGTGATAATGGAATGCATTTAGTCCATTCTTGTAATGTTGGACCTCAAACTGTTACCTTTTCACATACATTGTCTCTGGCAGAGACCTTAGAATGACAGAAATATCACCCTTTCACAGCCAACATGAACTCTGAGGTGTCTGTTTCAGAAACTTGTCTATATTTTAGAGGTTGAAAAGCTGAGGAGAAGTATATATATTTTTCTAATGTATCTTCATGATAAACAATATAAAAAACACAATAACCCTTCTCTCTGAAAATTGCTTAGTGTAACTAATTGCGTAGCTTTTTTTTTTTTTGCCGTTATTGTAATCTGTTGTGTTGTACAGGAACTTAATAATCTTAAGATGTATTGCATTGGAAGAGTGAAATGGGGATCATACTGAGTAGGTCAGCACGTAGTAAATGTTGGTGTTAGGCCTTTGGTTGCATGTGTGTGGTTATAGAGGTCAGAAATGATTCTGCAGTGCTGTACTTGCCAATGCATTAGCTGGCACAGGAAAAGAAAATCAAAAGCATAGAGGAATCAATTTATTGCGCTGTGATTTTTGGGCTGTGCCCAGCGAGGCTTACATGTTTGAAATAGAAACAAGACATCAGATAATGCTGCAGGGTCGCAGACATCCACTCACAGCTAACATGGACAGTCAGGATTTACCAATTGATCTCACTTGTAGCACTCTGCTTTGTCCTCTCATACTGAGCACCGATAATAGTGATTCATTTAAAACAATCATTTAACAAAGAATAAAGTTACAATGCTTTAAAACAACTTAATGTTTGACATGTTAGGTATGACGGCACTGCATAAGAAAAAAATAGCTTGTTTATAGAGAGGTGTTGCTCATACGGATGCATCATACGTATGTTATTGTGTTAATATCACAGCATGATGTCCAAGTCACTTTATACTAACTTTCTTTTGGTTTGCCATTTCCTTTTGACTTGGCACATATTCAACATTTGCAGCGCTCGACTTGAGAAGTGGACACATGTAAAAAATGGACATTTTAGTTTGACTGCATAATTTTGTTAGTTCTAACTAAATCACCTTTATCTAATGTAAACAAAAACTCCCATCCACACAGTTAAAGTATGCAAAAACAGGATTTTCAATTCCATGTTTTTGTCTTGGATTGTTTACTGATATGAATATACTAATGCATTTTAATGGACTACTCTGTAACATGCTTGTGATGCATCAGAAAGGACGTCCTATCAGATGTCACCACGTTGTCGTAGTAACCACATGCACTGTTAAAAAGAGAGTGAGTTTGGATGGTGAGCACTGAAGTAACTGAATTCCTCCGGTGCATCACCGATGAGTTACATTTCTTAACAAGACTTGCCTTATTTCTGCCATTGTTACAAAAATGGCATTTTAGGGATTTCAACGTGTTGTCTGCGCAAGGTTTTCTAGTACAGTGTATATACCTCATGGGATTTAAGTTTGCAAAGTTTTCCTTCCTTCCTGGATGAGATGCTTTATTTGAATTGAATGAAAATGCACAGCAGTGATTTGTATGCATGCCTAAACTTGATTATATATGTTCAAACTTGAACGGCAACTGCGACCTGGTTTTCACAATGGAAAGCTAGATTTTTAAAGTTAAATATTTCATTTGCTGGTACCACACAACCGTTAATTCATAATGAATTGCCTTGTGGTACCTTGTAATGAATGTCACTTTATTTAAAGACATTTAATAGATCACTTATGATCATACAAAATTCTAGGCCTCTAAATTTCTTTTTAAACCAAAGTCATTATAAAAAATGTACTGTTTCAAGTCCTTAGTGCATTACTAGTTCAATTCTCAGATCCACATATGGTGAGGTGTATTTTATGTTTACCGCTAACTGTATTTTGCCCCAAATGTCATCTTGTGAGTGTAAATATATTTTCAATAGACATCAGTAGACTACAGAGACATTTTTCAGTTGTAATTAACTAGTTTTAAAAACAAAATAACTCTTTGATGAACTGCACCATTCACATACATAAAATAATTTCTAAATCTGCTGTGAATCTGGTACCTTATCCATAAAATATTTATGTTCTGCACCAAGTGCAGTGTCATACAGTTACAAAACAGGCTATTGTCTCTAACAATATCCAACACTATTGGACAGTTCTTTAATAAAGTAACAGCAAGAAACTCTTCAAAATATTCAGCTGGTGTGTATATATGTGCATAAAGATTGTGCATGACTTCAGTCATGATGTGCACTTTGGAGGGCATGCTGTACACAGCCATCCACCAGAGGGAACTGTTGGCAACAATTGGCATCTTGTATTAGTTTAGTGCTTGGTACAAACCAAGCATTACATGTTTCTTTAACCCTACCTCTAATTATTAGTATATGAGTCACTGGTAATATTGTATAAACACCAACACAGATTCCTTAAGATCTATACTATATATTTCATGATTCCGAGCTCTCTGTGTGCTTTACTTTTTCTTTTATATTCATGTCTTTTTACACACTGAATATTCGCTTTATTTACCATGAGAGAGAATTATATATACATAACTTTCTAAAAGACAAAAGTGTGAAACCTTTTCCGAAAATAAAACTTAATGGCAATTTATATTTGTGTGGCTTCAACAGTTGTGCACAAGTACAAATGGAAGAAGTTGTCTATCACTTTTCAGAAAAGGAACAAACATATGTGTCTTGCTTGTTTAAAAGGGTTCCTTTTATCTAGTTTTAGGATGGCTAGATAGACTTCTTATCAAAAAAATTAAGAGACCACTGCACAATTATCATTTCTCTGATTGTTTTTCTATTCAAAGATATATGTTTGAGTAAAATGAACATTTTCATTTTATTCTATAAACTACTGACAACATAACTCACAAATACAAATATTGTCATTTAGAGCATTTATTTGCAGAAAATGAAAAATGGTCAACATATACAGTGTGTATCTATATACATACATACATATATATATACATATGTATATCTAAATATTTAAATACTGTATATACATATATATCTATATATATATTTAAATACTGTATATGTGTGTGTATGTATATATATATATATATATATATATTTATGCATTTTTATACAGAATTACAGCAAATCTAAAGGGTTCATAAATTGTTAAGCACCACTGTAGTTTATAAGATGTAGATAATGTAGATGTAAACTACAGTGTAGTAGCATAGGTTGACTGAACAGGCACCTAAAGAATGAACAGCCAGTATCACTGCCACTTTAACATTCTAGGGGGCCTAGGATTAAAAAAAATGTTGCTGTGCCCTTACTGACCCCATTATCCATGACAGTTTAATTATTTCCCCAAAAATCAAAGCCAAGCAGTGTTCTAGAAGCATTTTTATTCAACTGCATGATTAGTCAATCAGAGAGACTAAATTTAATTGTCAGCAATTTTGACAAATTGATCATTCTTGAAACTTTCCCTTTACTTTAAGCTATTGTTTTGTGGTTCAGTGCACTGAGGAGATAGATTACAATAGTTGCACACGTCTTTTCACTCAGCTATTCATAAAAACATCTGTTGTATCTGCACCAGGTTCCACAGGATAATAGTTTTGATCGTCTGTTTCTTCATTTAAAGTTATTTATCAAGCAAAATAATAAATATTTGATGGGCCTTTTCAGTGTTTTACATTATTGTAAACTTAATGTTGATGAACGTAGAAAGTCATTCTTGGCTTTGAGGACAAAATATGTAACAAAATAATCAAAGCTTCACTTAATGAATACTTGTGTGTTTTTATGCTTATGTGCTGTGTATACATACACACATTAGTCCCATTCTTGTTAACGCAATATCTCAAGACCGCTGTGAAGCGATTTCTTTACATCTGACCCAAACATCTACTAGAATGTACAACTATCAACTCATGGATGAACTGAGTAGAAAGAGTCTGGACAGACAGGCATGTGAACTGCAGCTTGGCTGGTGGAGGCATAAAAACACATCATGGTAGTTCTAGTAGACTTTTGTAACTTCATTTTAAGAACATCATTCTAAACAAAGGCAGTCAGTGTTTACATCTTATATAGCATAAGCATAACTTATCAAATGGTGCAAATGAATATTGCTTAGAGTAAGCCCTCCTCCCAGTTATAGGCTCTGACAGTAATGTCAGCCCAGTTCACATCACTGGGGCACATTCCATCCTACCAGGACGCCTGTTCAATAGGCTGGCAGGCTGTTGTCTTTGTGGGTGTCAATTATGATTTGTGCAACCTAACTGAAGCCAAAAGAAAACCATAAAGGCCTAAAAAACACATGTTAGGACTCCACCAGATCTGTCTTTATCTGTGTGTGCATATAAACATTTACAAATAGATTCATAATGGAAACCTTCTCGTGAACTAGCCCTAGTTTCAGTATGTTCATTGTACATAGCATAAATAACCCCGTCAGACTTCATGTGATTCAACATACTAGGCTAAAGAACAAGGTCAAAGTGGGCAGCTCCAATTTTCTGTCCGTTCAACTCCACCAATCCCGGCCTGCAAAAGCAAAGAAAATGCAGTATGGGAAAGTAGGTTAAAGTTCACTCAGGGAAGAAGGGAAGCGATGCGACGCTGCAGCCCGTTCCCACAGTGCTGGGACACGGGCTGCAGCGTTAACTGAACCTCTGCGTGGATACATCTCAGTAAAAGTCACTGTTGCACAAACTATAATACTAGGTGATGTGTGTCTGCATTTGTGGACGGCGTGATGGACGGACGCGCTCCTGTGCAGAAGGAAATGTTGGGGCAGGGTTTTACAGGGGTTACAGGTCACAAGCTTCCTGGGTTTCTTTGACCAGCGCGGCGCTGAGTGGTGGAGCGAGACTGGGTGAATGAAGCTATCCTCAGCGGGAGTCTGCAACTTCCGAGTTTGCAGCAAAAGTTGTCTCCAGATGAGATCTCTTAACGCTGCCAAAAAAAACAACAAAAAATGCGAGAGATAACGTGATCGTGAGAGGATTTAAGGACGACATCCGCAAAGACTGCGTCGCCTGCGCCTTTTCTTTTATCCCCCACCCCCACAAAGAACAAACAACCAAAAAAAAAAAAAAAAAAGGATGCTCTCACAATTACATGCACAACAACAGTGCAACTTTGTGCAAAAAGGGTGGTAAAGACGGCTGCAGAGGATCCAGCGTGTGCGGGCTGCGAGGTAGGTTGTAGTCTAGTGGATTAATTCAGTGGAACAAACCCCAACACAATCCACAGGCTGTGTGCTGTGCGTCCCTGTTTATTCCTTTACAGATGGTCGGTGCAGTCGTTGTAGTGATTGTTTTAGTTTCAGAAAGCTGGAATAATTAGAATAATTGCCTTTTATTGAGCAAAGGACGATAGAAAACACTCACTGGAACAGACGTGTCGGCCTGTTCTGGAGTCACAGTAGCTCGATTTACTTGAGCGTTTAAAGATAATTTGTTGAAGTCTTTTGTTAGGTCCAGGCTCTATTTAATAATCCTCACATAACATGTTCACGTCTACTTGTTGGGCTACGTAGTGGGATCTCAGCGGATGTGACTGAACCTTTTTTTTTTCTTCTTCTCATTGTGTTTTGAGTTGACGCGCTCGTCGACTCATCATGAGAAGCTGTTGGCGCCACTTCGTTAAAGCTGCGCACAGCCTGTCTGAAACCGCTGAAGTCAAAGCAGTAAGTCAAACAAACAAACAAACAAACAAACAAAAAAGAATTTTCAGTTTCAAACGTCTTGTATTTCGCGTTTAAAGATGGAGCCTTCAGATAGAAACCTCCACCCCCGCCCCCACTCATGTGCGCTCTGCATTATTTCAGTGTGATGTAAGGAAAGGTGGAGAGTAACTAAATACATGTACTACTTCCATACAGATGCTGGGCTTTTACATGACTATTTCCATTTTACCTTTTACTCCGCTGCAGCTCAGAGGGAAATGTACTTTCACTCCACTAGATTTATTTAACAGCTTTAGTTCCTTTATTAAAAACTAATCATTTATTAGTGTGGGTTGACCACCATCAATACTTAAAGTGTCCAATTAGGTCTTTTTTAAAAATTAATTACTGTAAGTGTTCACATTTGAAACTTTTCTGAACAAACCTGGACTAGACTTGTATGTTCGTATTATCAGCATAAAAGTTGTGAAGTACTTGTACTTTTGTATTTTAAGTACATTTTAGAGCAAAGTTCTTAATACTTCAGCCTGAGTTAAGAATTTGTAGTGCTATGCCTACTTGTAAACTTGTATTTTTAGACGAAGTACTTGCATTTTTACTTGAATAATAACTTTGTGTACTCCTGCCACCTCTGGATATGATGATGGAAACAAAGTACATTTACCACAAGTACATACTGTATTTAAATGTGAACTTTAAATCTTGATTGTGGCTGATGATGTGTAAATGAGAGGTTTGGTTTGGTTTGGTTTACTTCTCTTCCTTATTATCTCCACAACATTTATTCATTCTCCAGTAACAAGTTAAATGATCAGCTTAAATCTTTGTACCATTTTACCACAAACTGTTGTGTTGGTGTGTTTCAGATGTTCCGACTGCAAGAGACTCATCCGGAGGAAGTGATTCACGACATCAACTCCCTCCAACTTCCCACATATTCTACGGTCCTCCAGCTAAGGTGCATCTAGTGTAGCTAGTGAAGTAGTTCAGTATCTGCTGCCCTAGTTGCACCTTCTGGATGGAGGATTTGTTTTTATTTGCTGTCTGGAACATGTTTCTCTACATTTACCCTGCAAAGAGGTAAATGTACCCAGAGATTAAATGCCCTCGTGTTATCTGTTTATAACAAGAGGCTGTTGGTTTTCTACATGTTCCTGTTAACTAAAGCCAACATGTTGCAGCTTTAATTAAGAAACTGCACAGGTAATGATGATACACAAGTTGTTACACAAATCCTATATGGAAAACAGTTGTTGCAACAACAACAACAGTAAGTGTACAAGTATACAATCTGTTTTTTCCCCCATTATTTATATGTAATCTGTAAAAATGTAGTAAAATAGTAGTGAAACCCATCCAGATGATCAAGGCAACATCATTCTTAAAACCTAGCAGAAATCTATGTGGTAATACACGGCATGATAAACTAACACATTTGTCATAATAGTTTCGCTGTGCAGATCAAATACACTGGTAGATCAACATTTGAATGTTTACATTGAAATACTAAATAAATCATTGCAATTTATCTCTGGAGATGAATATGTGGACTTTGCAATCCCAAAGTGCTCACAATGCAGATAGTACACGTTGATCTACTGCAGTTTGTGCACTTCAGGTATTGCTGGTCACCGTCCCTGTTGCATCAGCCCCGAGTTTATGGTATTTGAAGGTGGGAACTCTGCTTTACAGCGAGTTTTGTTGGTTTGCTGTCAGCCTCTGCCAGTCTGTGCTGTGCAAATCCATGCAAAGCTCTTTGTTTCTCAGACACACAGCCAAAGGTAGAGATATGGTGCTTTTTTGTTTTCTGTTGTTCCAAGCTTTGATGAACACTTGAAAGACTAAAAATCTCATTCACTGCAGGCACAAGAGAACAGATGTTGTTTTTTCCCCTCACTCTGTGCAGTCATGGTAGACTCTACAGGCATCTTAACGTTAACTTTATTTGTCATTGCTGTTTGTCTCGCTGTTTTCGGGTGGATGACTCCGCAATTTCCAAACATTGCACAAACAAAGAAATTGCACAGTATCCATCTGCAATCCGCCAGATGTTGTGAACAGCGAATAGATTGTCCTAATCAATCCAGAAATACACCAACTACAAAAACAAGTGTACAGTAATTTTCTTTG
>JAUBNQ010000002.1:5399802-5412824 GCA_032353495.1 Ctenopoma kingsleyae | reverse complement strand
GTCATTCAGTGCTTTAACAGTGACTTACGCTTCATGCTGTGGTCTGAGCGTCTCATAACTACAGCTAATCAACACTAGGAGCGCTCTTGTTGGTGCACAGCAGATAGAGAAAGAGATATAGATGAGAGGGGTAGAAAAACCAACTACTGCCTACAGTAGCTGGTTTTGAATGGGGTGGGGGGCGGGGGGCACCACCAAACCATAATTGAAGGGAATGTGAATGAAACTAAAGGTCACATTTAGCGACTGTTGGAAGCACTTACGTTGGACAAATAATAGTTGCTCAGTTTGTATGATCACACTGAAGTTCAGTAAGTGTTTATGAAATGTCACGTTAGTTAGTCTGTTTCACTCTAAATTATTTTGTTTGAAATAGTCGTGTCTAAAGTAAATTATCAACTTAAACTAAATAAGCTTTTGTTACAACAAAATACAATTCCTAGTTCACGTTACTTTTTTTAAAGGCCATCGGCTTACGTGTTATTTTTCAGTAAGGTTAACTAATTAGCATTTACAGTGCAGGACATGAATGTGAAAGCGTCAGCCGCAGGACATGGTGGATCTCTGGCAGCAGCAGCAGCAGCTGACCTGAATCATGGGAGGAGCATCAGATACTCACTAAATGGAAGAGTAATTCTCGTTTGCTGGAGGTCGAGCTGACAGCTGCCACTTTTTTTTCAGCAGTGGTCCTGCAAGAGAGGAGATTTTTTTTTCTTTTGTTTTATAGCTTCATGTTGTTTGATATCATAGCTAGATGTCAAAAAAAAAAGGTCCAAGGCATGTGGACTTTTGGGTAATTAGCTGCAGGCTTAGGTCATCCAGGCCTCTTGTTAGTCATGAAACACTAAACAACAAAGAGCAAACACTCCTGGTGTTTAAATGATGGCGAACATGAGTAGTAGGTGGGTCAATCTGACCTGAAGTGAGGGATTTTTTTGTCCAATTAAGTGCTCATTTGTTTTCTGTTTGTTCAGCTCTTCCTTTCTGAACAGTCTCGCCTTAATGAAGGGCTCTTATGGTTCCTGCCTCATTGTTTTTGTACACTTCAAAAAACAGAGAGGCCTGTTCTTCATTCATGCTTCCAGCTTTTAAAATTATTGCTTTATCAGACGACTGAAAGTAGAGCAGCGAGCAAAGCCCTAAAATACTTAAAATAATTGTAATCCCCAGTAGCTAATGATACTATTATTCCTTAGGTTGGTTATAAATTCTACTATCTTCATTTCATTTATTGTCTCTACAAAGTGACACTGGCTTATTTTGCCCTGGAGAGGAAGCCATGGATTCCCTCGTGTTTCCACTCAAGTCTGGTACTTGATGTATAATTTATGCTCATAATGAACAGCTTTTAACATATTCTATATCTTAATACCACTTGTTTTTCCCCCATGGTCCCGTCATTAAACTTGCATAGTGATAGTGTTCTAATTGGTGCTGGGAAACTAAAAGAAACAATGTGTAATTGCGGCTGCCCCCGTTACTACGTGTGGAAGTTGTGAGAGTCGAGAGAGTTTTCACCCGCAGCATCTGAAGTGAAACTTTCTGTCGCGAGACAAGCAACTAAGGATGATCAGATGAAGCGGTGACAATCTGAAGGGCAATCAATGTGTTTTTAAAAAGGCATTCAGCGAGACCTTCGCACTCGTGGAAGCAGCAGCTGCTCTGCATGTTGAATTGTCTGGCCCATCATCAGACTATTGATTGAAAGTACATAATCATTTAAAGGCGTCACCTTGAACTGAGATTGTATGTTGGGGAAATTTACATCTAAATTGCTCCTAGCTCACAGCCCGTCTCTCTTCATTGTGTTTGAGAGCCTGGCCATCAGGACACAAAAAAATCGACTAATTAACCAATAACAGACGGATGCTCTCAGTGCCCAGTGGCTATTAAGCTCAAGGTAGGTGAAGTGAAATATCCTCAGAACAAAAGTGTGCACAGATGACAAGGAATAAAAAAAAAAAACCAGGGGGAGGAGAAAGATGGCTGAGCCTAAAGCAAAGAGGAGCAGGAAGCTTATTCCCAAGTGATCCGTCAGTCAGAAAGAAGGCTTTATTTAGAGGGTATGATTTTATTATTTGTGAAGCTCTACTGGGAATCACTTCCCTGTCGTATCCCTCACTCATTCCTCACCGCTGTGGAACTTCTGTAATGAAACACATTTATCATCTGCAAAACGACAAACGTGCAGATGAAACTGTCTGTTTTGACAGAGGTAATTGCTAAATCCCAGTCTCTTTTCTGCACAGGCCGCGCTCACCTCACCTATGGTGCTATTGACAGCTTAATAATTTTGCCCCTGCAGGCTAAAATTAACTTGATCTTATCTGTCAGAAGTCCTTTGTCCGTATTGATTTAAGATATTAAGCCTGTCAGTGTGCATACAAAGGGTTCTGTGTGACAGTTTTATTGTGCGTTTCACTCATTAGACTCTACACCTTAAAGCCTGATGGAAGACAAGAAGAAGAAGAAGCGAGCAGGGAGTTAGCTGAAGCTGTTCTCTGTTTGACTCCCCAGTAGTTATTAATTATCAAGACTGTCACTCTGTTGCGTCTCCTGCTAGTTTAACTCCCCCCCTCATGTCTGCTGCTCTCATTGTTCCAGTCTCAGCTCTGTTTCTGAAGAGCTATTGTCTGAAAATCTCAAAGAGACAAAGCCTCAAACCAGCAGAGATTTTCACACTAAGTTAAACCCTCCGTCTCAACAAAGGCCT
This sequence comes from Ctenopoma kingsleyae, assembly GCA_032353495.1. NCBI lineage: Eukaryota > Metazoa > Chordata > Actinopteri > Anabantiformes > Anabantidae > Ctenopoma > Ctenopoma kingsleyae. The sequence continues at coordinate 5,410,111 of JAUBNQ010000002.1, read as the reverse complement.
TTCCTCTGTCTGTTGACATGCTTGTTATCAAAACTTTTCTGATATATACTGTATATATATATACACACACACACACTCACAATCCGAGCCATCCATCTAAATTAATCTCTCCACCTCCGTCTCTTCATCTCCCGCACCACGAGCAGCTGAAGCTGGCAGCCTTCCCTGACATTTGTTTACCGCGCCATCAATCAGGCCCTCGTCAGTGGCGGCAGATTCTGCAGACTCTAACGCTTCGACGCAGCCTGGCACGTTACGACCACAGCCTCCTCTGAAGTTTTCAGCAGCCACGTGGGACAGAGAGACTGGAAGGGGGAAGCACCAAGCAGAGGGATTTTCACAGGAACTCCTCTTTGTATTCAAGCATCCGATGGTTGTGCCCTATTTATGTCTGTGCGTGCATCACTTTAAAGGAGTGATTTTGCAATAAGGTGGAAATTTACAGCTCCTGTATAGAAGGTTCATGGTCCACTGGACTCTGAAGAGGTGTTTTGAGTGAATGTGTGTTGTTTCCTCTTTTGCAAAGGTGTGATTTAAAAAAAAAAAAACATTAGTTTGAACTACAGCGTAATCTCTTTTTTTAAACTTTCAGAATGGAGATCTTACAGCACTGACTGTGACACTGGAATAGTAGAGCATGTTCACATAATAAAACACGAAAGAATGGCTCTTTATAAAATATGTCCTTCAGTGTATAATCACACAAAACCGCAGTTCATTCGCCATCGCTTTCTGCAGCAGCCGAGGTACTTTTCACTATCCTTGATCACACTAAATTCTAACTGTGTAGTCTTTATCTCCTTCCTCACTGAGGGTTGTTTCAAATTGAATTAATTTCTTCTGGGTGTTTGTTCTTTGATCTGCTTGTGCATGGCTACATCACCCCCAACGAAACATCCTTGTCACCTCAGTTCTGCTTTGACTGACTTACATCTGCGTGATTCAAAAGAGTTCTTGGAATCCAATTATTGCTCATCTGTGTAAACAACCTATAGTATCTGTGACCAAATGCACAAATGTTTCATCCTTCAATCTTATTGTTTTTCTTAGGTCGAGCAAACTGAAAGCATGCTGAATCCTGGGTTGGTTTGCCTTCACACTATACTGCCCCCAGCTCTAATCTTTATGCCTAAAAAAAAAAACATATTTTTCTGATCCTTGGTGTGAAAAGTGTAGCCTGGAGTGGTAGGAAAATTTCTGTTGACCAAATTGATCTCTGAGGAAAACAACATACGCCAGCAGCTTTTGTGTATTGCTTGAATGTGCATCAAAATGATCCGTTTTATTTTAGCAGCAATTTATTTTTGACTTCAACCCTGCTAAATAACACAGCCTCTACATTATAATCATATGCTCATTAAGCCTGCAGAATCTGCTGTAGATAGTGTTTCCTGAGTTTAGCATGCAGAGGATGCAGCTGAATCTGTTTGTGTTGAGTAAGAGGCTTCTGTGTTTGAAAATGAAACAACAGTGGCTTTGCAGCTCCTTCCTTTTACTCATCCAGACGCCTGTCCTTCTCTCTGCTGATTTCCTGCCAGGTGCGGATCTGCAGGTTTGCCAAACCAAAGGCCCGACCTGCTGTTCCAAGAAGATGGAGGAGCGGTATCAGGTAGCCGCACGCAGCAACATTGAGACTGGTCTGCAGGCTGTCAGTGCTCAACTCAAACGCCTTATCATCCAGAACGCTGCCATTTTCCAAGGTAAGCAGTTAGCACACTTTATTCAAACCTGTATTAAATTGACAAGGTGATTTTATTTTTCGCTGGCACAAAGAAGATGCATCATTATTATAATTTTACTTGACTTGATAATTGATGCCCTCAAATCAACACACAGCCTTTCATGGCTACACATCCCTGTTACACGTCAGCAACTCACTCCTCCAGACAGTGAGTCACACATAAATAAAGCAAAAGCATAATGCACAGAGACAGGGATGAGACATTCAGCTGCTGTTCAACTAAATGTTAGAATGGTAAAGATGTGTTGTTTAAAGAGACTTGGCTTGGTTGTCTGTGCCAGGCGTCTCACTTGCAGAAAGTGGCTGCTGCCCCTGAGGTGTTGGTGCACTGCAGTTAGTGATGACTGTTATTCACAGAGTGAAAAGCACCAGTCAGCAGTGGTTCTGGAAACCACTCATGGATGAGAGAGGTCAGAGGGGACCAACTGGAAGGAGGACTGGTTCGAGCTATTTATTTAGAATAACGGCTCACTGCAACAGTGATATGAAATGTGTCAAACCTGGACATGCGGAGGTTCGACTCCTGAGCTGTGGCGAGAACGAGAAGGCAGGTAACTGTTGAAATCGAATGCTGATACGCAGATTAACAGTGGTGGAAACAGATACTGAAAAACAATATGACACCCTGCAGTCAGTATTTCCATGCTTTGAAGAAATGAAGTGGCTTTGAAGGCAAAATAAAGTCCCCACTTGTCCTACATAGGGGCACATGATGGACCAGCGTAATCTCCTTTTTAAACTTTCAGAATGGAGATGTACCAGTTAGGATGAGTTCAGTGTGCCTTTGTATCAACAGAAAACACATGAACATGAACATCAACAACACGCTGTAAAAATCATTGTGCTATTTCTCTCGTAGGGGAGTTTTTTGGAAGAGGGTTTGACAGGGCTGAGAGTGTCAGACATGATCCTACCCACTCTCTTTTTGACAGTTTAACACACATGTGCTCATGTTAAACGAACACTTCAACATGAATTTGGAACGATGGTTGCACAGTTTAAGAACTGGTTGCATGCTGACAACAAAGGTACACATAACGTTTCCTTCAACAGTTGTTGTGAAATACTCCTTTAACATTTAATGTCGGGCTTTTGTTATCTGGCTGCACACGCCCTTTCAGTATAGCTATGTTTACAGTCCCTCTTCATGTGGGACGTGTGGACTCACTGGGCCAACTTTTTTTGAGAGCACCCCCCCCACTCGTGGGTTGTGAAACACAGCACCATCCTGACATGCCAATTAAAACCTGAGGTTTAATGGGGACCGTGGGGTTTGCTTGACTTGGTTGTTAGGCACTAACTATGTTAGAGACTGCTGCTGTGGTTTGGCTGCACTTTCCTAGAAGGGGTTCAATACTAATTGCTTTAGCATAGGGCTTGGGTGAACTCCCCAAACAGCCACCAGACTGAAATCCTTTTAACATCCTGGTCTTATCTGTTTCCCTTTATTTTATTTTCATCCTCCCTCTCTTCTTCTCTCTGACACCGTCATCCTCTCTTTCCATCCCTGTCTCGCTCGGTCTTCTTGACTTTCTGTCTCTCTCTCTCTCTGTCTGTCTCTTCCTTTCTCGCGTTCGCGCTGTTGGGAATTGAGTGCATGCCTTGTTTGCAATCTTCTTTGCAGCCCTCTTTCTCCTTTCTTCAGTGCTCACTTCTGCCACAGAGATCAAAGGGCTTCACCTCTCCTCTCTTCTATCTCCCATCTCAGAGTGCTCTCTCTATCCCCGCATCACCCTCTCCTTCTTGCTCCATCCTGCCCCACTCTGCTTTCCCAAGCCTCAGACTACACAAGAGGTTTTAGCCCTTTTGAAGTCAACTTCTCCAAACAAAAGGAAAAGTAGTGGCTCTCGCTGTCTTTGTCTTTTAAGCAGTATGATGACAGGCTGATTTAACATTAGGGTTCTTCAAGATCAATACCAGGAAATAGGTAAGGCATTAGGAATTTCTAATGGTGCGTGACTCTTGCACTGAATGTCTGATATACCATTTGACAATCTAATGAGCCTTAGCAGATCTCTTTATAGTATACTGGGGAAATAGTGTGTAATGGATAAACTGCAGCATCCATTCTGATGTGTGACAGACTCTCGGATTTCATTTTGATTCACATTAGCGAGATCATAACACCATCTTCCACGCGTGCTGTGATTGCCTCGCGCTCAGTGGCCTGATGTTGTCAATTTAGTTTCGAAATGAGACTTTGTAAACCTGTGCAGGATGCTCATCTTTAAATCTAATCTTTTCAAATGAGAAGCTGATCCTGTGCATGCCGATGATTTAATTTAGTAAATAAATGATGGAGTCCAGTCAATCTGAAGTTTAAGAGTATGTGAGCCGCATGCCACTGAAAAGCCTGGAGATAAGTGAATACATGATTTTTATTGTAGAGTTCTGAGTCAGTGTGGAGAGGGATGGCTGGGGTTAGGGTGATGTAAGAATACTTAAAGGGGCACTCCACAAATTTTGAATGCATAAAATGGGTATATATTTTGTCAGCTATAGACTTTTGTTACATCCTGGGCTGCTGAATTAGGAAGTCTCTCTGTGCATGTGCGAGTGTCTGTTAAATTCTCTCAGCACTAACTAACCTTTATCTGTTTCCAACATGTTGTCGTACTGTTGGGACTCACTAAGTCACAGATTTATGTTTGTTGTGTAATTATGGTTTACATGTCATGTCGCCCCCTCTCTCTCACTCATCGCCTCTATCTGTAGCCTTCTGTATAACTGCCCGACGAAGCAGAAACTCATCTAAAAACGTCTTCTGGCATTTTGGGTGATTGGCAGCTCTAATTGTTGTTATTTCCCCTGCGATGTGTCCTTCAGAGCGGCGCTGCTTGTGTTGCGATGCTCATCCTGAGTCACAGCCTGCAGATTAGAAATTAGATTATCCTCCTTTGTTAATGAGACAAGCTTTTATTTAAACTTTTTAAAAATGATGTGTGCGGCTGAGTGGCAGTGTAGACAGGGTCTGTGTGCTTGTTGTCGTGCAGTGTTTGTGTGAAATGACACATGAGAAAATGAACCTCTTCTGACTGCAGTGCTGGATGAGGAGAACAAGACCGCGCTGCTGTTTGCTCAGTTTCATCACAGCTTGGTGCTCCTCTGCAGCTCAAGGAACTGACTTTACCCAGAAGGGAGTTATACTCAAGTCCAAAGAGTAAACCCAATTAATAAACATGAGAGGATGGGATCGGCCCGATTGCTTATATAGTCAACTATGTGGGGAGGAAAGTTGTGCAGATATCACTGAGTCTGTGTGATTTCTGCTGAAGAAAGTGGGACAGCCAGCCTGGTGTTCCTGGAATGACTCAGTGAGTCCATAGAAGGCTGGCACAGCAGGATGTTCGAAAACAGGTTTGACTTGGACTACTTTCTGGGAGCATGAGGACTATCTGTATGTGGCTTCACTCCATGCTGCGAGGCAGGGGAGCTTTCTCCACTTTACTCTGAGCTCACAGGGGTGACGCTCGGTAAATGATCCGGAGTTTGGAAGGCGCTTGAAAGGACGCTCCTCTCTTTTTATCAAACGCGAAGACGCCGGGCAACCTGTGGTGTGAACTCGCCGAATATCTGCGAGGACGTGCACACACGCGCTCACAGAAATGCACATGCCGTAATTTAAAAAGTTCACTCAACAAAAGTGTGAATAAATCTTCTTTTCTGTCCTTGAGTTGCTCATACCTCATTCCTAGCGGGCCAACAAATTAGCATCTCATTAGCAGTCTCAAAAAATCCTATCGACTTCCCCTGCTTCTTCTGGATGGGTTTTAATTACTCTAAGTGTATAAGGAATTAGAATGGCAGACCCCCTGTGGCCCTGGTGAAGGTGGTTGTTGACCTTGAAAGCAGTTTGCCCTCATTTATCTCAGATAGTGCTGAATGGACATTCGCTGTGGCAGAAACCCAAACAAGATGTGGCAGGAGGTGGATGATGCAGAACCTGGCAGGCTCAAGCTGCTTCTCCATCCAGCAGGCAATAATCAAAATCAGACCTCGTTGCCCTCTGCATTCGTTCCCTGTCTCCTGCTCCTTAGCCATCCACTCGATCCTAAGTGCTCCAGGCGTCTGGGCTGAGCAGGCCTGTCCTCTGTTCTTACCATCATCTGCTTTCCAATAACAATCCCATGCTTCAATCTCTCCGTGGAGTCATTTTGTCTTCTGAAGAGGTTTCCCAGAGTAATTCAATAACAGAGAGGACTGGTGGGATGTATGCCTGCTGCAAGATGTCTGAAGTTGTTTACTTGCTGCCCCAGGCTAATCTAATAACTTAATGATGGGAAGAGGCAGTTCTGCTATGTCCAATGGGCTCCTTCGAGCATCGTTTACCAGACACGATGGGGTATACCAACCATTACCACATCTTCTTCTATCAGCTCGTAATTTGGTTTTAACGTAATTGTTGTGCTTTATCATTATGCTTCACTTATTTGTTTGCTAGTAATGAGATTTTCAGGACTTTTTGAGCTCTCTGCTGGGCTGGCAAACGGTTGTACAGATTGATACTTAATAAAGAAGTGCAATTCTGAGCAGCGTGTTGTCTGTTTGAGGTCTTGGTGTTCGGGAGCCTCAAAGGAAAAAGTCGGCGTATCTTTGTCGCGAAGAGAACCTGAGAGAACATTTTAGTGTTTATGAGCCCGAGGAAGAAACGTGAGCTGCAGATACAAGAGTATAAGCACAAAACATCCAGGTACAGCGAATGCACAACTAATGCTGCACCTTCTTAATACTTCCTCTCATTATCCAGTCTGCTGTTTGTGGAGACTCAGATTACACAGAAAAATCACCAGAGGCAAATACAAAATAGATGTTTGGGTGCAGCTTGTCACTGAATTAAGAAGAAATGGTTTGCATGTGAATCTAATGTGTCTTTTCCCTTTAGTGTGTCACATTTTCCCAATGTGTGTCAGGCAGCAGCCCTAGTTCCAGACACAAACTCATGAATCCCGCTGTGTATTCATGTTTTTACATTAAACTAGGAAAGTGGAGGCAAATCACGAGAATATGTTAAAAAGAGGTTTACTATAAAACTATATGTACAGTGTGAGGCCGAGTCTTTATTTAAAATGTAATTTGCAGCCACTGTTCTGCAAGAATATAGATCAACCAAGCAAATTTAGTGGTATTAAGATATATTTTTCTCTGAACTTAAATAGCTATGGCTCTTGTTAAGTTTTAAGGTTTAGTATTTTGACCCAGATGTTATGGCCGGGGTGCTAATTGGTAAGGGTAATCGAACATGTGAATTGAGCTTCCATTTGCTCTTTGAAAGACATCATCCATACAGACATTCATGGCCTGGGGAGGAAATTTATGTCACAGGTACTGCAGTTATTCACATAGTGTCAATAACTTATTGTCGTTTTCTAAATTAATTAAATTTTAATTAACAATCCACAAACAGACACTTAAACCAGCACTGAACTGCCTCTACTCATTTGTTCTGTGGGTCTGCAGCGTGGATCAGCTTATTCGTTTGTGCTGTACAGCTCCATTGCCGTTGTGTTTTTATTCGTTTATGGAAAACGGTGGAGACTCACGATCATCATGGGTGAGAAGAGACAAGTAGTTATTGGTTTTAGTGTCTGTGTGGGGTTTGTTGAAAATGCATTTCATTTAGAAAATGACCAAAGTTATTCTTTGAAATGGTCGCATTTTACAAAGGGAGTAATGATCTTACTTACTAAAACTAAAATAACTGGATCATATGATATTTTAGCAACAATGATCATTACACACAAAATATCTAATTTTTTCCCACATTTGAATAATTGATGAAAAATTTGAACAAAAAGCTGCTCATGCTGATCTTCCAGGGCCCTGTCTACATGTCATGGAGGCCCCATATGCATCCTAGTCACAGATTCTTGGGTCCAGGATAAACGCTGAGTAAACCATTGTAAAGCAGGTATGTAATCGCCTCGGTTGTCGTTCTTTAGCCTGGTCCTGGCAAAGATTTTACTTATTCCTCACTCACATAACCTTTTGTTTTCATTTTTACACGCTTTCATTTTTCATTGTTTGGATTTCCAGACTGTCTGTCTTATCTCTCCAGGCTTTTATGCAGGTTGCCAGGCGCTCCCGTCTCCACAGGAGGCCTCGCCATCCTATTCCCAACTGGGCTGGCATCCTGTATAAAGTGCTCCTGTTGTCTCGCAGCGCTTCACAGTACACCTTCTTAATCGTGCCTCCTTCTTTTGATTTGACCACACTCAAAAAATGTGCCGCCTGTCTCTCTGCTGATAATATGTCAGCCAGTCAACGCCCCATGGGGTGGATATTTGCATATTATTTTAGCTGTGGCTCCAGAAATCTTCAATAGCAGAATTATCACCCCAGAAAGAAAAGAGCCAATTCGTTCAGATTTACATTTTGGACTGTTCATCTTCCACATTTTCGCCATTATTCCTTAACAAAAGGCTAATTTCTCCACTGAGATTAACAGTTGGTTTATTGTGTTTTATGGTTATATTCACCCTGGAAAGACCTGTGGAGAGGAGGATTAGTTATCCTTGCTTTTGAGCTTGTTCTGTGTCCTTGAATGTTTTCTCGTGAACACTAATGTCTTACTCCATAAAGAAAACCTCTCATGGATTTGACTGGAATTTTTTTTACTACTGGTGGCATCTGCAAATATGCTTACCCACTATTTTCTTTAGCTTTCAGGCAGGAATTTCTGTTTTCTCTTCCCAGACCAGAGACAACACTTAGCTCTGACAGATCTGCCTCATTAGATTCATTTATTCTCGTACAGTCTTTGCAGAGAGACCCCAGTTTTGATTCAGCTGAGTACTATCTGCAGGGAGAACACACAAGTTCTATCATCTTTACAATTCCTACGCAGCGTACCCTGTCGTGTTCTTTATGCCAGTGTGACAAAAATTGTCATGAGTGGTTTCTAGGGACGAGCGTGGCTCTTCGTGTTTGAGCCACATTTTAATGATGTGCCCTGTTGCACGCCTCTCGAGCTGAATTTCATCATAGGGGAAAAACAAACAGTGTGGAGTGAGGATCAAAGTGTCATTTGAAATGCTATCATCAAACAGAGCTGAAGGGACTGACAGCTCCTCCCAGCTCCAGCTGAGAGAAGGAGTCTTTGTTTCCTTAACATCTGATGAGTGGTGCATCAGGCGGGACGGAGGAGAGAGGAGAGGAGGGCAGAGGAAAAGCAAAGAACAGGAGTGGAAAGAGAAGAAGTGGGTGAAGAGCGAAGGCAGCGTATTGACATGAACCGACTCACACTGAACTAATGAGCACCGTTACATGAATCATCCAGCATCTCCGTACATCATGTGAGGTTCGTCTCTCCAGCTTAATGGATGATACAAATGTGCTTCTCAGAAATGCCCGCAGCTCCATTTAATCAAAGGTGGTTCCCTGAGCCAAATCAATGCAAATGTGAAACTACATTTAAACAACCACATCTATTAACAGGACATGTCCTAGAAAGGGCACATTTGTCTTCATATTAACTCAAATTGAGAAAAACTCTCAGATGCGACTCTGTTTGTGTTTACCGTCGCTGCTGGGCCGGCCATCTCCAGTATAAATTTAGAGCCTGAGTGATTCTTTGCAGCTGATGTGCTGTGGCTGCTAAAGTTCCCTCTCTCTTTTACTCAAAGCTATCACTCCCTCAATCTGAAGTTATTTGAGTTCAGCTCTGTGGGGGAAAGCCCAGCAAGACCTGAAGGTGTTTGCTTGTCAATCTTTCTCTTTGTGCACGATGTTTGGCAGGTCGTGGCATGGGACACCTGCTCCAGAATTAATCTTCAAGGTCTCGCTGTTTATGAAAAGCATCCTCCGCTTTGGAAAGGTGCACTCTGCAGTCACTTAACTCACAGGTCTAAGCTGTTTGAACCTAATTCAGACTGTAGTTTCATAATATCAGCACAGAGCTTCCGTGAATAGGAAGATTATAAGACTGCCATATCGCTGAGAAGAGACCCATTTATTTCTGCTCATCCTCCATGTTTTCATAGCTCTTTCTTCACCTCGTGACCTCACCAACTTGCCCTCTTCCTCCTGCTGCAACCATGCACTTAAGGTTCAAAGAGATGCATTTTTCATTTTGACCTATGAAAAATTGAAGCGCTTACACAACGTATGCTCAGCCATGCAGACCTAACAAGCATGTCAGCGGGTGGAGCAGGGGCAGAGGGGCTGATCTTACATCTTTGGGACCTCATGGCTTATTTACAGCAATATAAATATGTAACAACAATTAATCAGATTTGACTTGTTCTGAAAGAGGGAGACTGTCTGCCCTCCTCAACAGAAAAAAACGACTTTATCATGTATTCAAACACCTACAGTGACTCATGTTTACCCTTTCCTGACAAGTGACCTCCTGCAGTCAAGAGCTGGATCTGTCTTCTCTAAGTACCTTCTCCAAAGGTGGAAGTAGTGTGATGTTGTTATATCACTGCGTGTGTGTGCCTGGCACCTCTTATACCACCAGTTAACATTTCACAATGTTTTCATAATTTATACTAAGTAGTCTTAGTTGTGTGAACTGAGCTGAAGTGAAACTAGAATTTTCAGGTTTTGTTGCAGAAATAAGAAAAGTTT
>JAUBNQ010000002.1:5364497-5394577 GCA_032353495.1 Ctenopoma kingsleyae | reverse complement strand
AACAGAAAGTAAACAAAGGCAAAACAACAAATTAAAACCATACTGGATTGTGCATCACGTGACAGACTTAACAAACACATAAAATAAGCTCAAATTCTTCACAAAAATACAAAAATCATAAAACCAACTTTGTTATCACTTCTGACTGGAGCTAGACTGTAAAAAGGCCTCCCTGTGCTGTTCAGTGTTCAGTGTCTTGTCCACACTTTAACACTAACACTTTAAGCAAACCACCAACTACTGTCACAAAGTGATACAGTTAGACCACACATGTGGTCCATTATTGGTTATGACATTATAAAACCTTCCACAAGCAGTCCAAAGTCATTTAACATCTAATGCGAGAATGTTAACTCTGTGACATTTGCTAATCATAAAATCAAACAGTTGGATGGGTTAGATGCATGTTGTGTGTAGTGTTACTGTGTGCTGATGAACTGATGAACAGGACTAGAGTCTTAAATAAAACAACCAATACTCAAATATGCTCAATTGTAGCAGGAACAAGCAGGTATAAGGGCATTATTTAGAGTCTGACATCACAGAGAGGTGTTTTGTGCGTGTCTGTTGCTATTTATTTAGATCAAATGTATCATTAAAATCATTGAGAAACCAGAGCTGAATTTCACCAAACATAAATGTTCATAGCCAAAGAATCTTGTGTTCTTGGCTGCTGAAAACAAGGATTTTGTGTGGCTTATTGTAGATATTGGTCCTGGCCAACTATTCTTTGTATTTCTTTGGTTCAATCTGGCGCAAAGCTTCACTGTTCTTTGAAAAATAATAGGCAGCCTTGGGAATGTGCTGAAATGAAAGGACAAGACAAGGCATGTCAGGAAATTACTTTCTCTTCAAATTATTTTTTATAAAAGCATTAACTCCTCTGAAGGAAAGTTTCCTATTGACCTCTCTTTGGTCCCTTTTTTTTTTTTAACTCTCTTTGTGTCCGACGCAAAATAATAAGAAAACACAAATTGAAATGAAATTTGAATAAAATAAAACGTTTTCCTGTAAAGAAGACAATCAATAGCCATCGCTGTCATTTGCACGGCAGGAGAGACTTTGGCTGCCAATGTCATTTGAAAGTCTGCGCAGTTTGAATGACAGTGGGGACGCAGCTGCTTTGAGGATCTCAGTGAGACATTGAAGTGAGGAACACAGAGAAATTAAATCTACGACACAGAGCTGCAGTCTGAGCGACGACGGCTGTCACTTCGCCTGTGACTCTCTTTTAACCACCGCGACGCGACACTAGCACTGCTGAGCCACCCAGAGAAACTTACACCGGATTACTTAAGACATGCATAAGACATAAAATAAATAAGTTTTCATTTGCAGTTCTCTCAGTTTTATAGGAGAATTGTAGGTCATGAATGAGTGTGTGTGTGTGTGTGTGTGCGCGCTGGTGTACAGGCCAGTGTGTGTCCCGCTCTCGTGGTTGTGGGTCTAATTATCAGGCCTCAGATGGAGCCAGAGGCCAACAGGTGTCTAGAAGAGGCTGCTCTGGATCAAAGCCAGTGAAAATAATTACACAACCTCACTCTCCCCTCTCCTAGATAAGACCAACTGCCTGCTGCCTCGCACTCGGACCACGTCACCAAAAGCCCCTTTTACTTGGAGGCAAAACAGCACAATCAGTTATATTTACCCTCTGTGGTGCGCTGACGGCGAGCAGACAGACGGTCGGACACTCTCACACTTTGTGTTCATGTGTGCGCCGCAGTGCGCGCATATGTCTGAGTACACAGAGCGCTGAGGGCTGAGCGCAGGCAGACAGATGCAGAGTAATGCCACTCAGTTGAATATTTTATCTGTTCATCATTAACACGCAGCCAGGAAGCCAAGAGCAGACTTTAAAGGACAGACGCCTGCTCCACCAGCGCTCTGGCATTTTCATGGCCTCGTTTCAAAGCGCCTCTTTGAAGTCTCTTAACTAACTACATTCAAGCCACATTTATCTAAAACCACTGTACGACGATAAAACTGATCAGTTCATCAAAAAGGAAGCTTGATGTGATTCGATTCAACTCCACTGGACTCGCCCCTCCATGATGGGACTAACCTTGACTCAGTCTGAAAGAGATACGCATGTTAAAAGATTTCCAACTGTGACGGAAGAAGTGCAAAGTTTGAGAAAGCAAACGCTTAATATCATAATCACAATATAATGTGTTATCTTGATGAGGCTAAAAAAAAAAAAATCACCCATCGTTTTTAACATCACAAGGAGCCACACTGCACTGAAGACACGTTTCTGTATCTGTTAAAGATAATGTGTGACAGATCCCCTTAAATCCTCTGTTCATCCCAAACAAATCACAGTTTCTGCAGCTGGGAATACCAGTGGTTTACCTGTGTGGTAAACATGTAACCACACTGAAAAGGTGGATTGTAAAACAGTTTCAGATGATCACTTCAGCTCCGCACAATAGTGCCAGAGTGTTACTTTCAACGTGTGCCCCGCAGTATTCGTTCGAACAGTGCAGCTACACCCAGGGATACAGGGCCTCTGGCAAAATACACAGTGGATGTGATGAATATGTAAATGAAGTCATGTCTGCTTTTACAGTATGATTCTGCAAGTCTGACTTTGACTGCTGTCCTTGCAAAATTAAAATCCCCTAGCTTTCTCTGGCCTTCTCCTCTGTTTCATGAATTTGCTTCTATTTACAAAATCTTAACATGAAAATGATTTGATTGATGCTATTAACATGGAATACGTGTATATATCTTGGCCACTGTTGGATGTAGTTCCCATAGATTATGAACAAATGAAAATACAGTATGCTATATACAGTATTTCCTGTCCCAGCATGCTTAGTGGCTGTGGCGCATGATCAAGAACAGCTTATCTTCTGTTGTGACACTTCAAAAGGTGCAACAAGAATTTATAGAAAGAGAAAAATGAAAATTCTCTTCACATTTACAACCAATACACAGCTTGTATTTGAAAACGGGAACATGTGTTTAAGTTCAATATTTGAATATTTTGGGACAAAGGTGGATGTCTGTTGCAGCCTGCTCCCACTCTTTCTTCCTGTACAGAGGCAGTTCGAGTGGGTGGATGTGTTGTTGGTCTGCTTGTTGCACTTAATGCAGCTTGAGACTAGCTAGTTCATGGCCTGTGTTTGTTATGTTGGTGTGCAGCCCGTCAGGCCCTTAGAGAAGAACGTCTGTGTGAAATAAGACAATGGTTAGGCTTTGTAACACTAATTCTTTGACTACATGTGTCCTCTGAATTGTTCTTCCTCCTGCATATTTGGTCCCTGGGTTTGTGGTTCTTGTATTATGACCATTTATGCATCCTTCACAAAGTGAAGCACACATTACATAACTTTGTCCGTTGTTATGTAATTAAAAAAAAGTCAATCACTGAGAATGTGGTAGTTTCCCCATCTGAGGGCTCCGTATGCTTATTTGGATTTATATTATATATTTATAGTATACTGGTTTCATGAATTTTTTTTTGATTAATATTGATGTTTCTTCTCTTTATATTACAAAAACACTGGGTTTGGTTCAATAGGGAACAAATTTGGTCTTTGTTTATTTGTAAAGTACTACTTCTCACATTGTAAGTGGCTTATCGACTACGTTGCTGGGTGTCATTTTTCTAGCTTCCCTGGGTTAGCTCTGACCTGAGAAAGACAGATTTTACATTTTGTGCTCCACATACCTGGAACAAATTAGAGCATACGCTGAAGCCAGATGATGTGAGCGCAGTGGGACGATTCAGGGAACTGATGAAAACCTGATTAACCATGAATGTGAAAGTTTTAATTTATTTGAATCGACAGGAGAATATTTATTTTATGCCATTTTCATTATAGGATGTGAACATGTTGTTTCTTATTATTATGTATGAATGAAATGCAGTTAGAAAAAATGAAAGCACATAGGTGTATATGTGGGTGTGTGCTGTGGCCGAGGACGTCACTTCAGTCTTAAACTGGAGCAGTGCAGCTCTCATCTCAGAGCTGCGATTGCACGGAGTCGCAGGGCTGTGTCATAGAGAGACCAGTCATCACCGCAGGCTCGAGCTCAGCTGCTGCTCCACCCGTGAGTCACAATTTCTCCCTGGGGTCTGACTGCCAGGCTCAGTGCAGACTATGTGACAGACAAACTGCTGTCTGTGGCAGCCCGCAGAGGACCACAGCAATGTGAAGAACAAAGCTTAGCAGGGGACACTCTGCATGTGTGTGTGTGTATATCTAGATGCATATAGTCCAGCTCTGCCTGAGCTACTTAATGCAAGCAGAAATGTGACGGGACCCCCCAGTGAGACCTGAACTTTCTGCCCACATGGCTCAGGCTCAGAGGCTGTCAGGGGCTTCTCTCCGCTCTGGAGAGAGTATCTATCCCTACACTTCCCAGGTGGAAATGTAACCTTTGGAGAAACTTCTAGAGTAACTTTATATGTTATATATGCTATTATTTTAATGAAAAATTACTTAAATAAATTCCAGTGGCAAAAAGACAGTTTGCTTTGAAGTAGTGCCGAACTATAAGCTGAATGCAGGTAAAATCTCTTCATGTGCAAGTATTAAGAGACCAGAAACTTAGCGACTTTAATCTAGTTGGATTTAGAAGTTTTTTTTTATAATATTAAAGCACCTTATTCATCAGTGTGGACTTTAGTTTGAGTCAAAGAAACTCGCCTGCAGGTTTCACACTGTGATCTGACTCATACGGGATTAAAGACTCTGTGATCTCACACAGCCACTGGCCAGGACCAGATTTATCAAAAAACATATTTTTAAATAATAACACTTCTTAAATAAGAATATTTAAAATGGAAAACTGTAATATTTTTTAAATCAGATGGATAGAAAACATGTTTTCTGTTTTCTTTGACATACCACACTCCCATGTCTTTGTATTTTAGATGAGATGTTGAACTTCAAAATGTAATAACTACATAGTAAAAAAAATACCAAGCGTGACTGTGTGAAGGACTCAGTACATAAGAGCCTTCAGAAAAAAATCAACCCACAACAATGTGATGGTGTTAGTTTATCTACTCCAGTTCTGTAGCTTTAGCCCGGGATCACATAATAATCTTATGAGTGTTTAATTTTTTCCTTTCACTCTAAAATTACACAGTTGAACAAATGAATCAGGAACTCATTAATCAATCCCTGTGTGTCTTTGCATGTCCGTGTGTCATAGTCCAGCTGATATTTTTTTACTGCATGCATTCTTTGGTGTGTCTGCCTGAGACTGACAACACATAGCAGATAAAAGAGTGAGAGAGGCTCCTCATCTTCCCACAGCATCACATCCTGTCTGTCAAAACACAGGGCAACCGTGGCATAGGAGACTTTACCGTTTGAACATTTTTTGGATAGATATATTTTATATTTATAGATACCTTTGACCAAAACGTAAAACCAGAGAACACATGAGCTGATTTTTGTATATTTAGTGCCAGAAGTTATTGACCAGGGGAAAATATGATACATGCATTACATGAGAGCTCCCTCTAAATAACAGGATTATAGATAGTTATCAACAGAGATAATTATGTAACATCAGAAAGTGATAGAACTAAATCACTTCCTTATCACTTTCATCATTAAGGCTGTTTAAACTCTGTGCAAACCGTCAATGAAAAAGCCATTACATCTCCACCACCTCGTCCATGTGTAAATGATGGATGTACTGAGCGTGCCTTAAGCTCGGCACATTTCTTGGCTCTATCTGTGCGCCCTGGTGCTGCCATTTCCTTTGATGATTCCTTAAAAAGCCAATCGACTGGTGTGTGAGATGAAGCTGTGTGTCAGAATGAGAGGCGGTAAAAGTGCACAGAACCTTACGATGTATGTTTAGTGGCCTGAATCTGTGCTGATTGTTTCATTAATGTTTAGTTAATCTTAATGATTATCGCCTATTCGTGTTTTATTACTGCGCCGACGATATTCCTTTGATTGGCCACAGGTCGTTACTCAGTAGTGCAAAGTCATCAAATTGCTAAAACTCTTAGCACAACATGTCTTCGTTGGTCATCCATGCGTATCCGGTGTGGTGTGACTGTAGTGAGCAGATTTCTCATCTGACGGAGAGACAGATTGGAGCTCTCATAATGACCAGGTGGACAAGATTTGCATATTCATTACTTTGAAGTATGGATTTCTTCACCTGTTATTCTGTCAGAGACGTGTTTCATTAAATTCTTATTTAAGTTCTTAATATCTCCTGCGTGATCTCCACCTTGTGTGATGTATTTTGGCTACACGTTCACTGTCTGCGAGTCTATAGACATGCAAAATGTATTTATTTATTTTTGCTAAACTCAGCTATAAAATGTATGTGAAAAACTGAACAGATGTTAACTTCCTCTCAGGAACAAGCTACTGAGACAGCATGTGTGGTTACATTTTGACATTTAGTTTCAGCCTTTTTGGGAGAATATGTAGTCTAATATTTTGTTCATACGGAGACATAATGACATAAAGCATCTTTATTAAGTAATCACACTATCATCATTACAGTAATGTATTGCTGTTCATAAAATCTGATTAATAAAATTAATTTTACTTCCCTAAATCGTGATTGTTATTAAATTCATCTTGTGTTGTGATCACAGAAACACAAACTACTTAAGTAATCTGGTTGTACCATATGTGTTGCCAGCTTGACCATACATTTCCACGATCACAGCATTTCCTGTTATTATAATGCAAGGAATCATGGAGTTTGATGATTTAAATCTAAAGCTACCAAGTGATTCCTGCTGCTTTTAATTAGCTTCTCCGTGCAGCACTTTCACGTGCAGACTGTGGAGGTCAGACACAAGCAGCAAGTTAATGTTAGAGAGTTTCACTTCCACAATCAGGAAGACTGTATTCATCTCTTGGCAGGAGTCACCAGCATCGGCATCTAACCACTAGATATTCATCATGTATTGTTTCTATTGTTTCTGTTGTTCTACTTGTGTTGTAATGTAGCGAGATTTTGTATTCATCATGTCTAAGATCACTGTTGAATGTGTAAATGCACAATATGTCAACTAATCACGAGGCTGAGAACAAATCTCAGTTGACTCGTTGTGTTCCGCCTGTTCATCTATGTGTTTGGATGATTGACTACAACTGTGATGTTTCTTTTGCACCGTCACAATTAATTGTCATTAATTCCTCCTCTGTCTGTGTTCTGCTCCTTTGTCTTCCCCGTGTTCATTTTTCTGATTCGTTTCATTTCTGCCACTTCTGTCATCCGCCATCATCTCTTCTCACATCACTTCAGACATTTATCAGTGCAAATGAGCAGTAAAACTCAATGCACAAATATTTCTCTCTTAATCTCTTGTTTGTGAACTCAAACAGTTCATTTTAGCAAAGATCTGTTCTGCTGATTTTGGAGATAAAAAGGACACAAAGACTTCAGCCTCCAGTTTTTAAAGATACTGGGCCTTCACTTTCATTTTGAGTAAGTAAATACATCTTCATTTAGCAATTATATTTCCTTTGTAGCATCTGTTAGTTTGTCCTTGATATCAAATGTGGCATGGAAGAGGTAGAAAGGCAGACACACTATCATTAATCTCAGCATTAAAGAGCCATTATCGACCTTGAAAATAACATTTTGACTCAAAACTGTAAGCACAACTTCCCCATTCTGAATATTGCCTGGAGCTTTCAGCCACTGCATTGATGTTGCATTGATGGTTGTATCCAAAAACACTTTAAATATATTGCATTTAACCCGCGTAACTATATAATTTGTTACCTGATATTCAAACTATTCAATTAAAGGTGTGAGATTCCTTCACGTAACATAAACAGAAGTGCTTAAATCGAATGGAGTAGTACAGAGATGTAGTTGTTAGGCTCCTATTATTGCTCCTGCTGCACAGTCTGTCCGTGCCACACTAAAAGCTGCTGCTTTTTGTTTCGTTTGTGTTGAATAAGCTGCTGAGAAAGCATTGTGCTAAAGGATTCAAGCAAATCTCGTTTTTTTTCCACTCGGAGGTTACAAATGTTAGACTCTGAACTGAAATAACTTTTTGTAAGGCGCATTCTCAAGCGCTTTGCTGTATTTCAAATCTTTCCAAGACACACGTCAGTGTTATCAGACTCATCGGCGCACAGTAAGAAAATGAGCAGCTAATAACTATAATAGAACAAATGTGTGTAAAATGAGAAAGGACAAGTCCGTATGTCCAAAACATCTTCATTTTCACGACAACTGAATATAAACCTCGTGTGCTAAACATGATCATACAACATGATTAAAGGATGGTTCTGGATCCTGAGGTGAAGTTAAACATATTCTGAAGTGCTTCAGTTGCGTCTGTGTGGGTTTTCAGCACTTGACTCCCTGCAGAAACTATCATCATTTTACCAATTAATCCAGCAGCCAGTAAGATTAATAGCTTGTAAATCATCTTTTAGTCTCAGTCCAAGCTGCTTCTCATCTTTACACTCTATGTAATTCATCCCTTTTTACTTCATTGTTCACTTACGTCCTTTCACACCTTTGCCTCTGATTTCTTGTCCTTTGGCTCCTCGAACCCTGCCACTCCTCCACCTTTCCCCACCGTGCACTCTGAGACATACATCCTCCCTTCTCTTCTCTTTTCATCTCTCCTCCCTTTCAGCCTTTTAATGTCAAAGACATTAAAGACCTTTCCAGGAATGATAAATGTTTTATTAGGCCTCTCTCTCACTCTCTCTCTCTTTTTTTTGAAGGGTAAATACAAAGAGGAAGTGAAGGAAAAGTTCGTATCACTGTCTCCCTCTTGACTCCATTTCCATATCTGTCAGTCTGCTCTTCCCTCTGCTGCGACCTCTCATCTCCACTCATCCCTCATCGCCACTCCTCTTTCATCCAGTCTCTCTGTTTCACTCCTTCATCTTGTTATACTGGAAACCAGCAGCTACGTGCTTGTTTCATGAAAGTCTGGCAATAAAACTGTGGAGAAAACCTTATTTGTGCCTTTCAGTAACAAAACTGTGCAGTGTGTCAACAACCGTCCTCAACAGGAAGACAAGTGTCTTTCATCAAATCTTCAAGCAGCTCAAACACATTTAAGAGTAAGTGAGGATGGGACTTAAAAAGGACCTAACTTCCCTGCTACACTGTTACTGAATCTTACATTTAGCCTCTGGCTTGTAGATGATTGTATTTCCTGTGCTGTAATAGCTGTCTGTCCTCTGGGACTGTGTGTGTGCTCCCTGTCTCTGGCACCCCACGGCTGTGCTGCTGATTGCTCCCCCTTTCTGAAAAAAATGGGTCACATTATGTGGGCTGCAGCACGACACCTTCCTCTACCTGTATTCAGGACAGCCGACTCATATCGCTCCATTAAACCTGCTGCTGACTAACGTAGAGTGTGAGGACAACCCGTGAATGTTCGTGGCTCCGGGGACGGTGGTTGGTCCAGACTGGAATATCTCAAGTACCGCCGTGACATTTTGAACAGACGTTTATGTACCCAGATGATGTCAAGTGAAATTTATTTAAGCACATTTAAAAAGCGAGTTGACCAAACAGACAAGATGAAATA
The DNA here is from genome assembly GCA_032353495.1 of Ctenopoma kingsleyae. NCBI lineage: Eukaryota > Metazoa > Chordata > Actinopteri > Anabantiformes > Anabantidae > Ctenopoma > Ctenopoma kingsleyae. The sequence goes on along the minus strand of JAUBNQ010000002.1, from coordinate 5,385,069 downwards.
TTTTTATCATAACTAACATCTGTATCCTTTTCCTCCGACCCTTCCATAATGTCTTAACAACTATTGGAAGGATTTCCATGAAATTAGCTACACACAGTCATGTCTTCCTCATAATGAATTGTAATAGCTCTGTTGATCCTTTAACTTATCAAGCACCATCAGTTTTTGAGCAGGTAAAAATTCGGTTTTGAAATTCCTGTCAGCTGCTAATGAGCAAACGTCACCATGCTAACATGCTCAACTAAGACTGTAAATATGATGAAACACTGCACCTGCTAACTTCAGCGTGTTTGTCTTGTCTTTGTTAGTATGTTTCCAGTGCTTGCATTTAATTAGCCCTGTGTCCCACAGCCGTCCCACAATGCATGGCGGCACAAGCTGGTCTTCTTTTTCATTTTCCTAACTTTAAATAAAAGCGCTGCAGCCACTGATGTACTGGCTGGTCATGAAGCATCCAACCACCCCCCCCCTCCCTCATTGTGCACTCACACATCCTCCACATGTTTTTCATGTTTGCTTCAAAATCCAATATTTTTCGCCTGTGTTCCATTCAGTCCCAGAAGGTTGACATATTTCCTTTCCAGCTTCATTTGTGCCATAATTGCTTCGGCCTTGTCCATTAATACTCGAACACAAAAACCCGGGAGACCACACACTTAGAGCAGCTCTACAGCACTGAAGCCATTTTCTCCATTTGCCTCAGTTATCCTATTAGGCTATAGGGACGTGTGATTGGTATGCTGGCTAGGCCAGGACTAATGATGCATGGAGCTGTAGCCTCTGGTTAGACGTCACGGACCACAGGAAACCAGCCAGGCACTTGTGTACGCCACTCCATACTGCACTAATCGGTCATCCCCCGAAACATTAGGCACGTCAAAGTGGGTAATGGATTGGCCCAATTAACATAAAGCTTTGATGGAGAACGCACCTGTTTATACATCCAACTCCTACACATCTTTCATTTACCTCACAGTTGTCTGAGAGACTCTCTTATCAAAGTGAATACAATTTAATTTAGAAGCTGAGTCCCTCCCTGCCGTCCGCACACAATTAGAGTTTAGTGATTATTCTGAGTAACAGCACCGGCAACAGATTTACTTAAATGAAAGGAGCAGAAATAATGGCACACACCCACTTCACTCCCAATTTTGAAGTGCCCAGCCTCATTCTCCACCTTCAGTAATGTTGAATTTATTGTGGTTATGCTGGGTGTGTATGTGTGTGCATGGTTGTTTTACTGTGTTTGACCCTGGAGTTCAAGGACGGTCTTGTATGTGCTGCCTCTGGCTGCTCCTGTCTGTACCCAAGTGGTGTTTATTTAAGGAGCTCATCTACCAACACACACACACACACACACACACACACACACACACACACACACACACACACTAGCTTAACCTTGTGCCCTGAAACACATCACCCCCTAGATATAAAAAAGAGTCTGTCTCGAGTTTATATCATCAGTTTCCAATAATGTTCTCACACACACACACACACACACACACACGCACACACACACAGTGTCTCCTGAAGCTCACAGTATGTCCTGCAACCCTGCCTCCCATCCTACTGGATTAATTACTCTCCTCCCTGCCTGTGATCCCAGAGAGCGTCTGAGCCGTGTTAGCCGGCCTCTCCCTCTAGCTGGTGGGCACAGAGATGGCAGCGCTCACCCATTCATCACTGTGACTTTGGGAGGGGAGACACGAGGGACGGGGTGCGTGGGCGAGTTAGAATAAGAGCGAGGGAGAGGGTAGAAGTGAAGGTGAGAGGAAGGTGGTGGGAGAAGAGGGGGGTAAGAAAAGCCAGGTCCCCTCTGACCGAGGGCCTGATTAAAAATTTAAAGTATTGCCGTTGTGCAGGTTCCAGGGGTGCAGAATGTAATGTATGGATTGCTGAGGTGATTCTCAGAGGGGGGAGAGGAGGAGGGGAGAGGGGTGAGGTGGCTAAAGAGGAGTATAGGATTAAGAATGAGACAGTTTTACCTGGAGATAAATAACCCAACGTAGCGCAGCGTGGGGACTCTCCCCATTGTTTCCCCCCCAACAAATTGTTGTCACATTCATTTTTTATTCTGTTAGAGACATCTTCTTCACTTAGATGGATGAAGGCTGTGGGGTGGGAGGAACGGGAGGGGGAGGGCAGCACAGAAGGTTAGAGGAGCTCTAATTAATGGAGACCAAAAGGAAAGCAAAGACAGACAGAGGAGAGAGAGACAAACTGTGCAGCCTGGATTTGTGCATCTGCACTTGCGTGTGTGTGTGTGTATGTGTGTGTGTGTGTGTGTGTCGGCCTTTGATCAAATTTGTCAGGCTGTTTGTGAGTGTTTGTGAGCCCCTATTTGTGCCTCTGTGTGTCTGGTGACTGAGGCTTACACTGTGCAAAACTGGCATCAACCTTAACAAGTGTGTGTGTGTGTGTGTGTGTGTGTGAGGGGGCAAACAAGGGAGTCCTGTTCTGCTCTAACTCGTAGGATGAGAGAGATGTGAGAGAGGAGGCAGTGAAGAAGAGGAGGAGGAGGTGGGGGGGGGGGGGGTTGTCTCAGCCATTCAGGCAGCGTAGGTGTTTGTCTTTCATCTTCTCTCTTCCACAAACAACAAAGAGGCTCACAAAGGTTTTTTTTTCCCTCCATCATGTACAATACCCTTCCTTAACTCTCACCTATTTATAGCCGTGCAGGTTGAGAAGTGCCACACATTTTGCAGCATTATTTAATTAGGCACTTGTTTACCAATAAACTCGGTGCAGTAAACACAGCTCAGAAACTCAACGGGATGAGCAAACAACATTACTCAACTGTAGCACAGTGATCTGACGGCAGAGGAAGAAGATGAGTGCAGCCAGGAAGTTTGCGTTTCCAGCTGTGGAGGCAATTATTGCAGTTTCTGGGGTTCCTTTGTTGTAAGACCCTCCGCGTTACAAAGAAAGCAAAAACAAAGATAGGACAAGAATGAGGAATCAAGTGACGCTTGGTGCAAAGTCACAGGAAGTAGCTTTACATGGTGCTTGATAATAAAATAACTGTTGTCTCCAGTTTTCTTACATAATACACAGATGTTTTATTATTATTATTTTTATTGTTATTATAATTAGTAGTAGCAGTTGTTGTTGTATTACGTTGATGTTTTAGTTTCTTCACAGAATCTTACAGAGTACAGTTTCAGTTCTCAGGTCTCACTGTTTTTGCTCCATGTTGTCCGAGATCTGCTTTTATTTTCTAATTACTACCCTCTCCTCCTCTACACTTAGTATAATAATATTTTCCCGTCTTTCATAATAATTCCGTCTTTCATCACCATGCTGGATGTAAAAGGGGAATTATGCCGCGGACCATCATGATCATTTTCAGGAGATGTAATGTTGTGGTAAATTACAGCAGGGAAACACATTTCAATGTCCTCTAAAAAGCCTTTAACCAGATTTTGATGTTGGTTTCTTGAACTGAACTTCGTGCTACTACGCTAAATGCATTTTTTTCAGCATTCAACATGTGGATCTCTGCTCGGTTGTTTTGCTGATTGAATTTGGCACAAATAATGTGTGTTTGAAAAATGCTTTTAATTCCCTGATCTGTGTAAACTTTCTGATTCATTATCATTTACCTCCCACTGTGTCATCACAACTAAGAACATATTTGTTTCCAGATTAAAGGGCCTTATGGAGAGAAAGTGTCTCTCTGTTTGAGATCAGAACTCCTCCTCATCCTCCTCTTTGGTCAAGAGATTAAATGTTTTTCTCTTTTGTTTCATAAACTAATGTAATCCCAAAATCTCAGGACATCTGGTGTGCTTGTAGGAGGGGCCACCAGGGGCACCGTGAAACTCATTTAGTGGACATGGTGCCATATCAATATTTAACCGAGGCGCAGTTATGGAAAAAATAAATACTGTGTTTCATCACGTCCACCAACATGCCACTAGCAACTGGAGCCAATTTTGTGGCAAAGATTATCCTCCTTGGGTTTTTGGAGTGGCTTCATTCAGCTGCTGGTCAGTGATGTTGATTTTAGCTTCACGTGACTCATTTAATTAATCCCACTGGACACAGTTGCAACGACTATTATCATACAAAACATTAACATATCAAGTTGGTCAAACTTTTTAACAACTGTTTTCTCTCTCAAGTGGTTATTACAAACAGTATCGCTGTGGTTAAATATAAACTTGATTCCATGTGAGGGTTATAAAGAAGAAGAGAGGACTGAGATGAAACGCGTAACTCGGTTAAACTGGATAAAACATACAGTGACTCTAATACACCGTCAGCTTTGCAGAAAGTTGCATATTTCTTCAGCACACACGCAGAAGCATAAGAGCACATTAGCATTTTTTAATGAACTATATAAGTAGTATCAGTGGGTTTGCTTTGAAGATGAATGTAAAAGAATACGGTCAGGTCCAGAAGTAACTGGACAGTGACATATTTTTTGCAATTTTGGCTCTTTACACCATCACCACCACCATTACACAATAAATAAGTGTCAGCTTTAATTTAAGTGCCAAAACTAGCAGGAACTGAAGGTAGCTGACAGAGCATCACCAAAAAATCAGGATCATTAGGCTCTATCACTATTTTATGATTATTAAAACACTTCTATGATTATGTTTGTTGTTAGTAGGCCCTGATAATCTATAGGATACTTTAGCCGAGCCTTGACTCAGAATCTGTTTTTGCAGAGCATTAAATGTGCCTTATCTGCTCACTGTTATGTAAGAAACTAACAGGCATACACAATAAACACAACTCACTGAGAACCTGTGTAAGATCAGACACTAATGTTGCGTAACATAAAAATAAAAATGTCAAAGTCAGTCTTAGATCATGAAAGTAAGTGGTGATGCCTGAACTCAAATCTGTTGACAGACTGTCTCCGTCTCTGCTGCAGCAGCTAAACAAAAGCGTTACTTGTTGTTTGTGTGCGATGGCACTTGTTACAAGTTTAACATTATCTTATCGTTTTGTGGTTGATTTTATTTATTTCCAGAATTATTAGCACCTTGACTGAATAAATTATTCATTTAAAACTGATTTGTATGCATGTGAGTGTAGTAGCATGTTTCCCGCTGATACTGTGAGCACTGCGATGCCCCTGAGAAACACAGTTTTGTCAAATTTTGTTGTGTAACACATTGACGTCTGAATTAAGTGTCTACCCCTGCTGTGTTCTCTCAGTGTTACAGCAGTTTGGTACAGTGTTTGTACATTTCACACTGAGCATTATTCTTGCATCACCATTTCTAAATGCAGATAAAAGTCTGGATATAAAGAGTTAAAAGATACAAGATTGCAGCGGTTTAATAGAAAAAGTACAGAGAGCATAATGTGAGTGTGATGATGGAGGAAGGAAGTAGCTGATGTCAGTCAGTTGTTCTCTGTGTGTCAGCCCTGTGACGGAGCCGGCCCTCGCGACCTGTCCCTGCCTTTCGCATTGTGTTGGCTGGATTAGGCCACAGCAGCTCACCTACCCTCGGAGATCAGCGGGTGTAGATAATGGATGGATAGATTGTATGGTCATCTCCACGAAGAGAAAAATGTTACAAATAATTTTATAAATTGTACATGAACCCTGTAAAATGCTGCGTTTGCTTATTCTCTGTCTTTGTTTCTCAGGGATTCTTCTAGTTTACACTTAAAACAGCAGTACATTAATGCATTCCCTGTCATCTTCTGAAATCTGGCTTTGTGAGCTGTCTTCTTCTTTATACTCGTTGCTCAACTTGTTACCGCATCCCAGCATTTCTTTTGTTTCTGAGACAGCTGCCTCCTTTTCTCTCACAAGCTCTTTGCGCTGTATCTGTGCTCTGATAACTTTCTCAGTTTTAGCGAGTGTTTCTGTGTCGATCTGTCAAACGCTGTTGTTTAACCAGCACAGATCAATTCCTGCACCTTCTTTTTAGTAGCCTCTGGCTATTTCAGTTATTTCCTGCTGATCTTTTTCCTCCTCAGCCGCGTGATCTTCAGTCCTGCCTGTGCAGTCCTGATGCCTCCCTATATACCAAAAAACCTGTGAACCTGCAGTTTGCAGCCTGTTGCTGAACTGCAATGGTATCACATTGTATAGCTTCCTTTTAAGTTGCTTTCTGCCAACCTCTCTTTCTCAGCCACTGTTTCTACCAGATGTACAAATGCTCACCATTTTCATATTCTGCATCAAGAGTCTGCTGGCATTTTATTTCTCCTGAGGCCATATGTCTCTCACAAAGTTAAGACTGAAGTGTGTTAATGTTGAATCCATTTTTCTATAGTGATCGCTGGTTCATGAAACACAACACACACTGGTTCAGTGTTTTATGTTGCATTTGAACTCACGTTGTGACAGTAAACGTTAAAACTCTCACTCTGCACTTTGCAGTTCTGTAATGACAGTGTCACTGATGTCCTTCAACCCTCAGGGGGTTCAGGAAGTCAATTACGAACACGATCTCGCACAGACACACACTCAGTCCACTGGATCTTACGACAAAGAAGAAGTCATCTTCAAACTTCAATTGCATTATGTACTGTAGCATCTCACATTCTGTGTTTCGTATAGTGTTTTTAGATTGTACACAGACCCCTCCAATTAGGAACATCGAGGCCAAGAACTGTGTTTGCTATACACCGGAGAGATTTGGGTTTGAGTTCAAAATCTGGATACAGCATGAAATGAAAATTTAATATTTAAACTTTTATTTACTATTATTACTACTATTAACAGAAAAATGCATCAGATCACCCAACCTTTAACTGAGCGAAGGTGTTGGAACGTTTATCTGACAGGTGGTTTCACACATTAACTAGCTCTAAATGACTACTGTTGGTTTTAGCCTTGCGTTTTATCCGTGAAATCTTCATTTGTTGTTAAAAAGCAGAAATCAATTTCAAAACCTGAGAGATGTCTGTGGGAGTAAAGAAAGCCCATTTAAATTTGTGAAAAGAGAGAAAATCAATTCAAGGTGCTGCACAAACATTGGGCATAACAAATACAACAATTTGGAACAATTCGACAAAGAAATAAACCACTGGTTTACTAAGCAACACACACAGATCAGGCAGGCCAAGGAAAACAACAAGCTGACAGTAGTAAATAAAGAGACTGTTCTCCTCAACAGAGATGAGCCACAAATGTGTGGAGGAGGAAAAGATTTCTTCATGATCCCAACTGTACCAGGTTATTTGTGAAGCATGGTAGAGGTGGTGTCATGGCCTGGACTTGCATGCCTCTGGAGCGGGCTCGCTAATCTTCGTTGATGATACACCTCATAATGATAGGAACAGAATGAATTTAGAGGTGTAGAAAAACATATTCTCTGCTAATTTACTGATAGAGAGGCGCTTCACCATGCAGCGGGGAAGCTCATGCCAGTCTGTTCTCAGGGACCTGTTGTCCTTTAATCCGACTGGCCTTTCTAACCCTTTATTAAAGTCAGCGTGTATTAATTAAAATCTGTTCTCATTTTGTGTTCATTTCCTTGTTTTTGGCACACACTTATAGTACGTTTACATACTCATAGGGGGTTAGAGTGTAACTTAATCAGTATAATGTAACATTAAATATTAACCTATGAAGTCACCTTGACTGAAATGACTAGATGGGCTGAAGTTTGGACATGAAAATGTTATTATCAATTTTTTAACCCACTGAAATATCTTTTAGCAACTCTGCAGCTTTAATTACACAATTAAGGCAGCAGCCATTCCAGCCGTCCCTCCTGCACCCTTCTTGTTCACTCCATCTCTCTCTCTCACACTCCTCGTTTCTCTCTCTACCTCTGTCACACTGTGCACCCATCTGTTTCAAGAACTTCAAAAACACTCTATCCCCTCACTGCTTCTCTTATAAGTTTGCTTCTGTTTAGTCCATTGCTCTTTTATGTCTCATAAACCCGACTTCAAAAGGACAAAAATCTCATCTTTCGTTACTATTTGAGCACTTTATGAAATAGTAATGCAAATATTTCTTCTATTGCATTTGTTTTCTACTTGACAGTGAACTGTGCAGAATTAGTCGATGCATAGGCGTGATGCGTTGCGTGCACGAAAGATAGATGGAGGGTGAATGTGTGGGGGTGTATTCATCTTAAACCACAGGATCTACTTACAGATGCATATTGGATTAATCGTGCTTGGATGCTTGATTTGGAGTGCAGTGCTCAAGCTGTGTTAGTCGTGACCTCTCTCATCTCTTCTGCACTCTGGATGGAATCGCATCCTCAAATCACAGCCCTGGAGAGCAACAAGAGCTGTGTGTGTGTGTGTGTGTGTGTGTGTGTGTGTGTTTGTGTGTCCTGTCTCTCTGTCTTGGTCTGTGTGCTGGAAATGAATCCATTATTGGAATAGCCTTTCACTCAAGTATCACTTTCCTTATTGGTAGGGTTCCTCGGAGTCCGCACATGTGTCTACTGTATGTGTATTTTCTCTGCCAGGTGAGTGTTTGATTGGGGTGTCAGGTTTCTCTCGCCCGTGGCTGAGTTTTGGCGAGAGGTGTGCGATGTGTCTCACGGCGCTGGCACTGCTTGACTCCAGCTGCCTTTGAATGCAGCTTCAAAGCCTGCCTCTCTGAATGTTTCTCTCCACACGTTCTGGCACTATTCACTAACCCCCTCCACCCGCTCCTATTTCTCCTCCTCTTCCTCCCCCTTTCAGCTCTCTGCTGTGTTTTTCCAGTTCACTTTTGCCCTCACGTCCTTCCCACCTCACCGTGCCCTCTTTTCTGCTGGACACCATGTCCTCTAACATCGCCTATTTACCGGTCTGAGATAGAGCACGACTCAACTTTGACCTGAGCGAGGAACAGCACCAGAGATCAATGGAATCAATGGTGAAAGGCAGAAATATGGAGGCAGAGGAAGCAGCCTGGCATATTCAGTATCAGCAAGAACAGCATTGGTCTGTGTGGCTTCCTGTTTTTTGTGTAGACCTAAGAAGATGGGGTAATTTTGGAAGTGGTTTATTGCTGTTGGATTTATTTTCCAATTACTTAGAAGGAGATGATGTGTTTTATATTTATATTTGCATATTTATGAATATTTAGACTATGACAAACCTGCTGAATCCAGTCAAAATCAAGCTAAACCCACAGGATTCATAATAAATGTAAACATGTAAAGATGTTATCACCATGAAAGTACACACTGATTCCCCGTATTGTTGTTGTTGTTGTTGTTGCTGGAAAGTGTTGGTTAAATGTTTGTGGTTTCACTTTTTTACTCTTATTGTTAGTTTGTTGATAAAAACAATGCAAACATTAGGACGACTGGTTCTATAATTTTCCTTCCTTAGTAAATCACAGAAAAAGTAGGGGAGGGTAAAACTGGGGCACACACGATGGAAACTGAGTTCAAATGTGTTACACTCAATTTTAAAAGATTTCAGATATAGTAAATTGTACAATAAAGTACTATAAGAATACACTTCAAAGTTGCAAGAGATATGACTAATTTATTAGTCCTCAGATTCACTCGGTTCTCCTTGTGCTGAAGGTTCCACATTCATTTAGAATCATAAGCCACGTACCTCCCTCCTTCTGACTCTGGCATGGCCAGTAAGATCAGGTAAAGTGCTTATAACAAATGTGTCTCATAGTTGTGTGTGCACATACAGTACGGTGTTACAGTACAATCAGGGATTTTTCTCAACATTTCAGGAGTGCTCACTTTCAGTTTAATCTTAAAATTAAACTGATTTAGATAATGTGGCTACACCATCAATGTCTGATCGTCTGACTGCTCATGTTTTTTTTCACCCTGCTGTATTCACACTGTGCTGGAATCCTAAGAAGTTACCTCAATATTTTGTATAGGAAGGTATATGGATAAATGTTAATGAATGTCAGTGAGTGTTAATGTTCTCCACATGCATCGGAGTGGACTTCACTTAATTTGGTTTGGGAGCAAAGCACAGGTGAAAAGACAGAGCGTTTCTTATTTTGCCTAGGCGTGGTGGAACATTTTCCAGAAGCTCATGGAGTGCCAGATAAATGAATGAAAAGGAAATTCTGCTGCTGTCTTTGTGCGTGTGTGCGTGTGTGCGTGTGTGTGTGTGTGTGTGTGTGTGTGTGTGTGTGTGTGTGTGTGTGTGTGTGTGTGTGTGTGTGTGTGTAGTTCTAGTCCTTACACCTGACTCACACCTTGCCCTCCCACTATGGTTTGCCAAATGTTCGCCCACACTGTCACCACCTGGCTACTGCTGGGCACTGTGTGATAGCATTGTGTACATGTGTGAGTCCATGTGTGTGTTTGTGTGTGCAATGAGGTGCTCTCTAACAGATGGAGTAACCTAATACATGTCTCATTTCTGCCCTGCTGTCCATTGGCCCCCATGGTCTGCTCGTGATGCTATCTGGGCCTTACCAGCATCCTGTCTGCTTTGTTCCTGGAATCGGCCCACCCCGCCCTGTCCTGCCTCATTGCCTCCATCCCATAAGCTCCGGGCACGTGTACTCAGACACACACTGGTCCCGCAACAGCAGCTCGTCAGGTGGAGGGGATCAGGTTACCTGGGACAGGTCGCTCTGTGGGAGCTGAGTGAGATGTGTCTGTAAAAACAAAACATTGTTTACTGTACACTGAATGAACAGATGCTTTTGATGTAAACGGAATCCAAGAAACATAATTGAAATCAAGGGGTGCTGGGAGTGACAGTGTGTGTGTATCAGCCTGTGCACACATCTGCATAGATTTGTCACCATTTGTCCACCTCACACTGAGGTTTCCGCCTGACACAGTGTGCTGGCATGTGTCTCGTGAATGGGTCTCCTGCCAGTCCTTTCTCTGCATCCTGGACAGGTACTGTTTTGTGACTGGGACCAGGTGGCAACAGCTCCTCCATCCGTCTACGTGGCGGCTAGAGGTGACACTCCATCCGCAAATGGATTAGTCTCACTGGTTGGGTAATTTATCGATGTTTTCCCCTCCTGGGTATAATGGCTGTATGGGCTGCTGATTGATGAGGCACATGTCAGCCTTTGCAGTATGTCAACCACAGTCAGCGGTCAGTCACTCACACCAGTCGGTCTGGTGCGTTATGAGCTGCACAGTTGACGTATGTAATGCCCAGACTTATGGCCTCATGAACATCGAATATGTTCATTTGACAGGTCATTCATAGGCCTGTTTTATGTCAGAGCTGGAGTCACTTAAAGCTTTTAGACGTCAGAGTTAAGCAAACTCACTGTGACACAGATTTATGAGATTCCTTTAAAGCTTTAGATAACCTGGAATGTGCAGCTCTTGATCACTCATTAATTGGAGCCTTTGATTAACGACATAGTGTGCAGAGAAAGTAGACAAAGCATTCTCACTGTAACACTGCAGATTTGCAGTTTCCTCAGTGACTATATGGCAGTATACCCACTGAACACTGGACGTAACTTAGTGGATGTTATATGCATATTTTAATACAAGAGGGCCCACATCCCTGGTAGTTCCACGGTGGTGTAAACATTATCTGGCTGGTGAAGTAGGTGGACAGAACAGTAGAGGCAGAAACATTTCCCTCAGCTTCATCCTTCTGCCTCCATCTGTGACACTGACAAAATAAACGCTGCTGCTAATTTTAAGCCTGACCCAGTATGCTCCTGTGGGCTCCTGCTCTGCTAATGTGTGCTCTTGACCTCCTCGTGTTGGATCCAGAATGTCACAGGTCCCTGACATACAGCCCCTCTCCCCTCCATTAGAGGATACCTGATCCCGCGTTGGCTTTCACTGATGAAAGAGAGTGAGCAACGTGCGCAGGAAATGGGCTCACAATGGTTTTTACCGTGGCTCTAGGTACTTAGAGTCATTGAATTGCATTTATGAAGAGCCCTCTAGTCTTTCTCTTTACCATTACAAAGTGACTCTCCTCTTTGTGGTGTAAGGGATACTACAGGTAGCAGCTGAATTACAGGATTTGATGTAAGAGGCTATCACAGAAACCAAGAAAAGGAGAAGCAAATAGCTTTGAAGTGGATGTGCATTTTCTCACTGCCTTCAAGTTTCAATCAGGAACCAAACAGGAAAGGTCTCTGCCTCTGTATTACCAGGAATAGAAAAGTGTGTATTTCTGTGTAGTGCGTGTGTGTGTGTGTGTGTGTGTGTGTGTGTGTGTGGGCATGTCCTCCCTCCTTCCAGTCTGCCTCGGCTGGCATTCTGCACATCTGTCTGCTCGTTGATCACAGGAGGAAGCTCTTCGTAGACACAGCGGGACAGCCACAGCCTGAAAATCTAAACAGCTGTGTACTGCTCCCGAGCATCCTCTCACATCCACCCGAACATTCTCAAATGTTTTTCTTAACCTTTATTCCCCCGGCAAATGTTTCACCGAGCATGTGTGCTGTTTTCCACCGTAATTTCTGTGGTTCAAACCCACAGTCTCACAGTGTGCTATTGTTCACAGTGGAGGTGGTGCGATGACTTGCTTAAGGCCAGACTACATACTTTCTGCTGAACAGTGGGCAATTGCAGTAACCTGTTGTTTCAGCTTAAATATGTATTCAAATCAAGACATGCAGTGTCTCTTTTACGTGATGTGGCCTTGCTATTACTATACTAAAGAGACTTAGAGAAAGTTTTGTTTGGTGAAATTTGGTTTTACGTGTCTATTTAAAGTGTGTTCTCAACACAAACAAACGAATTTCCACCCGGTGTAATTTGCAAACCTTGACACATTCTCTCAATTCATGGTTGAGATTAACTTCAAATAGAAAAACAATTTTGTGATATATGTGTTATAGTGTTATGTGAAATAAAAAATTAACAATATGACTTAACAGCAGACATCCCACGGGACAGTGGACATTTGTGTCACATTTCGGTCTCGGTAGGTCGTAGAGTGATTAAATAAATGATTTATTCCCAGTATTAGGATTAGTCCATCATTACTGTCCGTGTGCATTTAGTTTGCTGTTGTTGATGAAATCATCAGCCTGGCAGCAAAGCGGCGTTGCACCAGGAAGAAACAGAGTTCTGAGGCGTCTGTTCTCAGCGCCGTCAACAATTCCACCATAATACCATCCCATCTGTTTGTGCCTCTCCTCCCACCTTGTGCACTGTGCGCTCTGCACTTGGCACCAGAATACCACGCGGACACAAACAAAGCAAATTTCAAGGTCAGAAAATTAACAAATGGTTAGAGCACTGCTTGCACTGGTCAAAAAATAGGCCCCTTAATGTTGAACTGACTCGGTAATGCAAGAGACATATATGTTCTCTATATAACATAAACTAACATTAGATTTTACCAGACCAAATAAGGCTAAAAGGAAGATGTGTTAATGCTTCTCTCAGAGGTTACACAGGTGCAGCAGCAGTTGTTAGTAAGAGCAAGAGAGTGATATTCATTTCCTATGTTCTGACGTCATCATAGTCTCTTATAGGACTGTTTATGTGGCCTGAAATTGCAAACACACATAAAGAAGAAGAGACAGAGCTGTCACATCATTTCTCAGTGGTGTCCAAGGAGCCAGAGCTCTGCCGAGGCTGATCGACTTCATTTGACCTCAGAGAAGCATGAAGAGAAAGAAATTAAACTATCCAAGCAAAACAAAATATCAAAGAATATATTGTGAGTTGCTGCAGCACAGAAACCAATAACTTCCTCTAATGTCCCCTAAACCAGTGCTTCCATCCACCCCGTGCCCCCACCCTCACAAAGCAGTTGTGGCTATCACTCTGATGTAGTGGACTAGCTACAGTATAAATGGGATTTCAGCATCCCGAGCTATTCTCCTGTCCAAAGCTTCATTTCACTGACTCTCAGCTCCCCTGCTAAGTTCAGTAATGGAGCCTTAAATCCCCTCTGTTGTTGGGTCCTCACTCATTTTGCTTCTGGGTCGATGATAGAGCTCTGGCTTCTTGTGCCACCTTGTTGATAAGCCTTCACTTTGTGCCTTTAAACGCCACTGATTATTTTCCCTGCTCACATCGACCACCCGCCCCTCCCTCCTGCATACTCTGTGTGCTTTTCTTCCCCTGAAGACATCCTCATGGCCATGCCTTTCTGTGTTGGCTAATATATTGAGATTAATATCCTTCTCTTTGAGGATTCTCTGAGTGCTTTTCTAGTTCACTCGTATGTAGTACTGAAAGGTCAAACCCTAACTCTCTTTATATTTAAAGTCATCATCTATTATTGAGGCGTTGTCTATAGGTGTGTGTGTGTGTGTGTGTGTTTGTCCTGTGCATGTGTGAGCAGTCCCATGAGAGAAAACACCAAATAGAGAAAAGCTGGTTGAAAGGAAAGAGAGGCTGTGCGTGGGAAGTTTCCTCAGACTTTGATCGTTAGTAATGGGACTGGTGGGGGGAACTGCATCTATTTCAGTGTTTTATGTTTTGGAGTTAAATTGATGTCTATTTTGGATTGAACGATGTAGTTATTGTGATAATTGGAGTGCATCATCACCTGCTGAATGCGAAAGCTTTCAAACACCTAACTTGTTCCCCGTATAACTTCTTCTTCTTCTTCTGTTGCTTCCTTTCTTTCTTGCAGAAGCCTTTGATCTGGTGCTGCGTCATGGCCGTAACTCCACCTTGGCCATGCTGAAGTCAGAGTACCCAAGTCTTGGAGTTAGTGCCCAGAGCTTGGTGGGACAGCTCTTCCTGGACATGTCCCTCTACATCCTGGGCTCAGACTCCACGGTGGATCACATGGTGGCGGTGCTCTACGGCCGCCTCTTCCCCATCACATACCGCCGCCTGCTGGGTGGCAGCATATCCACTGCAACTGAGGAGTGTGTAAGAGGGGCCTGGAAAGACTCAGGAGCATTTGGCGTTTATCCCAAGCTCATGATGACCCGTCTGTCTCGCTCCCTCCTGGCAACACGAGTCTTCCTGCAGGCGCTGAACCTGGGCATCGAGGTTGTGAACACCACAGACCACCTGCGGCCCAGTCGGGACTGTAGCCGGGCCCTACTGAGGCTGTGGTACTGCCCGCACTGCCAGGGCATGCTGGGGCCGCCAGCCTGTCGAGGGTTCTGTCAGACTGTGATGCACGGCTGCCTGGGGGGAGCAGCCGAGGTGCAGCCTCACTGGAGGAGCTACATAGAGGGACTGGGGAAGCTGGCCGGCGGAATGAGAGGCGAGCAGGACATGGAGGCTGTTGTTCTCAGGATCCCTTCAATGATCAAACTGGCTCTCAAGCACGCTGTGAATGCCCGCAGCCGCCTCACTGCTCTGGTGAGTGCAGAACACACGGACACATACACACTAGAGGGGAGACAGTCAAATTACAATACAGAGAAGCTTATTAGATGCCAAAATAGGCAGGGCAGTTTATGACTATTAGAAATCATCAGTGAAAATTTTCATTTTCAGTCAAAACGTGTTTTTATAGCACTTTTTATACAGGTTAATGTAACTTTATCTTCTGTCCTGATGGATGTGAGGTCAACAGGAAAATGATGGCACCGCCATCCGACTTATTTCCTCTCTTCACTTCAACTGAGGCAACTGTGCAACTCATGACATCAATGACAGCTTGAACTGACAGTGTGGTATAATGAAAGTAAAGATTCACTGAATTGAGCTGAACTGAGTAACTGCAGCACATTTAACAGGTAAAATGAATTTTGTGGTGTAGTGATGATGTCAAGGTCGACACTGCTCTTTAGGAAATCACACGGGAGGTGAAGAAATGAGTGAAACACCACATCTCTCAACAGTATTTGAGACAGAACAAGACCCTCTACTGAGTGAGGGAGGAGACATTTGTATTTCAGGACAAGTGATTCGGGCACTATTTCTCCACTCCAACATAGAAAACATCACCTTGTAATAGGAAATCACAAACACAAACAAAGACACAGCTACAGCTGACCTACAGCAACAACATTAGTTTCCCACAAACCAAGAATCCACTTTGGACTCAATTGAAAGAAATAAAGGGGGTAAACGAAAGGATGAGAGGAGAACAGGCACGTGTGTTTTCGGGCAGCCAGACAGATGCTCCCAGCACGTCTCTCGCTACTCAGCAGCAGTGACCCGTTTTGTGTGGTCTCAACTGCAATATAACCGTCGGGTTCGTTCATAACCCACATGTGAAGTGAGGGAGAAGCACTCATGAAATATGAAGACTTTTTTTTTTTTCAGACAGAGTTACAGAGCTGGATGTGCTTTGGCTCCTGTATATCTGCTGAACTTTTCACTCTCACACCCAAATCCCAGCAGTGACCAGGTTTCCACTCAGAAGCCATCATTTATTAACACACAGGTTGACCTCACTTACTCTGCAGCATGAGGGTGTGGCTGCGTCCATGAATCGCTGACTTAGGGGAAATTGTTCTCTCCGTGTGAGAGAGAAGGATCCTTACCTCAAATTTGAAAAAAAGTCCTGTGCGAGTTTATTTAAGACTGCAGTTCAAGTCGCCACAGACAACTTTACATTGTATTTATGGCTCGGAGTCTGGTTCCAGTCTCTCCGTGGTGTCATTGAAGGGACGGAGACATGTCTGTGTCACTGAGAATCACAGGAGCTCTACCAAACTTAGAAAACACCTGATTACTTCAACCAAAATGAGCAGTTTAAGATTTATCTAAATAAACTTCTGAATTAAAGGACCACTGCAAGACTTTTTACCTATATCTGTGTATTGTGTTGGACATGCAGTGGGAAGCAGGAACTGTATGAGAACTCAGTACAGTTACTTTTAAGAAACATATTTTTTACCAGTGGAAAGCAAAAGGATATTTTGTCTGTGGACTCATCCATATGTGTTTTCTCCTACAAAAACAGTGATCACTGCTTACAAAGTGGGACGTTTTTCTTTCTTTTTTTTTGGTAAATAAAAATATCATTTAAAAAAAAAAATTCATATAATTCATATGGCAAACATATGTTCTTAGAAAAATAAGGTTATGCACTAACTTAATTAGTGCTTGCTTTTGCTGACCCAGGATCTCTGTTAGAATAAGAAATATTTAATCGTATTCATAGATACAACTCATTCAAAGTAGTTCTTCAAAAGAAAGACAGATATGAACGACTGAGAGAAAGCAAGAATATACACAAGGACAGAAGAGGTGAAAGTTTATTTGGTTGTTATTCAGTCTCATCCTGCTTAATTCTCCAGGTTAGCTTGTAAATTGTTTGTATTGAGTCCAACATAGATGAAATGTGTGCTTGGTGGAACAACATCATAGTCTACAGTATGAAATGGGAATTCATGTCCTGGGGTCAGATCCACAGTGTAGGTGGGTTGTTGAGTAGCTTTCAACACATACTGGTGTCTGCCAGTGTTTTTTTTAATACAACAACCAGGTGGCTTCAAAATCAGAAATGTTCAAATCATACACAGAGTGACTTAGAAATAAAAATGGCAAGGCACAGGTTGTTCTGGGGAACTATTTAACACTTTTTAACATTTATTTTGGAACTAATTAACGCTAATCTCTGCAACTGCAGTAATTATTTATAGTCCACGACATGCAGTATTACTGAGTAGAAAGAGGGGATGCAGGGATCAGCTTAATTAATCAGGGTTATCTCTGATTCTAAGTAACACTATCTGAAGCGCACCACCTTGTTTGTGTTGCATTTTATTTCTCCTGCTCCTCTTTTGGCATCTGCCTTCTGAACAGCTTTTAGAGAAGACATTCAATCACAACCTGTGTAAAAACTAATATAATAAACTTCAGCGAGAACGTGTTTGCTCACTGGACTTAAATGCTTCTGAAGCTAAACCTGTTCGTGTGTGCATCAGGTTGTGAAGATGAATCCTTAAGTAGTCTTTTAGCGATACAGTATTTTGTACAGCACCATGATGGATCTACACACACACTGAGTCTTGTTTTGTGCTTCCCTGTGATAGCGAGAGCTGTAGCTGTAGTCTGTATCTCTCACGTCAGCTTCAGTGAGACTTAAGGTGACAGACGGATCGACTCCAACTGAGCAAAGGGTCCTCGAGGTGTGAGAGAGACATCTCTTCTCTGTGGACTTGGAACACGCCAAGATGACCCCCTCATCGTCGGCCACCCACTCCCCAGCATGTTAACGCTGATTTCTTCCATCTAGTGCAGCTGGAATGAAGCAATGTTCAGTGAGATGGAGAGGGCAGCCAAGAGCCCTGCTGCTCCAATCTATTCCCCTGTCAACTTCACACCCCTCTCCTGGAGTTTGATGTCATCCACCTCCGTCATCCTCAACATCCTTCTCTCTCTTTCACCCCCCCACCCCCACACCCCCCATTTATTTCTCGTCCTCTCGTTCTTTCACGCTGCTGCGAGAGAAGATGCATGATTTATGAAGCTCTATTTTTACCAGTTACCGAGGAGAAAGAAAGGAGGAGAGAAACAGCGGCGAAGAGAGAGCGGGAGAAACGCAAAGAAGAATGGAGAGTGTGAAGAGCGAGCCCAAGGGGACGGAGGACAGGAGCATGAGGAGAAGACATCCATCACCCTGTGACCATCGGCTGAAAATGAAGATGGGAAGTAGGTTGAGACAGAAATATGATGGATCTGACCAAGATTAGATGAGATATACTGCAGAGTACAAGAGTTGTGTGTTATTACTGGACACAGTTGGGTGCTTAACTATAAGTCTAATATCACATTTCTCTTCATGTGCCTCTACATTTTTTTGTCAGTAGCACACTTTTCATCACCTTTCTTTGTTGTTGTCTTATCTTTTGTGCACAAAAATAACTCAGGCAGATCAAATCACATCCAAACTGTTGCTTCACTGAGGAAACGAGCACTAATTAAATCTCTGCTGCATTTTTATTACTTATTAATACGCTCATACATGGAGGCTACTGGAGACACAAGAATCCGTTTTTTGAAAGCTGTAAAATCGCTTGAGCTTTCAGACATGCAACAAATAAACGCTGTAACATGTCATCCAATATATTATTCATCACGTAATGTGTTTCATTTGAATTATAGAGGATAAAATTTGCTGTTTAAAAGAACTTAAAGGCCCAATCAGACTGACCATGTAAATACAAAGCACACATGAACCAAAACATCATGACCACCAGCCTAATAAGTCCTTTAATACTGCTTTACAGAGCATTCACACATACACAGTAAAATCACCAGTGTTAAAGTAACACTGAGAGTGTTGAATTTGATCAAATTTAACACTCTGATTCATTGTCAAAGAAAAAACAGCTGTGCCACCAATTAAAACCCACAGAAATCTACAGATTTAACAGGAGCCCAGCTACACAACAGGGGCAAGTTGAGAAAACCTCAAATGTTACCAGGACAGAAAACAAATTGCTGCTATTGTTGGCGAGTGTGTAACACAACAACTGTACAGTCCCATTGTCCTTAGCTGTGCTTTTGTTTCCAGCTCAGCTGGGACGTAAGTATCAGCATCCCTCAAGAGAGAGCACTACATGAAATCCCAGGAACTGGAACTTAAAACCGTCTTTTTCCTTTCCAATTTTCAATCCACTTCTATGTGTACATCTGAAAGGAATTAATAAAGGAGCACACAAAATGGACAAATGACGACAGCTGTCCTGCTGTCACATTTTTGTATCTGATGCTTCCCGGTTGTAAAACGCAGTGGAAATGCAAAGCCGAACCAACCACCTTTGTCCCACAGACTCATGGTCATGGGAAACTCCAGATTACAGATGGTTACGTTCCTGTAGTGGAATAGCAGCATGTGTGGGTGTGGGAGAGGAGGGAGAGAAGCAGAGAACCCCGGTTTAACAAACACTGCAGTAGATAAGAACTGAAATGAATTTAATTTATTTTATATTTTCTTTAATTTAGCCATTGACACTGACCCTGCCCAGGACTGCCTTAATATTAAAAGGCATGTCAGTCTAACTTAATAGGTAGAATATAATCATTTATAATATGGATTTGAGAAAAGAAATATGGAAAAAGATGGTAGCCTTCTTTCCATAATGAACACTAGCTCAGCTTTATTAGCATGTTTCTTAAACTACTATAACACACTATAACTCTGATATAATCTGATTATATTGTAATAGCATTAAGTCTTATTTACTTACAGGTGTCACTCATATGCCATATAATTTGGATTTGTACATAAAGAACCATCTCTCACATGTTCACGTGGTCACTGTCAATTTGCCCATTTGTCTTTACAGCTTTCTGGGGAATATATCTCATTCCTTAGACCTGTTTTCTATCTCACATGGACAAAAACATCGTGCTCCTCTTTAAACTCAGATACACCGTTTCATCTGCATCCGAAAAGTGTCTATAAAATCAAAGAGACACCGTGCTTTAATAGCTTTTCACAGCTCTGAATACTTCAGGAACTGCAGAACTGTGAGTGAGAAGTGTGAAATTCATTTCTCTTAAGAGTGTCTCTTTAACCTTGATATGCTAACACAAATGTCTCATTTGAAATTAAACTTTGAGTGGCACATCGTCTATTTTAGTGAGATCAGCGTTCTCAATTAAGTTCAGTGTTTAGCTGCCTTTATGTTTTAGCACTAAAAATGTTTTTCTAACGCAGCTTTGTGCTAAAATATTAAGAAATGATCATTTTCGAAGTATCTGTTGTTTTTAGTTTTTAGTAATTCGAAAAGGCTTCAGCTGAAATAGGATGCCTCTAATGTGTGCATTTCACCAGAGGTCAGTTCTTCTGCTGGTGACAATGCAGGGAAGAGGAGGAGGAGGAGGAGGAG
>JAUBNQ010000002.1:5350761-5361252 GCA_032353495.1 Ctenopoma kingsleyae | reverse complement strand
TGACAACATCAAAACCACTTTCTCTTTTACCATGGTTCATCACGCACAATATTTCTGTCTCTATCTTGTCTGCATTAGTGTTTCACTGCAAACATTTATTTCTTCTCATAGAGACTGCGTGTGTAAGTGTTTGCCAAAAGGATTGTTTGTAACAGGCCTGGTTTTTTTTAAATAACCAGGACTAGTCTGACATCAGGAAGCTGCACTGTTATGCTGCTCTGCCACTTGCTTGTTGCTTTGAGCTAAATGCTAGCATGCTAATTCACAATGCTAAATTGATCGTGTAAATCCAATGCTATGCCTGCCATGTCAACATTACCATCTTTGTTTAGCATGCTAAAATTCTACGTGACACAAAGCACTGAGCAGGTTCAGCTGGGGCTGATGGGAATGTTTTCAGTAGCAAGAAAATTTGATTTCTGACTTAATGAAGAGCAAAATCACACAATCATTGAATAAACCATCTGGACATGATGTAGCAAATTTAGCAGCAGTCAGCCCAATTCTTACAGAGATGTTTTAGAACATATAACCACAGCATTTAATTTTCTACACTGGCGATATATAAACAGATAAAAAAACCCCGATGTCAGCAAGAGGTCACGTGACAAAACATGATAAAGATTGTGTGCCTGAGTCTGCTGCTATCGCTGCATGAAGATCAGTGAGATAAGTTGAACAGATAAAAACATATCTAAACAGAGAACATTATTAACCTGAAGGAGACACCTCTCGGAGACCCAGTCATTTTCATACAGTCCCTTACAGATTTTTCTATGACACTGCTCAACATGACATGCAGCCAGAACATGCATTAACAGTAATCACACTCCTCATGCACCACATATCCTGACCTCTGACTATGTCATAGCCTTGGGACCGGGGGTGTCACCCATCAGGTGGTGTGAAAAGCGTCAGACTCCACTAAGTATTGTCCCAACACCTGGCCTCCTGTGTCTCTCCTGTTATTTCTTCTCTCATCCAGACTGAGCCTAATAGCACAGTAATTGGTGGTAGATTAGATTAAGTTATCACTGGAGTTAACTGATCTGATCAGGTCTGCTCGCAGCGAACAATAACAAACGGTCGGGTAACAAACCGAGAGCCAACAACTGAGACTATCGGCGATGAAAAACAGTTTCACAGACGCTAAATTGTGTCTCAGTTAAATTATCAGTGAAACAGTAACCTGCCTTGATTCCTTATCGTCCCTCCTCTAATCCTCCTTCCTCAACCCACATTTCACCTTTTCCCATCCTCTCCTTAATGGATAGCACATATCTTTCCATTATTAATGTGATAATTAGCAGTAGAGAGGGGGTGAGATCATAGCTAATAAGAAGAATAAATAACTGGGGAAATGTAATTTGAGTTTAATGAAAAGTCTGACTTAGGGCACAGAGAAAGTCTGATGAATGGAGATGGCAGGTGAAAGGTGTGTATTTGTGCGTGTGTGTGTGTGTGTGTGCTGAAGGCTGTGTCACACACATGAGAACAGACTATGACCTCATGCTTTGCACGCTCACGCACACACACACATATTTTTCAAGGCCCTTTTCTCTCTCACTAACCCTTTCTCAGAAAAATAATTTTTCCCCTTCTCCAGCCCACTTGTCCTTCATAGTTCCAACATTTGCTGCAATATAGCGGATGACATTTACGCTGCGATGTGACCTCTGCCCTCACCACAACTCATATCACTGTGGTGCCTGAGGAAGATATCTTGTCAGTTCTGTCTCTGCCTCTTCCAAACACACTTGTCTCACATGTGCAGCAGTAGTTAATCTCCTCCTCAGAGCTGCAGTGCAGAGATGGGAAGGGGTTAATTCATGGCACTGCCAGAAGTGAAGGAACACCTGCAGGAAAGCCTCAACATGAAAGCAAACAACTGGAGAGAAATGTACCTTTCAGACGCACAGGCTCCTCCTCTTGATAACATACACACATGTCAACAGAGCGGGTTTCCTCAGTTACACAGAGACATGTAAGCACCTGCCTGTAGGCTGGATGTACCGAAATATAAGCTCCCCAATAAACCAGGACAGAATCGCTGCTTATGTCCTCTCATTAACAACAGATATGATGATCAAAAAGCCAACACTTGTCCGCTCTAATGTGCATGAACTGAATCAGCAGCCAGAATTAGCATAATAGTTGAACTTTTTTGAGGATGTTGTTGCTTCCTGGTAAAATAAGTGAAATTTTATATTTGCTTCCTGCAACAATACTAGTTCACATTATAATTCAGGCATCTACTGTAAGTGCAGGGAATACTTCAGTCTGCATAACTTGACACTGAAACTGAAAATTATTAATGCTATTTTTACACATCAAATGTAAAAGAAAAATAAAGTTAATCCCTGTTTAACCTCACAGACGTGACGTCTTCTGCGAGGCAGAAATTAGTGGTTATGGTTGAGTTACAAATGAACTTTCCAGCCACGCAGACTGGCCCCTAAACTAAAAAACAGAAGAGCTGTCGTTCATCTTATCGACACTAGATGGTGATAAATGCCTTGTTTGCAGTGACAGAGCTTGGGTCAGTTCATTCCCACTTCCGCTCATCACACTTACGCTGATGTTTCTAAAGTCAGTTTGAAACTGTTTGAACTGAGTCTGACTTTT
Source organism: Ctenopoma kingsleyae (assembly GCA_032353495.1). Lineage (NCBI taxonomy): Eukaryota > Metazoa > Chordata > Actinopteri > Anabantiformes > Anabantidae > Ctenopoma > Ctenopoma kingsleyae. Next base: position 5,358,627 of record JAUBNQ010000002.1, on the reverse strand, counting down.
TTTTTTTACTTCCTGTCCCATCAGGTTTTCTGGGCCTGGCCTGAAGCGACTGCACCCCGGCTCAGAGTCCCGAAGCAGCAAGCCTCCTGAGCCAGTTATCAGCCAGATCATAGACAAACTCAAACACATCAACCAGGTGAGCTGTGTGAGTGTGTGTGTGTGTCCATGTACATGTACCACTTTGTTCCTGTGAGTTCTTGTGTTTAACTGTGTTTTTTGCTGTCTTCAAATATTTTCAGCTTCTCTGTGGACACAGGTAGCTTTCTCCTCTGTGGAGGTGTAAGAGTTTATCTACCCATTACATTGGACATTGATTTCCAAGCTTCAAATGAAGACACTCTGCGGCATAAATCACTTTTCTCTGTCACATTTGAGAAAAAGATTCCACTGGGAACTTGTGCTTTAGGTGATGTCAAAAACTTTTTAAACAGAAAGAAATCTTGACAGAAAGCTTCTGAAAGTGTCGTATTATTTTGTCTCTTATCTGCACTGCTCCAAAAGAAAAAAGAAACTTATTACAGATGACATAAACACACCAATATGGTGAGTAGACAAAGACACATTTTCTTAGGCTGGTGGGGGTTGTTGTAACAGACAGGAATTATGTCCTCCATCTAGAGTAAGTCCCAGCTGTTGTCAAGGCTGTAGCCCCCATTTTCAGCTGCTGCCATCGCCATGGAAACCACTTTTTTTGTAGTAGGCTGGCTGAGTGCAGAGATGCTCGCGTGTAGGCTCAAAGTCAGCCTCTGTAAGTACATGTATCAGCCCACAGATCTGTCTGTATTTCCTGGTTCCTGGTGGTTGTGCTTGTAGCTGTCAACTCTTCGGATTGCTGCTGACCACTTATAACCCCACCCGCCCCCCCGCGCACACACCTACACACACATACAGTTATGTGCAGTAATGTGTGTGTGTGCGTTTGTCTTTGTGCCTGAGCTTCTGAGTGCTGCAGGCCCGTCTCACATGATTACAATCCATCTCTGCTGTTTAAACAACCTGAGGAGGAGAAAGGAGCAACTGTGGACCTTCCGCTATCCGTCCCCTGACAACCAGAGACCCATAAGAAAAACACAGACAGTTGTAGATTGAGACGGTGTCATTTTCTCAGTTTTCCTGTATTACCTCGTGCACGCTGAGGCCTGCTGTAGGCGAGCAGAGCAACACGCTCAAAATAATTGCTCACACAGGATTCATACTAGATCAGACAGTAAATGTTTTATGCACGTTTAAAAGATAATTACAGTTTATAAAAACATGGGTCTAAATTTTGCTATGGCTATGTCACTAATAAATCCACACTTCATAGAAAAACTGTTACACAGTTAAGGAAAGATATTAGGTCAAAGTCGGATGTTAATAATAAATTTACTTTTCACATTTTTATTATCTTTGAAAAGTTCTCAAACTAACCTGGAGGTTTGATTCAAATCTGTATGATCACTTTTTAGCCGTGTTATATGGTGTCATCACCACTAGGAATGATGGCACACAGGACTCGTGTACACACACACACTCTCTCTCTAATGTAATAAGCCTTTCAAAACTTCCTGCTCTGACAGAGACGAACATTTCTTGCCCATGTGATTACAAGCAGAGCTGCAGCAGTGCAGACTGTTTACCATGTGGATCAGGTTCCTGATAGGTTTTTGATGAGATTCTGCAAGAAAATGCTGTTTGGTGAAATGACTGAACTCATTGTGTTGCAGACATTCGGACAATCCCTCAGAAACACGAACACAGGCAAATTCAGTGTTCTCAGTAACCTAATACTCGTTCTCTCATTGGCTCCCGTGTTGTGTTGATAATGTGGTATACATGTGGACATGTATGGAGTTTTGATTCTGTTTACAAACGCCTGATATTTATGCAGATTGACTGTTCACATGGGAGTGTTTAATCCCATATCTGATGACCATAGAGAGGAGTTAAGCACATTTCTGCTTGAACTCCCAACTTCCTTTAAGATCTCAGCTTCAATGGGCTGGATTAACATCTAACAAAAAGACTGACTGCACTCGATTGCATATTTCATGCACAGTAAAACTGTTTATGACTCATAGCTGTGCTTTTTTTTTTTTTTTGATTGTGCAGAAGTCAGATTACACTAAAAGTCTTACTACAAATCATCGCTATGATGTGGTGCAACACCTCCCAATATGATGCAGTGTAATACAATAGTCCTGCAATAAACTCACCCTTTGTGAAGTTTACAATATTGCATTGTTTTTGTGGTGTTTATGCATTTGTGTGTTTGTAAACTGTTACTGTTATTTTGTCTTAACATTGATATATAATTGTCTCAAAGTTTCCAAGCATGTTTAGTGTGTAAGGTTTAACACGTTACCAGTCTTCGGTTAGCATGTTTGCATGCTAAAGAGACACAACATTAAACCTGCTTTATAATCGTGCTAAATGTTTATTGACTATACACAGTGTTTCATAGTCTAAGCTGAACCGGCGTGTCGTAAACAACCTCTGAAGGCACCGGAGAAAGTGATGTTGTTTAGTTAAAAGCAGTTTTACAAGGGCTCCACCTCCCTGCCAGCTGAAAGACCATCAGCTCTGGATGCTGCTGAGCTAAAAGCAAATGGACTAATTAACCGACCTGACATAAGAGAGCAGGCCACAACTCACAGACAATTACTTTCATCTGTCCTGGCGCTGTTTATATGCGGAGCGTATGAGGGAGGGCCAACAGTTTGGTATGTGTAATGTTCCTGGACGTTCACCAGCACAGTGCCATGCGGATTAAAAAACGGCACTGTTTCAGTCTCATGATGTCGTCTGTGCGACTGAGAATCAGAGTGTTCAGGGATGCGAGCTAAAGAATGCGTACATTATTGGCTTTTATATGTGTTCAGCTCCACATTCAGGACATGGGTCACTTGCATACAGGTCTTTACAAGTCCTGTAAGGCTCCTTCATGCTGTGCACAATTTAAATGAATGTTTTTCTCCTTTTGGCTCAAACACTGAACACAATCAATGGTTCTTCCAGATTGCACTGACCCACTTTATAACCATTCCCAGCCTTCAGTATGTGAGACCGTGTCATAAAATATGGGGGCTACACGCTCCAAAAGTGAGGGGAACACAGGACCCCTCCAAAGAATCCACTTCCTTCCAACTTTAATCCCCCTGATGTTTCCTTCCTCCACTCCTAAGCACTTCGTGATGATGGCCCTGTGAAATGCAACTATGCAGCGGAAATGTGCCATTTCTCACGTTGTCAGTGTCGAGCACCAGTATCAGCAGATACGGAGACAGTCTGGCAGGGAGACCCTTGCATTGTGCCTCTAAAAACATCTCAGAGCCCGTGGCCTCAGCTTATAAAACAGCGTTTTCTCACGCCTTAAGCAGCTGATGTCATGACTGAGCCGTGGCCAAGTTTAAAGAGAACTGTTCACTATAAATGGATGAAGAGAAAGGGCTTTCTGCTTCGGTTACTGCTTCTTAACTTGGAATCTTTAAACAGTGCGGGGCTGTGAGGAGCCATGGACATTTTTGAGCATGCTTACACACTGTGTAACAAATTCCTGTGTGAGGTCCTGTCTGTGCGTCGTGCCTTGTATAGGCAGCATGTTTAAGATGACTCTGTGATGATATTCCATGATGCCAGCGTGAAAGGTCTCGCTGTGTTCCTAACGAGGGGTTCACTCTAAGGGTGCCTTTACGATTTTGCTTTATGAAAACTGAGCCAAGTGAGTTCCCTTGTGGAGTTACATACGTGGAGCCTCTCAAATTAGAAGATATTATTTTGATGACGTGTCCTCATTCTGGAAAGATGAGTTTGTTTGTATGAACATCTGTTTAACTTCCCAGAGTATCAAGTTCCCCCTCTGAACAACTAATCTCGCAGGAGATGGTTGAGCTAGTGGCAAAATAGAGCAATTATGTGATTGGTCTTTGATTACAGAGTGTTCCCCACTCATTTGTCAGATGAGTTTGCCATTTGGAGGGTCAGACCTCTTGAGACTATTCTGACAACCTCTTCTTGGCTATATGACCACTCTTTGGAGAGATACATTTGGAATACCACAAATATGAAGGATATCTTCGTTGATCTTTCTTATGAATCCCTTTGGGCAAAACGCAATTATTTCATTTTGCACTGTTAAAATTGCTCACGAGCATCTTCGTGCTGCATGCCAGAGCTTTTCATTTGAATGTCAGAGCTTTTACTTCCATCATTTTCTGTCTCTGTTTCATTGCCTTTCTTTCCATCTCCCCAGCTGTGCTGAGTTGTGTGTGACAGACTCCAGTTCTGTCACCCTTCTCTCCTCCAGCACCCCCCCCCCCTCCCCTTTCACACACACACACACACACCACTCCCACCCCTAAACCCTTAGGTCCCCTCCCTCTCCTCCCAGCTTCCCAGCCTAATTGAAGCCAGAACCTGGGAAAATCCTGCAGGTAGGACAGGAATCCAGAGTGGAAAATAAACCAGATCCCGAGCGCCGCAAATTCCATCACGCAGTCTCACTTCCTCCGAGCCACCAGAGCCTGGGCAGCGCGTACTCAACACCTCATGCGTGCTCATAGAGAATACACCATTTAATATATAATTTACACAGACACTTAAGCTACGACAGTTTTTTTTTTACTGTGCACTCTTGCAGCAGTTAATCTTTTACACACACATAGTTAGGAATATAAGTGAAACATAAATTTCCAGCTCATATACATCAGGGACAAATAAGCATACATGTGGCTGTAACATAAAGCAGCACTTCAAATACACTTTGAAATGTATCAATAAAGGTACAGTATGAAAGTTCGGTGTGAATTATAATTACAGTAGAGATAAGTGGAAGCTGCTTCATGACAAGGCCAGCATGTGGTGGCCTTCAGCTACAGGGTGTGCTTACAATCACACTAATAGACACCATGGGTGTCAGACTAGGCCTGCTGTTTTGTAAACTTACACTTGCTAACCTAGCCATTATGCTCGCTCCAGTCAAAGAGGCTGACTTCTGTTTGATGTTATTTACTGAGGGTTTTTGAAGCGTTATTTAATATACACCCCCAGGGCCTTCATCCTCTCTCCCTCCTCGTTTATATGTGCGTAGTACGACTGCCCTGGAAGTGGAGGAGGGACGAGGATTGTTATGCCATGAGGGTTCTTTAAATGAAGCGTGACACCCGTGTGTAAACCTCTGGAGAGCTGCCGGACGTTTGTGCATGCAGAGGTGGGTTCCCTGTTAGAACGCCACACACACGTGTTATCCTGTCGGTTTAGACTTCTGACTTCATGGTAAGTTTAGGATTTGAGGAGTTATGGTTCTTTAACTTTTGGGAATCCAAACAGCAGATACCACACCCTCCCCCCACACCTACACATACACACTCACAGGCCCCTCTTCCACCCTGGGTTTCTCCCCTGCTGGCTGGGAGGTCAGACAGAGCATGTGAGGGCCCTTTTCCTCCCAATTAGTCTGGCTGCTAATGAGGCTCAACCATCCCTTCTACTGCCACTCATTTCTTCTTAAGTCCGTACCGCCACCACCTTGTCCCTTCCTCCTCTGCCTCCACATCATCAGCCCTGAGGCTGGAGCCAGGGTCGCCTCTCTCTACCCCATCCACCTCTTTGCTCCCACACCACTACCGCCCCACTGGGTGTAATTATCACGCAGCCGGCTTATAAAAACCCTATTGCACAAGCCAGGCACCAGGCTCGCTAACCAGGAACAGCACTTTCACCTGTGAGTGTGTCTCCTGAGGGTTTTTCATTCTCACCATCTGATATTTCTTTGCTGGTTCTATCTTCTTTTTTTTTTTTCTCTTATTGTTGAACTGTGAGGCAGCAGAGACACGGACAGCTGAGTTTTACTGCTGCAGTTACTGCGCTCAAACACACATTCTGAGCTTGTCGCTGAGCACAGTCACGTGTTGCCATGTAACAGCCCCCCCACCACCACCACCACCTCCTCCCACGCTGAAGAAAAGGTCAGAGGTCACACTTCCTGTTTCCTGTCTCTGCTAGGTCATCAGAGGGTCTCCCAGTGAGGGTCAGAGACTTCCAGTGTTGGTCCTCCGCCTTTTTGTTTGTGGCTGGTGCTCTGGGGGAACCACAAAGTCTTTATCATTCCCTCACTCACTACCTTTAATCTCACCAACCTATCATACCTTTGTACTTTGTGTCTCTGTCTCTCTTATCTTCTTTTATCTCTCTCTCTCTTTGAGTTCGCCTTGTTATTTTTTTTGTGCTTTCAAGCCATTTTCTCTGTGTCTATTAGTTACGAGCGAGTCGGTGGCAGCTCAGTTGCTTACAGCCCAAGCCAGGCCACTCCACCCAGTCTGCCAGCTCCCGCTAGGTGTGATCATGAGACACGCAATGACAGTCTGCTGATGTCCAAGTAGAGGGTTTCTTAGCAACACATGACTCTGGGAATCACACTGATAACATGTAAAGCAGATGAGCAGCAGACAAAAAGAGATTGTCTGAGTGGTGTAATCTGATTTAGCAACCAGTGGCCTGTGCAGGAATGGGACTTTTTAAACTATTAAGCCCCGTGTAGACAATCAGACTCATTCACAGACATGAGTTTCATTTGGTTAGCCTCAAAAAAAGACAGAAAATTGCTGTCATACCAGATATATTTAATACTAGGCTGAGTTAACCCTCTGCATGCGCCGCCTTGATCTGAGAATGTCTGAATAAACAGAGAAGACACAATGTCTCATTCTTCCAGAAGATGAACTGACAGCAGTTTATTTCATTTGCTGTCTTAAATGTATGTAGAAGGCTTAAAGATTTATCCACTGGAGGAACAAAGTCTCTGACAGTAAAATCTAAACACTAATTTTAGTCCAAACTACAGAAATCTGGAAATAGCTTTATTGGCTTAGTAAGAAAGGTGGAGTGGACACACGCCCAGTTTTACACAGGACTGGAGAGCTACTTTTTCTCTCTGTGTGTTTTGTTCCAACTGGAATTAAAATCAGGAAATTAATCTTGTCTGCATTAACTGTCTGAGGCTGGGCTCCTGTAGCGTGACATACTTGACCGCGGACAGATAGAGGAAGACAAGAGAGGGAGGAAAAAACGGAGAGAAGAATGAGACAGCATAGTCCCCCCTCCCTCCTCTTTACATTTCAGATCCAATAAAAGTTGAGTAATGAGTCCAGGGGAGCGGGTGGGACCGCAGGGCACGCTGTGTCTTCTGAAACGCTGCTCTGCCTGTCAGCATGCTGAGGAGCTTTCCATGACTCACTCTGTGGAAAGTGCCTCCTGTCATTCCTCTCTTCTATGGCGTTCCTCATTCATTCCTACTCTCTTGCCTTTTCTCTTGGGTCTCTCCTCCAAACAGCATGTCTGCAAACTTGATACAGCACCCCAGAGCACATTACAGTGTGGGGATTAGGTGTAAGGAAAGTCCATTTCCTTCTTTTGTCGAGAAGAATTGTCTGCGCTGACAAGTCAAGTTTGATTTGTGTAACACAGTGACCTGGCCATCAGCTGCTAGTGTACTTTAAAAACATTCAACCTGCCATACAGTGCATTTTTAGTTATGTAAAATGTGGTAAATCAATCATCATTAAAGTCTAGTTTATAATTATTTATTATTTTAACAATTTAGCCATAATTCCTATATAGCTAATAACAGTGTGCACTCCAAATTAAGAGACACTGCTAAAAAGTAGAGCAAAACGCTTCATGTTCAGATGTTCAGAAAGATCAGAAACCTCCAGAAAGGAAACTTGTTTGGAAGAGGAAAAAGAACTGTAAAATTATCACCAAAACTTTCATAACCTGAAACCCACAAATGTGAGCCTCCACAGTTTACAGATAGACCTGGTGGCCCAGACACACACTACCAGTCAAAGGTTTGGACATACATAGGATTTACCATGTTTTTCATATCTT
>JAUBNQ010000002.1:5325188-5341953 GCA_032353495.1 Ctenopoma kingsleyae | reverse complement strand
TAAACTGATTTTACCAAATGGGTTTCTGCAGCCAGTGATTTTAAGCGCTGCTATGTAACAGCATAATTATGATTTATAATTTTTTTTCCCTTTTTTCCGAGGAATAAAAGAGATGCAGATAAAAGAACAGATGCTGTTGCTCAGTTTAAGGCGATCTGCAGCCTCACTGCAAATCATCATTCCAGAAAAGAGATTTGGATAAAATGTTTGCCTCTCTCATCCTTGGCTGACAAAACGGTAATTCCTGAGCCAACTAAAATCTGTTTATGTTTTAGATGATTAATGACGAACTTATAGCAATGACTGTTTTCCAAAAAGTCTTTGAATTGATGAAAACTTTTTTTTTTTAATGCGGAGTAGAGAAGGTGCTGAAAGGTTGACGGGCGGCGGTGGTGGAGAGGCTGTTAATGTGTAACATGCTCGAAGTGTTCTGACCCAATGTTCTCTGCCTCCCTCCCTCCTTGAGCTTATAAACAACCTCTGTAAACTCAGCCAATCCTCCTCCTTCCCTACCTCGTCCACGCCCCTCACAAAAATAATGAAGCTTGCCACCATCTGTGTAAACAGGCTTGGCTAGTAAGAGCTGCAGCCGCTCTCTCTTGTTAATAGCGGAGCCAGCCACCGGGGCCCTGTGTGTCCCGTTCTGAGGGCTGAGTGTGGTGGCAGTGGAGGGGAAGATGGGAAAGGCGAGGGGAAAAAAGGGAGGAGAGGAACAGTGGGATGAAGTTACCCTCTTATTGGACCCTTGTTGGTCTTCCGCCATGTAGCTTTCTCAAATCAACCCAGGGATAAAACCTATGAGATTATCCAGAAGGCAGGAAGATAAGCCCAGGTTTTAATTTCTGTGGATACAAGCGCACAGAGCCGACTGGGTTCTCATCATCTACACGAGGGGGGGGGGGGTTCATTCGTTTTGTGAGCCTATGCATTTTTTTGTGTTTGTGTGTGTGTGCCGCTTGGAAAAGCGTTTGTTTGCTCAAGAGCTTTATTTACATTCACAGGCACTTTTTGGACGCACTAAATTGATTCCAGGCCCGTTCCTGGGTCGTGTCCATCAGTTCAGCCACAGTCCACAAACACTCTGCACACAGCGGGGCCATTCTCGAGGCCCGCTGCTCCGCTGCTCGTCGCCACAGTGACACACAGCAGCCATTTTGTGGGAAAGCCTGGTTGAGGGTTTGGGTGGTTTGCATTTTACATCTTAACCCACTGCTCTCAGCTGCACCTCCTAAATTCTCCCTCTATCCATCTTTTTCTCCCTGTGGCCAGCTCTCGCTCCATTTTTACAGCTCATTCTTGAAAGTAATTCGAGGATGCAGTGAACATCGCAGAAGTCGTGCTGTCGATATACTCCGAGCTACTGGAGGAAACCGCAGGCTAACCACTAAAAAGAGCTGAGACAGATAGTGAAACTGCTCCACAGGAGCTCCGTGTGTGTACAGTCAGAGCGGCCAGATTGTCACTCTTGGCTGCTTGTCTAGTCTGCTCTCTCCATGACAGGAATGTAGGAAGAATTCTCCTTGTTTGTTGGCAGGGACATTTGCACAACAAACACACGTCTCAATCTGCCAGCTATATTTTCTTCACTGGGCTGACTGCTGCACCCAGGAAGAGAATGAAAACAGATCTGTGTGGGATGTCAGCTTCCCTCATTATTAGAAGATAAAGATAGTATCCAAAGAATGTGTTCTCAGAGGCTCCTTGACAAGACCAGGATGTCCCCCAGGCCAAACACTGACCCCCTGGTCATCAGCTTGCCTCTGTGGTGTGACCACTCCTGCCTCTTTCTCTTACTCTGTGACTCTTTATCTGTTTCTCTCACTCTGATAGGAGCCACCATTGTCCAGTGTCTTCAGAAACACCCGTAACCAGTGCTCCCTGCCAACCTCTGACCCTCAGTCAGCACAAACTTCCAAGCCGCCGAGGGTTACAGGCCTTCTCTGTACACGGCAGAGCTCCCCACCCTGAACGAGCCCCTTGCCCTCAGCGCAGAATCAACTCTTTGTATGCTCGATTTGTTATGATTTTAAACTCTCTCACTTGCACACGCACTTTCCACCCTCGCAGAAACAGCACTAAGAGGAATTCTTCTTAAAATTTATGCTGCTGTTATAAGCTTTTATTCGTCTTCAGGCTCTTTCTCTTTCTCTATGATCATATTAGCTGTTACTGGAAGTGGAGGCTATAAATACATCAGAGTAAATCTAATTTGGACGGCAGAGGGAGAGGCCGGTGGGTGCAACATGATGGTCATCCCTTTGCTGGTACCACCTCCTATCACTGACAATGGTAATTAATAGATGTTGAGTTGCATTTGTCCCACAAAACCACAATTTACAAAGTGTCTGAAAGCCTCGTTTCCCCCTTTTGACAGCTGGGTGTATTCCTTTTTTTATTGTAGCAAACTCATGCATGCATGACTCAGTTTGGAGGTTAAGTGTTTCAGATTTAAACTCAGTCTACATTTGTCTTTTTCCATTCTCACCACCAGTGTTCTTGCACTTTCTGTTTTGCTAAACTTGTTTTTGCCTCCAAGTTTAATTTTATCTCCTCTACACTCTTCCTTTTAAACTTCATTATCTTCCTTTATGTCCTCAGTCTTCTTTGGTATCACATCTGCCTTGTCTTACTCTCATGCCCTCTGTGTGGGAGGGTTCCTCAGCCTAGAATAACAGTGAGTGTTGAAGAGGTTGGGAGGCCAGAGCAGCTCAGAGAGCAGTGCTGCTGCAAAGGCCCGGAGCAGGGTCTCCTCTGGGCCGCCCGTTTGTCTTGGCCTGACATTCCCAGCCTCTCGGAGCGCCCCTGTGGTTGGCCTGTGGGTGTGGAGGCAGACGGTCACATTCCCGCCAGCCCATGGAAAGAAGCATCCCGCACCGCTCCCTCAGTTCCTTCCCAGTTCTCAGTGAGCAGTGTCCCAGGACAAACGGCCTTGGCCAAGTTAGAGAATTTACAGAATGTGACCAACAAGCCAGTAATCACAGTCCAGCTCCTTATCTGTTACTTCTATCTCTGTTAAGATAAGACTCAATCAATCAATCAATCCAGCAGCTCCTATTATGTTTTTAGAGAACCATTGTCTTCTCTGCAGCTGTAAGGGGGGGGGGGCTCCTGACAAAACATTACACACACCAGCACGTCATGTTCTAAATTTGCTGAGTTTAATATCCAAGTGAATAGTTTGCTCTGCAGAGATGAGATAAGTGATAAAATATTTGCTTTACCTCGGAAACCATAATATCTTTTAAAGCTGTTGAATCTTGAAAACCTAGATCAAATTTGACCGGCTTAGGTGTGTTCTGTGCACACATCGTCTGCCAATGTAGCAGCAATCTAAACCATCTCTCCCGTTTCATAAGGAGCACCTGTGTTTGGAGACTTAACATTCCACATACTTATCTGACCAAAAAAGGCCTTTGTGCATAGCACACATGTGCTGAATAAACTGTACTGGACCATGAAGGTATACACTTGCCAGAGGGGTTATATTAATGTGTGAACTGGTTGCTGATGTGCACCTACAGTAAACATCATGTTTACTGAAAATGCGAGACAGCACAAATGAAGCATTTCCTGTGATTTTCTGTACCATATAATCATCACCTGTAGTTGTGGTTTGCTGCAAAATGTAGCTTTCCACTCACTGCTGCAATTTTTCTACATAGTTTTCCTGTTGTGACAACTGCAAACAGTAAACGACAAGCCTCAGGCACCGAGCACTGCTGAAAACAAAACTCCAGACTCTCCACCCTCTCCCTCATCCAGACAGACAAAAGCATTACACAGACACATGCACACATACTGTATGTACTGTATATACATGCATGCACACACTCCAGTCACTGTTTGACCTGCTGGAGGGATTCAAACAAATATCCGCTCAACCTGAAAGCCAAAGTCTGCATTTATTTGTCTGTTCTCCTGAGGAATGGTCACTAAAGAAAACATAAAGTTAAAGCATGAATGCGTCTCCGGCTGTTGACTTGCATGTCACTGCCCTCCCTGCTCGTGTGGAGCCTTCAAACCAATCAATGCGTGGACTGTTGACCTCTCCCCTCGGTTGTAACTCAAGCTCATAAGGCCACGGTGAAGCCAGCAGGGCTACTCTAGCAAGGTGGCGTCCATTGAGGAGTGATAGTCTCAAAATGGAAGGCTTGAATGGACGAGCAGGAAGAGCGCTTGGCTACGCTGAAAGCCACAAGGGCCCACATTGGTCACATTGGTCACATTAATCACAGCCGGGATAGTGTACCTATTTATAGCTAGGAGTTATACATCTATTTGCCTAATTGTCCCTGCTTGTCCACCGTCCTGCCTCCCCCCAAAAAGGCCCCGAAAGGAAAAGAGAAAATTTACATTACTTCTGTCTGTGTAGTTCTTTTTTCACTCTCACTTACTGTCTGTACTTTGCCACACACACACACACACACACACAGGCACAGGTGTTCATCACTAATTATACCAGGATATTATTAGTCCCAACCCTGCGTAGGAGTGTAGGGGATCTAAGTTTGCACACTGTTCAGTCCCCGTTGAGTTGTTTTTAAAGCCTGCAGAACAAGGCCCCTCTGTGGTGCAGCTCATGTCAAACTGTTTAAACTAGCAAGAAAGATCCCCCCCACACCTTCCCCCCTCCACTCTGAGGGATTGTTTTCATGGCCTGAGACTTTTTCTTTCCACTCACATTATGTCCACTATAAAGCACACCAACACAATGCTCTCCCACTTTGTCACACGCTTTTTCGCAAACACACACACAAACACACAGGGACGGGCACACACACCCCACTCAATCATCTGCACACAAATGCAGACACGCATGCCCCCTCCCCACCCTCCCTCTTATCCACAGTGTATATAAAAGCTGTATCGAATTGCACCTTGAGCTTAATTGGCTCGGCAGTACAGTGCACCGCTGTCAACAGTGACAAATCGTTTTTTTTTTTTCCAGAGCCCCGAAGAATGTCTGCCCACTGCCATGTCAGAGGACACAGAAGGAGAAAAAAAGTTAATTGTCCCCTGGCCACCGTTCAAATGATCTCATAACTGCAAAGGAATTTGTAAAAGATGCAATTTGGTGCTTTATTTATTTGCCTGGCAGCAGAGGGTCCTATGGGCACTGAGCTAGGAGGAAGGGCCCTGTCCTCTGTTTCTACTCAAGGAGAAGAGACCAAAGCTTTAGTCGGACTCCTGAGTGTTCCCTCTGATCACACAGTGGTTCAGATAAGTCACTTCCTCCCACTGGATCACTCCCACCAGGGAAAACGGTACACAGATCAGATGAGACAGCTAATTTCATTCGGAGCTAGCTGCTACTTTAGGAGGTCAGATGAGACAGTGTGCATATGTGTGTGTGTGTTTTAGAGAAAGCAAGTTTATGGGAGTAATGTCAAAAATGCATCAGTGTGTGTGTTTTTTTGTCTGGAGAGGTGCTCTGCACTTTGCTTGAGAGGGGACAGCGCAGCTCATAGTTAGCGTTCCTAAACATAGAGCTGCTTTATTACAGATATCCTCCTGCTCTCACTCTCATAACTCATCCTTCTTATTCTAGTCCCCCTCTCCTTTCTGCCAGACAAAGCAGCACAGAATATGTGACACACACACACACACACATGCATAGGAAGGAAGAGCTCTGCTCAGCGTCAGTAGGAGAACAGCTGTGGATGCAAAGTAGTAAGACAGCAGTAAGTAAGAGCAGATCAGCAGGTGACTATGAAGTCACTACAGTGTACAGAACAGATGGAGAAGAGGGGGAGGAACAGTAAAACACAGGAGGAACTCTGAATTACTGTATGATTTACATGGAAAACTAAGGAGTTGTTCATGTTTTTTTTTACTCTTAACCCCTTTTTAAATGAATAATGCTTTCTATCCATGTAATACTAAAAAAAATAAAATAAAAAAATAAAAATATATATACTAACATGTAGGATCTAGTTTTCTAGTCAACTGTTTACAGTCTGCTGTAAGTGAAGAGCCTTATTGGAGCAAATGAGTTAAGTGCCTTGCTTCGGGGCATTGTTACGGTAATTGTTAAGGAAAGGTGAAAGTTAATGATGATAGGCTTTGGATGTGCAGTAGACCTTATCACTAGTGGTATCCCTTTAATCCCACACAACCTGACTGCTGACATGCAACACTGTGTAAGATTAATGACACTGTGAAAACAAAAGTTTTATCCACAAAAGGAAATAAAGTCTGCATGTAGGGGCTGAATTAATGTCTCCTGTCTCCTGACAGTACTGCTGAAGGAGTCGATTTTAAGCCAACAAGAGTTTGTTGTAGGTACTGTATAAGGGACTCTGAAGAGGTGAGAGCTGAATTCGACTATTATATTGGACAAACTCTGCTTTGGGATTTATTTTTGCTTTTGTGGTTTAAAGTACAATAACTTTACTGTTTTCTTAAAGAAATGTTGCATCCAAATCCTCAGTCTGTGTTATACAGTAGACAGAAGGTTCCCTAGAAGATTAAAAAAGGAGCCAGGAGATCATTAGCCTAGCTTAGCATAAAAAACTGAAACAGGAGCGAACCAACCCAGTCCACCTCTGTGAAAAGCTCTAAAACAGCTATAATGTGTTATTGAATGATTGACATGTTGGTAGGTGTATTTTTGAGCACTGAAGAGAGTCATGCTGTTTCCCTGCTTCCAGTCTTTATGCTGACTCCTGACTCTGTGTGTGTCCGTGTGATTGCCAGAAGTAAAAATACTATTTCAGCCTCCTAGTCATATTTCTCCTTTTTGAAATTTCTTAACAAATTTAAGGAAAAAAACAAAAATTCACCTTTTCACTAGGTGTCCTTTCAGAAAACCACAAACTGACCCTTTTTTAAAATAACTTTTATGTTGCTGATTACAGTTAACAGCGTCATCAGCTGTGTCATCAGTATCAAAGACAGACGACATTCATCAGTCAAACATTTTGATTAGCTCAGATTCATGAGTCGTGACCTCAGACAGCCTCTGTGGTTTTTATTTAAATTTTTTGTTTTCAGCATCTCACCACCTAAATCCACACGTCAACACTCTGTAAAATATGTGTCGGTGTGATTCAGCTTGTGTGTAAAACATGTGACATCTGGTTACATGTATGCAGAGCTTGGGTTTCTCCTTCTCCCGATGTAACATTGTTTTTACAGCTGCGTAAGACATCATGCGAAGGGAGGACAGACATACTGCACATGTTTTTGTGCTTTGGTGACAGTGTTTGCTCTAATTGTCTCCATCCCTTTTCCTGCTTCGCTCATATTTTTCATTCTTTGCCTCGTCTCACTATCTCCCATCTGTCTCGTCTCCTGTCTGTCTCCCGCTCAGATCTCGACGATAACCTGGCGATGGACGACTTCACCTTCCAGGAGCAGCTGCTGACCCCTCGGTTGTCCACAGCTGGAGTCGGAGGCGTCTCTTCACCTGCAGCTCTCCTGCAGAGCTGCTACTTGGTTCCAACGCTGCCTGTGACGCTCGCTCTGCTCCTGCTTCGTCACCACTGACCAGTGCACTCACGCACTCCCATCACCTGTTTCCCTTATAATTCAATACAAACTGTGGAACATGCATAATTTTTTTTAAGTCCTGGTCCTGGTGTAAAGTTCAGTGGCTCATCAAATGAAGCATGAACAACAATACTCGTCCCAGCAACAATGTGTGAAGTTTTATTCAAAATCACTGGATATTCCAAACAATCCTATTAAAGCACACCAGAAAGACTTGTGGCATCGTGTAAATAACAAACTTGCCCACTGGTTCACTCCCACCATGGTTGTTACAACTTCCTGTGCCCTCTTGCCTCACCTCCTTGTTGCCCTGGCTTCTGTGACACATCCAGTGAGGAGCAACTTGGAAAACAGCCACACAGCAGACCTTTTTTTTTTTTAAAAACATCGACAAAAACATCTGCTACTTTTCTCCCATGGCAGTTAATCATCTCCTGTCAGGAATGGACTTTAGCTGGGGAGTTTTGGTGTGCTCCTCTTTCCTGAAAGCTGAGGTGTAACTTAAACATGCACTGTACCTTAAAATACTCTGACTACTGAAATCTCTCTCTTTCTCTCTCATTGTGTCTTTGTGATAGCTGAATAATTTCAGTCTGACTCCCTTAACTCAAGTATTTTCACTCCCACCCTAAGTGTTTGCTTTATTTGGTAACCCTGATAATTTTTTAACAGTAACAGCCCTATGAAATCATAAGGCTGTCATCAGAACATAAATCTCCAATTCAGCCTGATACCTGTACAGATGTTTCTTTGTGTTGGTGCCATGTTAACAAAAATATGTTGATTTGCAATACTGGAATATTTCACATATTCAGTTTGTGGACTGAATTCCTGACTGGACATTGTGGATGGTGAAGCATTGCTGCAAATTTCTAGTTTATTCTTTAGCACTGTGGCTAATGCAAGGTGTAATGTGAAATATAAATATGTAAGAAAATAGTAATAGTAAATTAATTTTGTTTGCACCGGGGTGTTTTGTTGTTAAAGCTGCTGCAACCCAGCTGGTATCACAGCTGTGAGTGTACGCTGCACTCACAGACTTTTTCACACATAATTTCAGACTGAGAACATGTGTAACTAATAATAATAATGATGGCTCTGTTCCAGACCAGTACAAGTGGTCCAGCATCAATGTCCAGGTCAATGTACAACATGAAAAAAATGAATGCTCAATAACATGTTGATTTTTTTTTTTGTTAAATAATAACAACATGGCAAAAAGGTACAATGTAAAATAAACTACACATGTTTTACTGTTATGAGTTGATGTGTCAGTATGAGTGAATATTAATGACGAAATAGTGAAGGTAAGCAGATTTTACACATTACACTACTGTTAGCCTTTTGTGGCACAAACTCAGTTAAACTTCTGTGATAAACTATGTCACCTCCATCAGCATTGATGGAATATGAAGACTGCAACAAAAAAAAAAATCTGTGTGGAGCAGGCTGCACGCTGCTACTGGTGAAACACACCCCAATTGCCAACTAAACTGTTGACGTCGTGGTTGATTTAAAGCTACACCATGCAACTTAAGCTAGTGCCAGAATGACACTCAACATCAATCCACTCTGCTTCACCCAGTCCTCCATCTCCCCGCTCTGCTGTGCTCTGCTCCACCGCTCCACACCACAGCACGTGAGGTAATCATCGTGATAAATTTCGTGAAATTCTCTTTTTGGTTAGAAGGGCGATGATTGCTCAAAACATTTTAGAAAAAAATATCTGTGGACAGTGGTGGTAAAATGTTTTAGGTCTCGGGTCTTTTACCACTGAGCCTTATGGCTGCATGAACAACTAACAATCCACAACACAGCCTTAATGCCCGTCCTTCCCCCACCCTCCCATCTGCCCTTTGGAAGCTGGGCAACCAATCAAAACTGATAAGTGACAACGTGTGACATACATTACGATTTCAAATATATTCCTGGGATTTAAATATTATTTATACTGACTACTGTTTAAAGACCCAACCTTTAATTCATCTAGCACATCAAATTAAAAAAACAGCTCCATTTTAAATTCCCTGAAAATTTAGTTTCATATCTCAAGTTTCTGTCGTCAGTATTAAGTATTTATGATAATATAAATAACAATTAAAGCTTCTTGGAAAGAAAGAAGAAACACAAAACTAATGCGCTTCATCAGAATGTTGTGGAACTAGTTTGATCAGATTTGATGGATAGTGGCCTGGCAACAAGAGCAAACAAACCAGCCAAATCTTTATTGGTCTTCTTCTAACCGAGTCCCACCCACTTTAAACCAGTCAGAAGAGCAGGACAAAACCATAAATACAGAAATCTCTCATGTGAAATAACTCAAACTTTCCTAACGTTGCCCAAAACTGATAATAGATTCATCCTTTATTCAAAGAGAAACATCACAAGGAATCATGTCTGAATGAAAGACTGTACAGACCTCTACAGATTCAAACAGCCACTATTAGTGTAGGTGTGATGTTGTACTTGTGACCACACCCAAGTATGTGTAGTATCCACATTACACCGGCCTGTACCACAGCCCCCCCTCTTTAAGTTAACTTTAGGTTTTTACCCAAGTGAAAAGATGTTGTAGTGCTTCCTCTGCTGCTCCCTCTCTTATTCTGTATATTCATAGTTATGGTAACAGGAAAATGTTAGGTCCTGTCTCACTTCCTGCTTTTGCTCCACTCGTTCCATTTCTCAGTGTTTTTTCAGTATCTGGTTGCTTTTAATTCTAATTAAATAATAATAAGTTTTCTGCTTTTTCACTCTGTTCTTCGTGTGCTCGCACGGGTTTCCTCTGGTTTCCTTGCACAAACCAAAGACATGCAAATTAGGTTAACTCACGACTCTAACATTGCCCATGAGTGTGAATGGCTGTGCGAACCTGTCCAGGGTATCCCCCACCTCTTACCCAGTGACAGGCAGGGGTGTAAAAAGGGGTGAACAAAGCCACGGTTTAGTTCAGACCTCAGTTTTTGAGACATGTAGGTTCTTCTTCTTTTGTTTGGTGGGCTGCTGAGTCACAGTTAGAAGCATTACAATATGTATGATGTGTAATATTTACGAAATATAACGTGCCCTGACTTTAGACAGAATAATCATTTCTTAATGCACGTGTCACAGTGTGTGAAATGAAAAATGAGTTTTGGTGAGTTACTAACATAATGAGAGCTCAGCAGGCTGCACCTGTGCTAGTGGCAGCAGTTTGGGTGGATGTCACGGTTCAGTCTTCCAGATTGTTGACATTTGTATCATGATTTCTATTTTCTATCGCTAACAAACTATTGATTCTTAATAGAGTGGTTTTACATTCAACTCATACTCAAGCAGTCCAGTAAATTCAGTCATTTTTTATGTAATTATGAAATCTTTTAAATGATTGTGATGTGGTAAATGTTTAAATGATTAGACAAGCTCTGTGAAAACTGGTGCTGTTATCTTCTGCTTTGAGTCTTTTCTCTGTGTCGATTTTTTAAAATCTTGTTGCAGACATCTGAATCACCATCCACATCTCTAGAATTCATATGATGTCTGGTCTCGCTCGTAATTGAACAGATCTTAGTAAATAAAGATAATGAAAATATGAAATGTGACTAATATAACTGGCATGGATACGATTGACTCAGGAACAACATGAACATCACAAATTTAGATTTTTGGGTAAAAGAAGGAAAGTGGATGGCACGCTGCAAAGGTTATGAGCAGGACACGATGTAGCAAGTATACAGTACTGTATATGTTACTTTTCACGTTTCGCTCTGTGATCCACTTCAAAGCCCTTCATGAATCATATAATTTATGTGTCTCCGGACTGTGCTCATAGTTCTCCGAATCCTCAAAGCAGCATGTGAATCATGTGTGTTTTTTCCCCGGATCTGTGTTTCTCACTCCCAGCAGATGATGAACAGCTCTGGGCATGAGATCTGCTCTCTGCTCCTCACTGTGGGGTTCCCCCATTAGTTTTACCCCTGGAGTCACCTTAACCAGGTAACAGACGGCCATCCACAGCACAACAATGAATCGAGCTTCATTAGTCCTAATTGTTTGTGTTTCATCTCCATTTTTAAATGCTGTCTTCTTCCCTAACAAGACCAGTCACTCACAGCTTCATAAATCACACGCCTCCAAAATCCCGTTTCTGTGTGTCGGCTGTAACTTTTCACAGCCACGCACCCTTTGCTCCCAGGACGCAGATAAAAATGCCGCTGTTATCCAGCTGTGCTTTTCTCTCCTGAACTGGATTTCAGCTTTTAAGATGGAAAAGAGAGGCTGATCATTAGGAGATCAGCAAACGCAGGCTGCAGGGAGAGCAGCAGCCAACCCGGGATGGAGGGGGTTATAATCTCAATGCTAATGCACGGCTGGAGAAAGGGCAAACAGGCCCATTGAAATGCAGAGTTCACGTGTTTTCTTAGGGTAATATTGGGGCAATGTTAAAACAGCATGCATTATGAGAGTGAAAGGTCAATTTGATGTTAATCAGCAGGAACAGTGAGAATAGCTGACTATCAGGAATTGTTGCTTTTTCTGCCTGAGTGACTGACTCCCTGTGAATTTGTATTTCAGTGCTATGTCATGGTCACACAAGGCTTTGGAACCTATTTGCGCCTGAGGGTTCATCAAACAGTGTATATAAATTAAAATAACAATATACAGTAATTCTGGTGCTTGAGTGCACATGGGCTCCGCAATCCACTTCAACTTTTACTGAGCTGGATGTTGAAATTCCTGAGCCAGAGAGAAAAGCTGGAGACATGTCATGTCATTCAAAGCTCATTCATGTGTAATTACCATGGCACTGGACCATTTTCTTACCTTTTGTTGGCCTATTGAGAGCAGCGCCGGGCCCACGCTCTCCCATGCACAGCGCACCAGCATCCTCCTCCTGCTCCTCAGCAACCCCTGGCTTCCCCTGCAGCAGCCGCAGTCACACAGAATGAATGGAGCCGCCTGAGGAATGTGGACACAAAAGCAGGAATGTCGTTTTGCTGAGTGCTAAACCCCCAAACCAATGGACATATGCGCACACACACAGAAGCACCCCACAAGTCCGGGCATGTTTAAACGCAGGGGGTAAAAAGTCTTATTATTATGGCTTGTATTTTAATTTAGGGATTTGTGCACATGACTGCGAGCAAAGACTTGTGCGCTCGGACTTTTTCAAATTTGAAATCCCACATGAATGAAAAAGATGTCTGCAGCTTATGATTTATAATGTTATACTATTGTTTGCTGATTATTGTTGAAGAGAGAAAAACATGGAAGTGGATGCAGTGTCATCAGTTACAGTGATTTAAAGGCTGACAGTTGATTTACACAGAGGTTGCATCGAGGGCAAGGGACGGAGACTGGGGACAGCATAACAGCAGATACAGAACAGACAACACCGGAACAAAATATTAAAGAAATATGAGCAAGGTAGACCAGAGATATTCTTAGCAAGTTTCTGTTCAACAGATGACATTTCAAAAACATAATATACAGAGTTTTTAAAAGCAGAGCACATATGTATCAAGACAGACCCTTTACAGTCACACAGGAACTTGTCAAGCTTGAAGACGTCCTGCTTTATTATACAGTACATCTTCTATTAGTTTGTCAGTTGTCATTCGTTAATATGTCAGTCCACTTGTACGAGCGAACCATGTTTCCAGCCGACTGTTTACTGTAGTTTACAACACTGTGCGTTCTGTGTGACAGGCAGCTGCATATTAAAAACAGCACGGCCCTGTTGCTTACAGAACACAGCCTGACCTGTGTTTGTGTTAAGGGACAGGCCTGTAATTTTGACTCCATAGTTACTGTAACACTAGACAGGTTTTAATCCCTGGCTTTTAAACAAACTAAGATGTATTGGATTAGAAAAACTGAGCAAAAATAACACATTTAGACAAAAATATGTCGTCGGTGACATGTGGTGTCTAGTTATGTAAATCGCTGTCATGCAAAAAAAAGCATTTGGAAAACTATGTCTGAAATAAATATTCTTGTAACATGAAGACTTAACATTTACAAAATGTGATTTTCCCACCGTAGACAACATTCAACAACAAAATCTAGCGGTTTTCAACACAGGGCTTAGGGAACCATAATGGCCTGTTGGTTCCCAGGGGTCAACACACTTAATCTTCATTAGTCTAATTATTTCACTTACTATATAATATAGTATATTATGTTATAAGACAGTGAGAGACACACTAGTTAAAATGTTTGTTTTTTTTTTCTGTTGCTGTCTTCAGTCTATCACTAAAACCAGATGATAAACTCCTGTTAAACTGGAGGTCAAACAGGGGTCTGCAGTAAAAGAGGTTCGTTTCTTTTCTTTATATCATGTGGTCTAATAATAATAATAAGTCTTCATGTTGTGCCACAGCGTAGCTCCACCCTTGGTTCCACTCCTGATTTTCAAGACCGGTATCTTACCACTGGTCTAGACATTACAGAGAAAGCGGTCCAGGGTTTCAAGTCCCTGCTCCATGCTCCACCCCCGGTGTTCCTGCTCTCCAGGTCTTTTGTCCCCGGAACTTGCGCTCGCTCCCGGGCGTCCGGCAGGGTTTTCAGCTTGCATCTGGACCACAGTACCACTAGCAAACTGTTGAGTGTCCTGTCCTACAGAAACCACGGCCTCCTCAACTTTGGAAAGGAAGGCGAGAAAAGAAAGGAAGAGAGAAGAAAAACACTTTCCCGGCAAACTTTTTTTTTTTAACACCGTGTACTGTCCTCCGTGGTTCATACTTTTCGTCGAAGCTGTGAAGCTCAGATTTTTTTTTGCCTGCAGTGAAAAAAAAAAAAAGTTTTCACATGTTTTAAAGCTGCGGTTTTGTCGCCTCGTCGTGTTTTTTTTTTGTTGTTCCTACTGAGTCTGGGAGTAGACATTCATCTTACATATCCGAGCTCGTAGACCGACGACGTGTGGCCGGTGTTTGACGCTTGTTTTCGGTGTTCCTCGCTGGGTCCTCGCTGGGTCCGGGCTGTTTGAGAGGTGGCCTCGGAGCTGCTGTGAATGAAGAGTCTGTCGAGAAATCAGCGCGTCTCCATGAGGAAACTCAGCGTCGCCGAAACCTTCTCCTAGCTTACACATACCTGAGCGTTTCTCTAGTTTTTTTTTATATATCTATACATACACATAGATTTTTGTGCTGTAGTTTTGTTGTGGTTATCGTAAGTGACACAACATGAAGACGCTGCTGGTGCTGTGTGTAGTCTCCACGCTGGTCGTGTTGTCTGTGTCGGCGACCGCGGAGCAGAAGTTGAAAAACTGCAACGAGGTTCGTGCAGCCTACAGCTCCAAAGGATTCAATGTAAACGACGTCCCCAACAAAGGAGTCAATGGTGAGTTTTACGTACACTTCTTTACGCCAGTTCTCAACCTCAAACGCTGTAGTTTAAAAGCAGCGGTTCCCAATTTGGGGGTCGGGGACCCCCCGTGGGTCTTCGTTGAGTCTCCCGGTGGTCCTGAGGCTAATGTTAACTTTTAAGCTAGCACCATTAGCATAAAGAGGCTCTGGGTAAAAGACAGTAAAATGTGGTGTTTGCTGTGCTGTTGTTAGCTCCAACCATATAATGGAGACTTACATAAGTCATAACTGACTTTAAGTCAATTAAACCATTTGGAAAATGTTTTAATCTTCTCAAATGTGGCAAATTTAGGAGCCACTGATGTGGTGGAAAACAGGGAAATCCTACAACAAGCTGCTTAACTGTCACTAAAGTAAATTGACTTTTTTTCTGCTGTCAAAGTCTAAATGAAACCGTTGTTAATCACTCAGATATGATGCTTTTAAGTGTGTTAAAAAAGCTACAGCATGATGTTACATTTGGAGGAAATGGCACTGAAACATTTGGGGATCATTTCTTCAGGCAACTGCGTTCCTGGCAACGCTTCACTACTCCTGAGGGTAAATATAGTCTTCATTTAGGAAATACTTGTAGGTAATTCATAACAATAAAGAGGTATAATCAACACACCAGCTCCGGTCTCCACTGGAAGAAGCCATGTCTGTGTTTATTCCCAGGCTTCCTTAGTACAGAGTCCTGTGGCTGTGAAGTGCAGGCAGCCTGCAGTGATTGGTAAACATTCCTGTGCATTGTGAACAAGGCTTATGTGTTTTTTCTCTCTATGTTTTAGCCAGATTTCTGTTGTCTTTAACATTTGCGTATGCACATGTTGCAGGTCAGCATGTAACGCACCAGTGAAGGCCGCTTAGTAATGATTAGGAACTGCTGTGTTATCAGTCAGACGAGGTGAGAAGGCAAATCAATTTAGCTAATCATGAATTAAACCCAAGTAATGGAAACTCATGCAGGGGGGGCTTTTACAGTGGCTGCTTGAGGGGAACATAGGACGGGGGTTGGGGTTTGAAATTCCACTGTGCCATGCATACTTTAAATCCCTCCCTTCTCTCATTTCCTTTTCATTTTTATGGTGGTTAAAACAAATGTGCACACATATTCAAACCCTTAAATTCAGACTGTGGCACTTCAGAAGTGCCAGTTTTGCAGTGGCTTCAGTATGATGTAAAATATAAGAGGAAGAAGGACCAGGCCATCCAAGCATGGCTGCTGCCATGTTGGTATCTTGTTCTCACCAGTTTTAACTTGTTTTGTATTTCATAATTAAGTCACTTAATCATTTTTACTCTTCTCTACATATTTCCTCACTTTAACCTGATTAAGTCCCAGTTTCTTTCTTTGTGAATTCTAAAAAGCCTTTTTTTCACCTGAAATGTGACTTATTTGTTTGTGTACTAATGTCCTTTATGAGTTTACTTTGAGCACAAGGAGTAGGTTCGGTTTTTTCTTATGTTGAGGCCACAATAGCTCATTAGATCATAAGTTAGGAATAACTGTCACTCATTTTTTCATGAATTACCACCAGTCTGTGGACCTTTTTGTTTTCTGGCTGTAGGTCTTTGTGATGCTAAATGTCATTGAGAGTACCCCAACATGTCTGCATTGGTCAGATTTAATTGTCTTGCATCTCTGGGTTTTGAAAGAAGGAACTGAATGAAGGCAGTTTTATTGTGTAGATTTGTGTGCTATACACGTGCCTTTTCCTTACAATAGATTCCTGGTGTATGTCTGGGCCTTAGACAGGGCCAATCTCAATGAGCAGCTCTTTGTCACTGATAGAGACTGAGATAATTGATCCATAGAAAGCAGCAAAGGTTACTGTCATCAAAGAATGCTGTGGACGTCCAGAAAGCAAAAGAAGATACAAAAGCCCTGCACTTTTTAAATGTTTGCTGAGGTGAAAGAGCTTTAGGTGTGTGTGTGTGTGTGTGTGTGT